>CM021102.1:303375843-303720559 GCA_007115665.2 Sequoiadendron giganteum
AGAGAGGGAGTGGGAGAGAGATATAGGGTATATATGGTTAGTGGTAGAGGCTAGAGGGTTTAAGGGTTTAGAGTTTAAAGGTTATGGGCTTAGGGTTTAGGGTTAAGGGTAGAGGGAGAGATATAGAGGGAGTGAGCAAGGGAGAGGGACCTGAGAGAGGGGGAGGGGGTTAGGAGAGAGAGACTTGAGAGAGAGAGTAGAGGGTATGGGGTTTAAGGGTTAAGGGTTTAGGGTTTAGGGTTAAGAGTAGAGAGGAGAAAGATAGAGGGAGTCATTGAAAGAGAGGGAAGGAGTGGGAGAGAGATAGAGGGTAGAGGGGAGAGACATAGGAGTGATTGAGTGAGAGACTTGGGAGAGAGAGATGGAGAGAGAGAGAGAGAGAGGGAAAGAGATAATATTTATATATTTTATATATTAGTAATATATATATATTTAAATATTTATACATTAAATAAAATATTTAAATAATATTTAAATATTATACATAATAATATAATATATTATATATTAAATACAAAATTTGGTAAGAGATTATCATAAATTATATATTATATATTACATAAATAAACTATATTGTATATTATATATTAAATTATAAAGTTTATTGCATTTTTTAAGTCATATATTATAAATTGTATAACATTTTTTAAACTCATATCTAAAACATATCAGATATCTTGATTTGAATCCGATATCTGATAAGTTTGACACAAAATTTAGTGCCTAGGGATTAGCCTTGAGCTTGCTTTGGAATTTGCTTTGGACCTGCCAATCCTAAGAAATCAACACAAAAAATGTGTTTAACAACTTACCTTGCTTTTCCAGACTTCATCCATGTGGTTGATGACTTTTTTTTATCCAAAATTAATGAACCAAAAAGGGTTTGTAACGGAGCTTCTCAGCTTTCCACCAATATAAATTATACTTTACTTTGAATCTAATAAATTATTATTATTCATTTTCTATTATAATTACGACTAAAGTCCTAATCTGATTGAAAAACATTTATAGCTTTCAAATACTATCACATTTTTTGAATCCAAAACATGCGTCACATTATGTGCTTCGCCTACTATAGGATTAATAAAAATTAAAAAAATCATGAAGTTTTGACCAAGTGAAGGTGATCAGACATATGAGTTTGTATATTTTTTAAAAGTTGTAATAAAAAATTCATAATTAATTATTTACTTGAAAAAAAATTCCAAAAAATATGCATCACATCCGGACATGATTCCTCTACTTATATCTAAAATATTATCATTTTACTATGGTTAGGGTGGTCAGACACACACGTACTTTTATTTTTCCCCTAAAATTTAAGTACTACTACATTGAAATTTCAATTTTTCAATGGAAATAGATTTATTTATTTTTAAATAAACCTAGTAGTTTAGAAACAACATTTAATTTGCCACAGATTCTATTCTTACGTATTTTTGAAATAATATAAATAATTTATTCAAATATTTATGTCAAGTTTCCTAACTCTATTTTTTTTGAATTTCCATTGCCACTTAAGGGCCTATTTTTTTAATGATGATCCTGCACATACCCAATAGGTATAGATTCAAGTCTCGAGATTCCTAAAAGTCACAGGTGGACTAAGTTGCCATCATTGGAAAAGTAGTCCCACTATTAGGCCTAAAAAAGTGATCTCTACAGATCTGGACACCTATTTCCCTAAAACCTATTCTAGCAAAGTCTCCCTCAAACATGACTAACTCACCCAGCTTGGTGTAAGTGTCCCAATGACCTTTAATAGCAGATTCTAGAAGATTCCAAAGCTCCTCAACATCACACTTCAGTTTCCAGGTGCACCACTTTTGTCACATTAAGTTTTGTTATAGTTTGCATACATTTTAGGTCATTTTGCATAGTGTTTTCAATACTTTTGTATTTCATTAGTTTGCAGCATTTAGACACGTTCCAATCACACACATTAACACTTAATCTTGAATTAACTCTCAAATTTTGGGTGTCAAAGAACTCTCTCCTTTTAGGTGAAAACCCTAGAAGTGCTAGAGATCCCTCTTTTTCCCCTAAAAATCATAGTTCATTTTGGTGAGCCTATATTTAGAACACTTTCTTATTTCTGATTTCAAATGCATTTGCACCCTAGGAAAATATTGTATCAACATTGCATTAGAGTTTTGCATTGTTTTGCATTCTAGGGTTTTTAAAAGTACATTAGTGAAAAGCTCATTTAGCTAGTATTTTTGCATTGCATTCCATACAAAATTCCAAAAATTCCACATTTTCATTCTCTATTTGCATTTGAAAAGCCTAAAAATCATATAAATCATTTAAAACTTCTAAAAATTGCTAAAAAATCACGGTTGGGACTAATTCGCCACACTCGGTGACTTAGTCCACCTGCACATTTTGCACTGTAATTTCTAGCATTTTATAAAAATTCTCTGTATTCTTATTTTTTGTTATTGAATCTTTGTGACTGTTTCCAAATTTTTTATTTCTTGCAATTTAATTCGCTTTCATTCACTTGCATTATGGTTGTCTTTCAAAAAAAATTGGATATCATTTAAATACTTAGTACACATGTCAAACTATGCCTTTGGAACTAATCCTAATGACCTTGAGCCCACTCCTGCTCACTCAACTCCTAATGCATGTCCTCCTCATGATGTTCACATCATTGGAGAAGATGATGCTAGCATGGATAGGTTCCTCAATGATTGCCTTGACAACCTTGAAGCTAATGCATCCTTTTATCCATACATGACACCTCAAAACCTTCATACCATCTCACCTCATGAAACATTTGGTTACCTGTATCCTAAAATACACAAAGAACCAAAGTCCCCTACACAAGGTGGACCTAATTCTTCTAAACATGCAACCACTCAACTATTCTATGAGAACCAAGTGACAAATACTCCAATCAACCTTGAAAAAACCTATGGAATTTTTTTTACCATTTTGAGCAAACAAGGAGGTAATACAACAACTAAACATAAAGTAAATCAATTCTATGAACAACTATCACCTAATGAAAATACCAAGGGGATAGGCTATCAAGATCCCCCTCATAACTGTATGCCTCCTCAATAATATCTAAGGCTTTGTGATGATGGCACAATGATATTTGATTCCCCTCCTAATCTAAATTTCCTTCTTCATAAGGAACATTCACCATCTCATAATGATAACAAGGACAACAGGATGATCATATCAGGACCTCCTACCCTAATCTCCTCTCATCAAGTTGGAGAATCTAGTAGACACAAAAGGCCTTACAAGTTATAGAAACTCAAGTTTCATCTTCTTCCACCACCTGAATGTGAGAGGAAATTGCAAATACTCCTAAAAAAGGAACTCATTATATTGCCACCTAGGAATACGCTAGTGATATGTCCTAGAGATGTTAATGTTCCACATTATGCATATCATCATGTTCTTGGACATAGAAGCGACGAGTTTCATCACTTGAGAGAAATACTAAGTATCATTTCAATGGCGATAATTGCTATCCCCTCAAACCATAAACTACTATCACACAACTTATCATGTAATAGTTGTAGAACATTCTATTCTCACTATTGCATGATCCTTCCCATCACCCAACTTGAATCATTCTTGCCTTGCACTCAGTTGGGGTATTAATTTATATCCCTTTCCTAGTAATGCATTTTTCTTTGTCCCTTAGTTGTATTATTCACCTCTCTATTATGCCAACTAAGATTGAGAGGCGGATTACTTGTTAGATGGTTGAATTGCATTTCCCTTACTGGTCTTTTGCATTTTCTTTTCCTTTTGTATGTGCATAATGATTTCCCCTATACTGTTATGTTTTATGTTCTCTCTCTTTGTGTCATTCTTCTATATGTCATGGATTTCTTTCATTTTTTCCATTTTTTCTTTTTGCCTTCCTTTTGGGGATGATGCAAGGCATTGAGACCGAAATGTCCCTTTCATGTTGACCCAAAAGGCCTTTTTTATTTTTTTCTTTTTTGGGGGATGATGCAAGGAATTGAGACCAAAATTTACCTTTCATGTTGACCCAAAAGGCCACTTTTCTTTTTCTTTTTCTTTTTTTCTCCTTTTGGGGATGATGCAAGGCATTGAGACTGAAATGTCCCTTTCATGTTCACCCAAAAGGTCCCTTTTCTTTTTCTTTTTCTTTTGTTTTCCTTTTGGGGATGACGCAATGCATTGAGACCAAAATGTCCCTTTCATGTCGACCTAAAAGGCTCTTTTTCTTTGTCTTTTTATTTTGGCTTTTGTTGTCCTTTTGGGGATGATGCAAAGCATCGAGACGGACTATGTCTCTTCCATGTTGACCCAAACTAACTCTTTCTTGTTCTTTGTTTTTTCTCTTTTTGTGTCATTCTTCTAGTTCTATGTATTTGGGGGATGATGATAGTTTTGAGCTCCCTGAACAAACATTGCAACAACGAACATATTGACCCCAAATTTTTAGATCCCTTATGTTTTTGGTGTTTTCATTTTGGGGAAAACCCCTTCTATGTTATTTCTTCTTTTCCTTTACATGACATAGCCTTACTTGGAAACATATGACTTGCAATAGGGCTTTCTAAGCTGAATCTCATTTCTTTTCTTTCCTTTTTCCTTTTTCATTTTTCTACTTCAAACTACTTGCTTACAATACAGTGTTTCACAATTCCTTTAAAGTGGCATTATTTCGTTTTCCATTTTTTATTTTTCTTGGTTCTTAGTGCAACCTTATTATTTCATATGATGCATTTTTCACTTTTTCGATGGAATTGGGTTTAATTTCCTTTGTGAATTTGATCTATCTTAGCATATTGCATTACTCTTAGTGGCCTGATGTGACACACTACATCCCCTAAGTTGCGAACTTTCTATTCTTTGATTGGTCCTCTCTTGGAGACATTGGACATAATGTTACCTAGGTCAAAGACCTTGCATGGAATATGCAAGACTCCTTCGAACATTCTTTTTCATTTTTCATTTTAATTTTTTTCTTTTTTTATATGGCCACTTTGCATAACACAGTTTGCATACCTGTGGTTCCATCTTGCGCTTGTTCATGAGCTCCAAGCATACAAAGCTTTTCTTGTCTCATGAAGCTCAAAAACTTTGTCTTTTGTGGCACCTTATTAAATTTATCAAGAGGTATAACTTTGGTATGGTAAAGCAGGAAACCCAACTAGTGGCACAACTTTACCCATAGTGAGTTGTGTGTGTGAGTGTATACAAGCCATGAGTGTGTGTTTCTCACCTTTTTGTCTTTCTCACCTAGTGGACAGCCAAAAGTTTCATCACCTCAGAGTGAGTACACATCCTTGTGGAAAAACAACCTAGATCTGATCCACAACTAGCTAGACAAATGGTCAAAGCTTAATCTGACATTCCCTTTCTATTCATTCCTTCACATCACTTTCTTGTGTATTCCTTTGTGTTAATGCTTGGTTTTCCATGGGATCTTGATCCTAGGGGCTTGATCGTCTCTCTTGATTATTGTTATCTTAGTTTTTCATCATGAGTACATTTGGATCCCTTTCGATGTACATGTTTTGGCTACTTTAGTGTCAATTCAAAGAAAGTTCATCCTCTCACTAAAGTGGGGGCTAAATATGTTGCAAACAAATATATCCTTAACATTTTTCACTCATTTGGGCCTTTTCTATGGACTTTGGCCTTATTTTTCTTAGATTTAATGTTGTAATGCGGCTAACACATTCACATTAGGCCTTGAACACTTGTAAAATTAATAAAAACCTAAAGATGTCTTAAAAAGGTGTTGTGAAGTGTTGTAACACATTTTCCCACTTTTCTAGGACCTTTCTATCATAATTCACTTAAACAACCTCTTTTTACCCCTTTCCAAGCCTTATTTCAAAGTGTTGTAAGGAGTTGTAACAAACTCTCACACTTTCATAGGCTTTTCATCAACAAATTGACCCTTTCTTATGTTAAAATGGCCCCTTAATGTACTTATAGGCCCTACTTAAGTGTGTTTCGGAAGACAACCCCATTAAGGAACATTAATCACACTTTAATTTTTGATAAATATAAAATTTTCCCTGGTGGAGCCAAGTCACCACCTTGGGCATCTTAGTACAATTAGGCTTAAAATTAAATTTATTTCAATATTATGGCAAGATATTATCTTCTAAGCCCTAAGGTAGGCCTGCGATGAGGATTTTTTGGGAAAATAGCATAAATAATGTATATAAATAAAGGGGTTATCCCTCATTATCATCCTCCTACTCTCCTAACTCAACAACTCTCATTCTTATCAAGAAATTTTCAAGCATCAAGCATTCAAGCACTCTAAGAACTTCAAGCATCAATCCATTGGAGCTAACTACTTGCATATCTTCAGACTTCTACTTCAAGGGTTTGGTGAGTTGTTGCACTTGCATGTTGTTCAATCATCTTTCCCTTTACATTTCATTTTATTATCTAGGGTTTGATTACCAAAATTGTGTTTGACTAAGGAAATCCCCTATTCTCTAACCATAACCCTTTTTCCCCTCTTTGCATGTGAATTTTGTAGGTTTTGTATGCAGATTTGTCAAAGAGTAAGATGCTTAAAGGTGTCTGTTGGTTATCTTTTTAGAACCAAACTTATTCTCACCACAAACCTATGAACTTTTCAAATAAAAATTATCAGTAAGGGCAATAATTGGCCAACACATAATTAAAGGCTTCTAGTTCTTCACTTCTTCACTTTAGACTCTTTGAAACCTGGGAGGGTGATCCTAAACAAATGTGTTCATAGATACCGATGTGTATCTAGTATCAAACAGAAAGTAAACAGATGATTCTCCTTAATTTTTTTAGATGCACCATACCCTAAAGATTTGGCTAATCCTCACAGTAGTGACTAACTTAAACAAGAGAAAATATAATTACTTTAACATTCCCACACACATAGAGAGAATTTCATAAGTGATTTTACTATATTTTATGATCAATAGTCAAGTTGGTCACCATAATTTGAGCATGAATATTATGCAAAACCAATTCTATATTCAAGGAAACAGAGTCAAACCTTAAACCTATATGACTAGATAACAATGTTATATTTTAGAAAAATAGCAATAGCCTCGAATATATTGCATTACAATATTCCCACCAGTTATTTCCATAATTAACTTCTTAGTAGCATCCTCACACAAGATTTATATAAAAACCACTATTACGTTCAAGAATATACATGCATTCATTGAATGGATAAGAAAGAATAAAATAACACATCTATTGGAGTTCAATAGAGATGAATAAGATAACCATTGATTATATTATTCATAGTTTTTATAATTTGTACACATGAGAGAAACGTAATGAAATTTTGTATCATTTTTTTATTTGTATTGTTATCAAAAACATATATATATCAGTTGACCTTTTCCTAGAACATATTACTGGAAAAACTTAGTATCTATTTTTCTTCTATGTATATCCCTTTTAGAATGAACTACCTATGGACCTCCTGACCACTTCACCTCCTCTCTGTAACTAGCCTTGAAATCCATTTTATAAGACAAGGGAGCAACAAGGAGTGGGCTAAATTACACTTACATTTCACATTTCACTTTCATTTCAAAACGAATTTCAATACAAAGTGAGAGAATATTCCCCAACTAATTGGGGAACCATCATTTGTAATTCAAGTGAGAACAAAAATAGAGTTAAAAAATAAATTGTTAACCAGAGAAATCGCACCATTCTTCAAAAAGTGTCACTATAGCTGCACCAAAACATATAATTCCATTCCAACCCAAGATGTGTTACCATCAACACAAAGAGCATAAATAACCGTAGATCCACTTCATAACACACCAACTAAAGAAATCAAATCAACATAAAGGACCAAAATTCTGAGTATTCACTAGGAGAAGAAACATGATGCTACTTTGCCTTGTCACCATCAAAGTAGGTGTGCATAATTGATGTCCTTATTGTCAATGGACTAGCCATCACTACCTCATCCTTAGAATCAACCTGATCCTTCATAGCCATGAGATATTCATGGTAACCAGAATCAATCTTGTTTCCACTATCTGAGGAATCATTTGAGACCTCAATGGTAGAATGATGACGTCCCATGTAATCTCGATGATACCTATTCCTTCTTGCAGCTTCCCTTTTTGGTCTCTCAACATTCTTCTCCTTACCTTTGGATAACTCCTCTGAGATAATTCAGCCTCTTAGATGATAGACATGTTTGAGAACACCCTGTGCTGAATTTTTGGTAGCTCTCACTTTATTCTTTGGTGTCACAGGTATCTCTAGCATATCCTAATCACCCTGGAGAGAAATATCCTGAAATTCAAGAGGATTAAGCCTTTTAGACCAATGGACCAAGATGATGTTCACATTCACCTTTCCCATTTCCTTAGCTGCTTATAAAATTTTCTCAGAGCAAAGATACCACCCTACTCAGAGTCATGCCTTATTCTAGACTCCTAATTCTCACAATTAGATAGTGAGAATAATCAAGCAAGTGATCTTCATTAAATAGAGAAATTGGTGCGTGTCTACATTACTTCTTTAGGAAATCTTGTGTGAGAGAATTGGCAATCAATCAACCTAGTTTTGAATCTCAACTGTGGATCATACTTTGAAGCAAATCGACAGCTAGATAATCCATATTATTAATGATGAAAAAATTAAACGCATGCACATGACACTTGTTCCAAATCAATAAAATCAAGTGAGATAAGCATTTACTTTAACTTTCCTATTAACCATATGCTTAATTTGTTGACCAAACCTGTCATGTCACATTTTCCTACTTACCCATAGAAAATAACTCACTTGTAATTCATCATAGTAGGACAGACGGGAGTGATCATGATTTATCTTCAGAATATCACCACGTACCTTGCCTTACTTCAATTTTACCTTCCCACATGTACTAGCTTCTAACAGATTTGATGGCCATAAATTTTTTACCAATTTCACATGTGTGCTAAAAAATTAGCTCTAATTTAGCATCATTTTTATCTTGGAACTATCTCAGCCAATATCTCTAACTACATTCACCTTTACAAGTAACTTCCTATGTTTTTAGGAGCAGTATGTGTAGCACTTTCCCATGTGCTCGTTGGAAGATATGACATACAAGAAGAAAAATCATGGTATGGCAGGGAGTAGTCAAGATTTTCCCACGTCACCTACCATTCGCCATAATTTTTACTTATTACAAGTCAAATCACCATCCCCAAGACCTAGTGGGTCCCATAAAATGATAGATGTCACTCTACTTGCTAACCCATGTGACCATCTTTCCTCATTTTTGTAGACAAATGGGCGTGTGGGGAATGAATCTAATGATAACATGTGTTGTGAAATCCACCGTTGATCCTCCCTCAGACAACATCAACTACCCTTTTGTAGATACTAGTCCAACTATCAAGCAGTACCACGTGGCCATCGCCCGCTAGCCTGTGTCTTTAAAATAACATGAAATAAATAAAGATGGGCATGTGGGGAGTGGTATAAATGTGGCCACATTTTCAATCCCATAGTCATTGATCTTCTTTTAAAAAGTGCTATTCAGCTTCACTAAGGAGACCGGGCCCACTAGCATACTAGACACGTGGTCGAATTCAGCAAGCCCATGTGAATAAAATAAAAAGAAACAAACTAGTATGGGTATATGGAGAAACAATGAGATTAATTACCACAATCAGATGACCAGCATGAAGCTTCATTCCTACACATTACACAAAAATTAATCATAAAATGGGGCCATCTCTAGGAAAAGGAGGTATCGATCCATAAGAACAAAGGCTAAGGAATTAAGTCATTACAATCAACCCTTTGATCATAAGAAAATTTGATGCTTAAAAGGACCAAGGTAACCGACAAACCTAAGATCAGGGGCCAGTAAAAGAAACAAAATTTAATTGCATAACTGGCAACTCAAGTGACTAGGTATCAAGAAAAACATGTCAATGCAACAACAAAACTACCAAGGGTTTTAAAATCATAAGACCGTAAATTATGTACATGGAACACAACCCAAAACTAGACATTAAAGGTCTATGCCATGTTTTGCACAATTATAGACTAGAACCAAGAATTTTTTGAGAGGTTCCATCAATGTCAACTTTCCATCAACATCATTCCAAGTCAACAAACCCTAAAATGAGCTTGAAGACAACCTACAGGTCAAATTCTAAAGATTCAAATCTAGGTCTCTATCAGAAATACAAGTACAATTTGATAGTTATAGAGTCAAGTCTCAAGATTCTTAAAAGTCACAAGTGGACTAAGTCACCATCATTGGTGAATTAGTCCCACTACTGGGCCTAAAAAGTGATATCTACAGATCTAGACACCCATTTCCACGAAACCTGTTCTAGAAAAGTCTCCTCGAAACAAGACTAAGTCACCCAACTTGGCATAAGTGTCCCAATGGCTTTGAATAGTAGATCCTGGAATATTTTAGAGCTCCTCAACATCACACTTCAGTTTCTAGGTGCACCAGTTTTGTCCCATTAAGTTTTGTTATAGCTTGCATACATTTTATGTTATTTTACATAGTGTTTTCAGTACTTTTTTATTTCATTAAATTGCAATCAATAGTGAGTTCATTTTACTAGTTTATAGGATTTAGACACATTCCAATAACACACATTTACACTTAATCTTGAATGAACTCTCAGATTTTGGGTGTGAAAGAACTCTCTCCTTTTAGGTGAAAACCCTAGAAATACTAGAGAACCCTCGTTTTCCACTAAAAATTGTGGTTCACTAAGAAAATTAACCCATTTCATTCTAGAGTAATCATCAGTCAAAAACATAAAATACATCTCACCTTGTAGACTTCTCACCTTTTGTAGGACTACATAGATCTATATGAATTAATTCTTGTAGTATAGTAGCATATTCTTCCTTTCCTTTGAAACTACTCCTTTCATGTTTTCCAAATTGACAATCCTTATAAATATCATTGATACGCTTTGTAATTCTTGGCTGGTCTCTCACTACATGAACTGAATTGGTTCTTACCAAATTATCAAAATTCATATAACACATCCTCTATGCCATAACCAACTGTCACTGATCTGAAACATAAAGTAATGACCATCAGCACCTTTAAGCTTATAGATGTTTCTATATGTCCTTTTATGAGCAACAATCTCTATTCCAGACCCTTTTTTATCTCACTATTTTCGTCCTTAAACACAAGATTATATACTTTGCTACACATTTTTCAAACACTCAAGATATTATGTCTTCAAATCCTTAACATAGTAAACATTATCAATATTATTCTTGCCATAAAAAATGATTAAACCTATTCCACAAATCTTTTCTTCTAAACCATCCAAAAATTTAAATAATCTACCATCATAATTTTCAAGTTTAACAAACTTAGTTTTGTCTCTGGTCATGTTATTAGAGCATCCACTCTCAACAACCCAGTAATTCTTATCTTCTTTAACATGAAAAGCAAAAACCATAGTACCTTCAAAATTATCCTTCCTTTCAAAAATACTTTCCTTCACATATCTTTCAAGGTTCGAAAAAGTAGATTCTTCCTTTATAATTTAGAACATGCATTCATTATAATCAAAATCTCCATAATCAAATTCATCATCAAAAATACTAGCATCATCTTTGACATAATAAGTTCTTTTAATCATCTTTCCTTTATTCACCTTCTTCTTATAGTTCACATCTTTGTTCAGACATCTAGAAGCATAATGACCTAAATTTCCACAATTGAAACATTTGAAAGGTAGTTTACCTTTGTACTTGGGTATGTGAATGATGGGCCAAAAAGTGGCAATATGTAAGTGATATGATGGCCCATGTGGCTGACGACTTTTTTTTACCCAAAATTGATGAAACGAAAAGGGTTTTTAAAGGAGATTCCAAGCTTCCCACCAATATAAATTATGCTTTACTTTGAATTTAATAAATAATTAATATTCATTTTTTATTTCATTTATGACTAAAGTCCTAATTGATAGACTGATTGAAAAACATCTATAGCTTTGAAATGCTATCACGATTTTTGAATCCAAAACATGCATCACATTTTATGCTTTACATACTATAGGATTAAAAAAATAAAAATGGAATTTCATGAAGTTTTGACCAAGTTAAGGTGGTCAAACATATGAGTTTGTATATTTTTAAAAGTTGTAATAAGAAATTCATAATTAATTATTTACATGGAGAAAAATTATTAAAAAAATATGCATCACATCGAGACATGAGTCCTCTACTTATATCTAAAATCTTATAAAAATAAATATGTGGTTAGGGTGGTCAGACAGACACCTACTTCTTATTTTTCCCCTAAAATTTAAGTACTACTACATTGAAATTTCAAATTTTCACCAAATAGATTTTTTCTTTTTTTAAGCAAACCTAGTATTTTAGAAAATACATTCATTTTTCTACAGATTCTATTCTTACATATTTTTGAAATAATATAGATAACTTATTCAAATTGTGTACATCAAGTTGCCTAACTCTGATTTTTTGAATTTTCATCACCACTTAAGGGCTTTTTTTTTCCATGATGATCATGCACATACCCACTTATCAATTCCATTTTCCATCATTCTTACAAAGTTAGCTTCCACATCATCAAGATTATCTTCATTTGAATGTTTAATCTTTTTTGATTTTCCAGCCTTAAAAGTATTCTCCACTTTTGTACCATTCTTTAAACCAAGCTTTCTCATTTCAAATAAAGTTAGTCTACCAATCAACTGATCTCTAGAATAAGTATTATAATTTGCAACTTCCTTAATAGTATATACCTTTTCATTGTATGAATCAAGATGGGTTCTAAGAACTTTCTTTACTGCCTTAGGTTCTTTAACTTGTGAACCAATACCTCTCATAGAACTTAATAGTCCATGAACCATCTACATGTAGGTTACATTTTCTTCATCTTTAGGCATTCACATAGTCTCAAATTTTGTCGTCATATTCTACAACTTATCCTTTTTAACCTTTTCATCTCCTTCAAAAATACTTTCAATCTTATCACAAACTTCTTTAGCAGTCTTAAGATTCATAACTTTGACCAATTCAAAGTTTGAAAGACTATTTGTCAGAATAAATTTTACTTTAGAATTTACCTTATGTGCCTTGATCTCATCACTTGTGCTCAAACAATTTGTAGGAGTAACATAGTGATTCTTTATTGCCTCTTCAATTTCAAATCCATGAGTTGATAGATATCCTTCCATCTTTGTCTTCCAGAATGCATAGTTTGTTCCATCAAATCTAGGGCAATCAATTTTCTTCCCCATCCATGATCTACCTTAAGTAGTTAAGCTCTTCCCAAGGAACCTTGCTCCAATACCAATTTTCAAATGGATAAGACAAATGAGAGGGGGGTGAATCAGATGTATCAAATTAAAACATCAAAACCCTCAACAATAATCAGATCCACATGCATTCATTAAACCCTTATTCTTTCAAACTGATTTAGCATGAAATGAAAATAATAGAAACTAAAAAAACAACACCATACACAAGAGAACACTAGATTTAGGTGCAAAACCAATGAGGTAAAAATGATGGTGAGGATTAGCTTACAATATAAGTAATAACAAAACTAGTACAAGGTCTCACTGCCAAAGGGCTCACATCCAAGGCTCACTACCATAGAAGAATACAAGAATATACAAGAGAAATTTTACATAGAGAAAAGCTTCTCAATACAACAAGGAGTTCACCACAATTTCTCCAACACTTTTGCAGCCTTGCATGAAATATTTTTAACACCTTCAACACATTTCCTTCAGGAATCCAAACACTTGAAATTCACACTACTCTACTCAAATTTTCATCATACACATCACTTGCATCGATCTCACATCTATCTTAACTCTATCTTGATTCTCTCTTGTAACTCATAGCAACACTACACTTATTTTTATCAATCTCTACCTTAAAAGCCTTCTCCAAGGTCAGAAACTATTTGTTATACTTACGAATTCAAATTAGGTCAAATCCTAAACATTCTCGTTGTATATAGGAATGATTTAAACCTAAATAAATCCTTAATTAGGACCCAAATAGATCCCAACACATCTCAACATGATTTCTTAAGCATCATGCATGGTGTTAACACAAGCTCGCCCAATACCTGTGCTAAACACCATAAACATTAAGTACACACTTTCTCAAATCAATCTGAAACTTATAGAGAAAAAATTCACTTGAGCATGATTTAGAATAATATTTGAAAATATAAGATTCATCAAAAAATTCATCCAATATCACATCATACAACTACTTGATCCCATAACATCAGGTAAACCTTATTCACACATTGACACATGAAACACACACTACACTATATCAAATCAAGTGAAACCTTGAAATTGAAATATACAAACTTTATAAGAAACTTTCTAAATCCACACAACCTAAAGCCAAATAGTGGAGAAACATGGAGAAAATATATTTCTCCCATGCCATAAAGAACATCACTAAAAAGCTAGTTAACACATTGGTGAAAATATATCACTTTATACAATGATCTAGAAACCCAAAATTCAAAATATAGAACCTTCTAACAACCTTGAACAATATATTATATTTTTATAGGAATAGAATCAATAGAGAAGAAACACATAGCACATCCCGAAGCACACTTTGAACACATGCACAACACTATTTACTTTGTTTGTCAAATTTTGTCAAAAGCAGTTGGAAACCAAGTACCAAAGACATCATCTCAGCTCATTGCTTAATTCCAGATAATGTTTAGACAGTACAATAAAATATAGCTCCATGTACTCACAAAAATTCATCAATATCTCAACTATACATGCACAATTTGAAACAACCTATTTTCCTCTTTTTCACAATTTTCTCAATATCCTCGACATCTTCATCATGCAACAATATTCCTTAGCACATAGTTGACATCAATCACAACACCAATCAGTAGAATTCATGCTGAAATCAATGACAACACCTTCATACTTGCAACATAACCCTCTTGTGGTACATGACTGGGAGAGTAATTTGGTGGTTAATTTATCGAGTGCCACCTTAGATGATCTTACCTTTAATTTCCTAAAAAGATGAGTTAGCTTTGTTGTGGCTCGTTGTTGTATTCCTCATGTCAAGTTTCTCATTTAAATTGAGAATGTTGTTTAAAATCTCCATATAGATATTTTTCAAGAGGTTAGATAGGATTGTGTCACATCCCTCAGACATATTAAGCCACCTAGTTGCAACATCGCAAAATATGAGTCCATTGTCTTCAATGAATTATTAAAAAATCATGATCTTATCAAACTGAATCTAACAAAGACAATGCCACTATTATCATAAACAAGATAGACTACTTCTCCAAAATGCTTGACCTTCTCTCTAATGCCCGAAGTTATAAAGTTATTTCTCATAATCCTCGCTCCAAAATTATCCAAAAATTCAAATATTTTGTTTCTTGCTCTTCCTTTGATGATGCTACCAAGAAACATCTCTTACCATCTGTAGAGAAGGGTGATTCGATAATCATGACTCTATTTATTTTCAAGAGATTCCCAAGGGGAAAACTTCCGTAAACTACCTCAAGGAACAAACTGAGAGTTCTAGAAGCAAAAAGAGTAAGTCGTAGAGATATTACAAACAAACTATCAAGTTTTTGGTCAAATCATGAGATAACAAAAAATAGACAACATTGCGGCGCATTGGAGTCTTATAGGTGCACTAGCATCCCTTAAAGAGCAAAAACCAAGTTTATCACAAAAACAACAAAGCGGATACTGACAATCTAATTACTGAGAATTTCCAGAGTACAAGAAAATAACAGAATACGATAGAATTGAAATAAAGTAAAGTAAATGATTGAGATAAAGAGAAGAAGAGATAGAAACTTCTCACAACAACCCAAGTAATGAAGCCTCTAGCACGTGAATATCTTCAATACCTGCATGTGTAAGATCTAGACAAAATGTTGGGGTTGTATAGGGGTTTTCCTTAGTCAAACCACTATTTTGGTGTTCCCATCTCCACAGATAGCCAAATAGATAGAGAGAAATAAATAAAGTAAGCAAATATGGCATGATAAAACCAATCCCCTCTCAAGGAGAAACCATATCATGATATAGAGAATCAGTTGATGTGTTAAATCCCAAGATGCTTGCATGTACAAGATAAGGGAGATATCAGCTACTAGGCTTAAGGGAGCCAAAAAGAGAGAGCAAAGATAACTGCAAGAGCCAAAAGTATTGCAAAGAGTATTATAAGGGATTGAGAGAGCTTGAGGCTATCATAACAAGTGAGATATTTGTGCAAGAAAGAGAGTAAAGCGGGAAAAGTGAGTGTATCCAAGAGAGAAAGCTCAAGAGATAAGAAAAGAAGGAGAAGAAGCTAGAAGACCAAATGGATTGAAAACATGACTTGTAAAGAGGGAAAATAAGCTTCTCGAGTGGTTACAAGGCATCACGAGTTGTTACCATTGATAAAAGTAGTTGAAAAGTGGTAAATATGCTATAAAGCAATTGTTTGAATATTGAAACATCAAGGGATGCTAGAGCGGCACACGAATGTCCACATGGCATGCTAGTGTCCGAACACATCATGCTACAAAATAATGAAAACCAAAAAAGAAAAATATTTGATGCAAAGATGACACATGTGAAGGTAGCTAGACTGAAAAGGGGTCCTTGAGCATCCTGAGAGGGAAAAAGGATGATGCATGGGCTAAAATGAGCCTACATAAATTCTAAAGGAGTAGACACTAAAGAAGGCACAAGAATGTATGTGAACTTGGAAGGGGTTCAATTTTATGACATTACACCTTCCAAAGAAGTGACCCCTCATACATATGGAGTCCAAAAAATTCATAAGCTATCACTCCTTTAAGACCCATTATTGACACTATAAGCTCTCTTTCTTACAAGTTGACCTCTTTCTTGGCGAAATTTATCTCCTCGGTAGTGGGAAAATCTTACTCCTTCATCAAGGATTCCTCATATTTCATCCAATTTATTTGTGACCTCAAATTAGAAAGTAGAAATTTTTTGGTGAATTTTCATGTCACTTCCATCTTCACCAAGGTTCCTATTCCCAATACTATTGATATTGTTAAACAAAAATTTAATGTTGAGATTGCCTCCTTGGTGGAATTATGCCTAAGATATACTTTCTTCTCTTTCCAAGATGTTATTTGTGAGTAGGTTAATGGTGTAGCCATGGGCTCCCACCTCTCACCTATCATTGCCAACCTTTATATGGAGCATTTTCATGAAATTTCCCTCAAGTATTTCCCCCTCAAGCCAAGATGGTGAAAGTGGTATGTTGATGATACTAATTTTTTTTGGCCCCATGGCCTCAACAAATTAGAAGAATTTGAAACTCACCTCAAAAACATTTCTCCTTCTATCTCTTTCACCAAGGAGCTTGAATTTGATAACCATTTACCTTTTCTTGATGTATCAATCCTCAAAAAATCTAATAGCTCCCTAGGTCATCTTGTTTTTTACAAGTCTACCCATACTGATTTATACCACCACTCCTCTTTCTACCATCATCCTAGCCAAAAATTTGGAATTTTGAAAACTCTTACCATAAGAGCCTATCATATCTATGATGGAAAACGTAACCCAAAAGTTGGACCATCTTTGTTTGGTCTTTAGGCTAAATAGATATACCAACAAGAAAATATCTAAACCGCTCAACGATTCCAAATGTTGTGTCTTCTCTTCTAACTCTTCTAAATCCAACTCCTTATCTTCCCAACCTATGTGTTTCCCAATTGCCTCCTTACCTTTTGTTAAAGGCATATCCCGTAAAATCTCCAAAATCCTTCTTAAGAAAGGCCTTCGATGTGCTTTCAAGCCCTTTTCTACACTATAAAACAACATCCCTCCCCTGAAAGACCCCAAAAAAATCTATCAAAACTTGGGAGTCTACAAATTGGTTTATTCTTGTTGCAATTTGTATATTTGTGAAACAGGTCGCTCATTCAACACCAAAATCAAAGAGCATAGTGTAGATATCAATCATCAAAGTGTTTCAAAATCAGCCCTAGCCGAGCAATCCCTGTCAACAAAACACCATATTTGTTTAGAAAACACTCAAATCTTGTTCATAGAAGATAACTTCCATAAGAGGAAGCTAAAGGAAGCCATTGAAATTGTCAATCACCTCAATAACCTCAATCACGATGAAGGGTGGATTTTAAGTCTTTCTTGAAAGAATCTTTTGGCTAACATCAAAAACCACCATCTCGCTTAATCTTGACCCCTTTCCTTCTCTACTACTTCCCCCCCTCAACCCCCCTCTTCCTTTTTCCCTTCCCTTCTTCAAGTTTTGGGTTTCTTGCATCAGCTTGGTTCCCCATCTTTTTTTCCTTTCATTGTCCACTTTTCTAGTTACTACCCCTCTTTCCCTTCTCCTCATTCCTTAGCATTTTCTAGCTTGCTCTCCTCCCCTTTCTCTCACCTTTCTATGCTATCATTCCCCCTCCTCCCTCCTCTTCTTTTTTCTCTTCCCTTCTTTTCGGTTTTTGTTTTCTTTTTTTAGCTTGGTTTCCCCCTCTCTTTGATATATTTAAGGTTTTCTATTTTAGTTTTTATTTATATTTAGTATATTAATATTAATATAAATTAATATATTCATATATTTTTAATATATTAAGATTTAATTTTTTAATCTTTCATATATTTTATTATTATTATTATTGTTGATAGATTTGTAATTTTCCTTTTCTCTTTATTTTCTCTTTCTTTTAGTTTTTAAGTTATATTCTTTGGGATTTTTTATTTTTATTTTTCCCAAATTATATGTTGATTATGAAACTTTAAATAATAATATAAGTTTTTATTTTTTAATATTAAACATTAATATATTAATATTAATATTAATTTTTAAAATTCTTTTGCATTAAACATGAATATTTGATTTTAAATTAAATACATCAAATATTAAATATATGTGTAATATATTAATAATATTTTTGTTCAATATATGTTTAATATATCAAACATATAGTTAATATATTTAAGGTTTTATGTATTTAAAATTAAATATATCAATTTACTAAATATTAAAATTTAGATATTATTATTACTAATAGTATTATATTAAACATTAATTTTCATTATCTGATCTTAATATTAATAAACTATTCTTAATTTATTATATTGGCTCTTTTTTCTAGTAATTTATTTTAGTTGATTTTTTAAATATTATTCTCTATTGTTTCTTCTTTTTCTTGTGTTTGCATTTCTAGCTTTCAAATTCATTAAGTGGTCAATTGGTCATTTATCTCTCATGTTTTTTGGGTATTTGGTTCTATCCTTAGGTTGCATATCTCTTTGTTTGTACCCCTTTTTTTGGTTTTTATATTATTTTGTTCTTTTTGAAATTTTCTTTGTCATCCCTTGGGTCTTGTGCCTCCTCATCTCCCTCTAACCATCCTTCACCCTCTTTTTATACCAGTTGGGTCTACAACCAAATTATTTTTCATATCCTTGAGCTCTCTATCTTGATGATGGATTACAGAGTGTGATCTAAAATGTTGATTCAAAAGCTTACACACAATTGAATCCAAAACTAACTAAGTTGATACTCTTATGGATTGTAGAAATCTAATAGTATTGATTGTCTAAGAAGAAATTTTTAGGAACAATATGAATTAGTGTAAGATATTCAATTTTTACTCCTAAACCATGTAATTGACTATTTAATGTATCAAAATTTAACATAATTTTATCCATAATTTGGAAATCAGTACACCTCAAAACTTCAAATCGATCTTCAAGTTTTATCTTCCTAGACTCATTTGAACTATCATAAATATTTTTGAGGATCTCCCATGCTTAATAAGATTTCACATAGTTGCTAATATGAACATAAAGTTTAGGAGTTATTAAAATTCGTATGAGGCCAAGAGCTTCCTCATTTTGAGTCCTCCACATTTCTTAAACCTCTTTAAATACATACAGATCTTGCTCTGACTTCAAACTTGTCACAACATCCAAAAGATTGTTAAATAAAAATATAAAAAGAGATGTGTATTTTTCATGGGTGATAATTAGAACTATTTAATTTAATTTCTGGAATTAAATCAAACATAATTATAAAAATAAATAAAATTCGTAACTTTATAAAGGAAATAACAACTATTTTGAATATATATTTTCTTTCACAAAAAAACCATCCCTTTTTATACACATTTAGAAAAAGAATTGAAATTTTAATTAATAATCTTTTTTTCTTAAAAAATAATATATATTTTAAATAGGATAATTATATACAAAAGTATATTTGATATTTTAAAATCAAACAAATATATAAAAAATATTATTAATGTTTTGATTAATTTAAAGTTGGGGAGGGATTCTACCCATTTAAAAATCAACCATTGAGGCAAGAGAGAGGTGACTCATAGAAAGTGAGAAAACCAAAATGGAAGAGCAAGACTCACCAACAGTGAGCCTAGAAGAATAACAAACTGACCATGCTTTTCATTAGAGAAGAGAATTAGAAACAGAGACTAGTTGTAAAGAAATAGAGGTAGCAACAACAAGAAAACCAAATCAGAAAACACAACACTCTTGACATAGGATAAAAATTGAAAAATCCTTAAGCTTAAAAAACTAAACTAGGTGCAACAACCCTCTAGAAAAATCTTCAAGTTTTTTTGGCATATAACGCAAAATAAACTAAATAGAAATAAGAGTCTTTTTCTACAAAAAAATCCACCTTACAAGAAAACAAGAGTTCCACCTCGATAGGAGCACACTCCACCTTAATAGGAGCTATGAAAGAAAAGTCCAATAAGAGGAAAGAAAGCCTCCCATCATTCCCAAAGAATAAATCTCCACCCTCAATAGGAGAACTGGACTACGTAGGCTACAAGAGAGAAAATAGACCAGCAAAAGGGATTAAAAAAACTCCCTTAAGCACCATGAGAATCTAGGTTTTGAAGATAGGCATTGATAACAACCTAGAAATCAGTAACAAAATTGGTCAAGCCACTACTCCCAAGATCATAAGTATAGCAGAACCCTTAACCTTCAAAACCAAATGGGTTGTCCAAACAAACATCAAGACAACCCCTCCAAAATTCCTCTGCATCAGGAGACGACTAGTAGGAAAATACCAACACCCTTTAGGAAAATAAGAGAACACCTTATACAACATAAGGCCCAAAAAAATATGATTAATTATAAAACACAAACCAAACCAAACCCAAATAATAGCCTTGAACACAAGAGGAAACAATGGTGTATTAGTAAAAATTCCTCTAAGGGCAGCAATCCACTAAGAATCTAGAGAAAGTAAATCCTCTAGAAAGGTGAAACAACACCCTAGCCAGCTTGAGTAGAAGAAAGGACAACAAGTTCTTCAAGCCACCCAAGCAACTTCCTTACAACCATTAGCCATAAAAACTAGAAATGGGAAACAAAACTCCAAACAACCAGGTAGCTCTCCCCACAAAATCACCCATTATCAAAAACCCAATAGTGGTCCAAGAACGGGCTAAAATAGCACCCCAAAAATTAACAACCTAAACCACCAAGCCCAAATGAACAATAGAAATACCCACAAAATCAATCCAAAGGTGATAAATGTAGTAGGAGAACAATGCCTCCTTCATGGACAAAAAACCTAAAACCTTCAAGGAAGAAAGGAAGGAACCCTGCAACCACAACATCAGGGGCCAAAAAAGTATCACAATAGACTCTATTAAAATGGAGTTAAGAGGAACAAACATAACACATAGAAAAACAAGATCTATAACACACATCGTACCACCTACATGCAACACACAAACCAAAAGACCGTGAACATAATTGAAGGTAGGCCTTAAGGAAAACAACAACAAATCCAAACCTATAATTGCAAGGGTGTCAAAACCATCCCTAACAAACACAACATAAAAGACAACACCATACGCTAACCCAACATGCACTTACAACATGAAAAAAGTGTCATCTTTATTAGAATCCCCATCCCCAACTTCTTTATATGTCATAGAAATTAGAAACCTTCCTTTGTGACTGATCCCACCCAGCGCCATCATAAAAATATTATTAATGTTTTATTTATTTTTATTAATATGTTAAT
The DNA here is from genome assembly GCA_007115665.2 of Sequoiadendron giganteum. NCBI lineage: Eukaryota > Viridiplantae > Streptophyta > Pinopsida > Cupressales > Cupressaceae > Sequoiadendron > Sequoiadendron giganteum. Next base: position 303,397,876 of record CM021102.1, read on the forward strand.
ATTTTATTTAAAAAAATTATTTTAAAATGCTTCACTATGGACAACCTTAATAGGTGAGTGTTTCAATTTAATAATAGATGTCCTATGTGCCTTGAAGATATTGATAGCATAGACCACCTCCTCTTAAGTTGTTCCTTCACAAAGGAATTTTGGAACAATGCTCTTAAGTATTTATTGAATTGATAGGATCTCCCCTCCTCGAAAAACTTTATTAATATTTTGAACAACTGCCCTTCTCACCCCATCATAGCCAACCTATAGATTCCCTCGATGGTTTCCTAGAATTTATGAAAAGAGAGAAACAAAATCAGTTTTAGAGATTAGGGAAGAAATAACATTGGGGTTTTTCTCTTAACAAAACAACTTCAAGAAGAAATTAATTCAGCCAGTTATGGTTTCTGAAAATCCTTTCCTTCTTATGGAGAACTTAGAATTAAAAAATTATGGGGCATCATACATGATGTTTCTTGAATCAATTGAGCAAAAATCTTGAGTGGGGAAGATACTAAATGGATTCCTTCTAAGGTAAGTTTAAATTAAACTTGGATGAATGTTCAAAATTCAATGTTGGTATGGTTGTGGCAAGAGGTGTGATTAGGAACCATGAAGGTATTCTCATTGAAGGATATGTTAAAGACCTAGGGGTCTACTCCAATATTATTTTTCAAGCAACAACAACCTAGTGGTGAATTAGGAGACTATAAGAAAAAATATGTAGCAAGGTTACTGTTGAAGGAAATTCTATGATCACTATCAACATCTTTAAAGTATTTAATTCTACGCATTGATAATTAGTGATATTATGGATGATTTTAAACATTCTCTCGAGAATTTTTTTTTTATATAAGATCTAAAATTCCTGTAGGGAAGGAAATATGGTAGCTAAGATGATAGGGTAGCTAATATTGGCTTATCCTTCCCTGATTACAGTTGTTAGGGATTCAAAAATATCCCTTTTAACATCAAGGAAATAATTTAAAATTATGGACTTGGCCATAGGTGGAAATTTAACATGTACACCAAGGTTTATAATGCTTCAACCTCCTATATTGTTTTCTTTATTGATGCTTCCTGAATTTCTAATTTTATTTATCATTTCTCCCCCTTAGGTGTGTGGGTGGATCCATAATAGGAATGATGTTAACAAGGATTAATTATTTCCATATAGGAAAAGGACATAAAATGATTTTAACAATATAAAAGTTAATCATGAGGATTTAATCACTCATCATATAAATTTTAAATATCCAATATACTAAGAGGGGGGCTGAATCAGTATATTCTTAAACTTATTGAACAAATACCATCTAATCAATCCAAAACATACAATAATTAAGATAAGAAAAATAATCTATGGAATAGGGTATGTGCAGGATCATGATGGGCCAAAAAGTGGTGGTATCTACATGATATGATGGCCCATGTGGCTGACAACATTTTTTTTACCAAAAATTGATGAAACAAAAAGGGTTTTTAAAGGAGATTCTCAGCTTTCCACCAATACAAATTATGCTTTAATTTGAATTTAATAAATAATTATTATTCATTTTTTATTTGAATTATGACTAAAGTCCTGATTCATAGGCTGATTGAAAAAAATCTATAACATTCAAATAGTATCACATTTTTTGAATCTGAAACATGTGTCACATTCTATGCTTTGCATACTATAGGATTAAAAAAAAAAATGAATTTTATGAAGTTTTGACCAAGTTAAGGTTGTTAGACATACAATTTTTTATATTTTTTAAAGTTTTGAATTAAAAAACAATAATTAACTATTTACTTGGAAAAAAATTACAAAAATATATGCATCACATCGAGACATGAGTCCCCTACTTATATCTAAAATATTATAGAAATATATTATCATTTTATTGTGGTTAGGGTGGTCAGATAGACACCTACTTCTTATTTTTTCCCTGAGATTTAAGTACTAGTGCATTCAAATTTCAAATTTTCACCAAATAGATTTAAAAAATAAAAAATAAACTTCGTAGTTTAGAAACTACATTCAATTTGTTACAGATTCTATGCTTACATATTTTTGAAATAATATAGATAACTTATTCAAACTTTTACGTGAAGTTTCCTAACTTTGATTTTCTCAATTTTATTGCCACTTAAGGGCCTATTTTTCCATGATGATCCTACACATACCCAACATGAACACAATGCACAAGAGACACCCGAATTTTTACGTGGAAAACCTAGAATGGGAAAAACGACTATGAGGATTAACTCACAATATAGTATAACCGGTTATAAGGTATTACCGAAGGGTGGCTCACTGGCTGGACTCACTATCCAAAATGGGAGGCTCACTGCCTACAAAAATGTTGTAACCAAATGGCTAACCGCCAGAATGAACTGATAGGAATACACCTCAAGTGAAAATTCAGTTCCTTTGAAATTCAAAAAAAAATTCACGCCAATAGATCACACCTTGCCTTTTTTGCTTCCATCTATGGTCTTCTAATATTCACTTAGCACCATACCTTCATCTACCTATCCAACTCTACAAAACATCTTATATATATATATATATATTTTTTGATTGTCAAGGATTACAATCAGGTCAGCTTGACAAATCTTCTCAATTGATAATCCAAACATGTGGCACACTATAGCTGTCGACATGGATTACAAAAAAAAATTAATCCATTACATCTTTATTCAATTGATAGGTCGACTAACAAAGGACCTAATAGCAAAGACACAAATTGATACCGGAGATAACCACAAACAACTACACTCACAACTTCCTATCAATGTATGCATGTCTCAATCATAGACTATTTTCAAAAAATTGAAGTAGCATCCATTTACCAGAGAGGATTCCAAAGAAAAATACTAGAGGTTGATCCTATATTACCAGTTCAGAATACTGAATTGGTATGACTTAGATTCTTGCAGTTCAAACTCACATATCATGGTGACATCAATGACAAAAAAATTGTTAACAAGGGATATGATCTTCTTCATTCTTCCAACAATCTCTGCCTTGGTCATTGATGGCAACATGTGCCAAAAATAATATGCAAAACTATACAGAATTTTCTCTACTTCTCATTCGTCTTCTCCCCCTTTGACATCAAGGAAAAAGGTCGAATAACAAAAAAAAATGGAAGATATGTACATTTGGTTTAGAATGATCAAACACATGGAATCAACTTATGAAATCCCCCTGAGGAGTTATCTCATGCAAATTAAAATAGAAAAAAAGATTTTTCTCGGAGGAGGGGAAATTTTGCATTTCTTGTAGAATTCCTTTCCAGCTCATTTTTCCATCCTCCCAACTCTTCTTAGTAGACATCAACAACTTGTTCAAAGATTCTAAAGCAATTAAATATTCTTCAGCTTCATCCAGAGTATCTGGAGATAGATTTATCTTGTCCAAATTCTCATATTTAGCCAAAGCATTGGCTATTGGGGCATACTCCATTCTCAAATTTTCACCAAGCAACCCAAATTTTCCAATTATCTCTTCTTTCTACTTTTCTAGCATAAAAAACTTTTCTCTATGCGCAGAAATAGCATACCAAGTTTATCTATCTCTACCCATTGATGCATTATAGGTGTTGGAGACAATGGTCAACTGGGACTCAATGGAGTCCATGAGATATTTTATGCTTTGAGTGGCTTCAGGCCACCTTATATAGTATGTAAACACATAATTGGCTTCAACTTCATAAGCCTTCACAACGTCAATGTTTTTCTCTACATTGGCATGTGCCAAGGCACATTTGTCATGAAGGATCAACAACCTTTTCTCATTTAGCCTATCCTCTGCATCATGTTTCATTTTCTCAATAATTCCTATAGAATGCTCCTTAAAGGAGTCCAATAGAAGCTTCAAATTCTCAATCAGAGAAAGAGATGTATCAAAAGATGTATCCAAAGTAACATCTTGCAAGGCCTTAATTGCGTCTTCAATAAAATCAGTCCCTTTCTTATGCATTTCTAAAATTTATCTCCTGTCGGATGCATGGAATACATCACCTAACACTAATTTATGCACTGGAGAAATCTTGTTCAGGTCTGCATAACCTTGATTCGTTGGAAGATGTAGGAGTTCTAGAGGAATTAACGGTTGGAATATAATCTGACTTGACAACAATCCCTTGAAAAGATCATCACCAAAGGAGGATTCTCTAGTGGACTTTTGTGATTATACCATTTGCTATGATACTTCTTCATTCTTTCCAGCAACAGATTTCGTATTTCTATTTTATACTTCCTCCTCTGCTTTTTGTTCCTCAGCATTCTCCTTTTCTCCATTCTCATCATCTGCATTCTTTCCATTTCCTTTTCTTCATATTTTTTTTCTTCTACCTTATCTTCTTCAATTTTGTCTTCTTCTTTTTCTTCATCCTTTTTCTTTTCTAACTCGACTACCTCTACTCTCCTTTTCCTCATTCTTTCCCATAAATTTTTAGGATCATCACACATGGTGTTGTCCCATTTGGCTTCAAAAATGATAAAATATTTGATAATGTCCATAATTATTGTTTCTTTATCCTCTTCTTCTACTAGATTATACACTTCTGCAGTGGACTTCACCATATCAGCTTGATTCACAAAATTATTTACCAATACATCTAATTTAAGAGGGGAACCAGGCCTTATTGGAGATTTGTTTTTCTCTTCCTCATCCAATGGAATTTCATCTAAAATTTTTGCCTTCTTTGCTTCGTGATTAGCTGATTCACCATCTAAGGATGACACCTATTGAAATTCCCTCGAGCCAATGTTGGCTTCCTATGATGCACCTTCACTAGAGGAGACACTAACCCTTCTTTTTCTTGTCGATTTTGTAGTAGGGTCTTCTTCCTCTTCCTCCTGATCATCTATAATGCTCATATTATTTTATCTAGTACATTTTTACTTTTGTCATTTGACAGGGGCTACTAGAGGAATGCCTTTCCTTTTTCTTGATCTAGTAGTCAGTCCGGAGGGAGCCAAGCCTTTGCCTTTGTCATCAGTGTTGGGCACATATTTCATTGTAGCAAGTTTGGAAATTGGTATGGAAAGAGAGGTCCTACCAGATCTTCTTACATTGGGTAATTTTATAGACTTCTTTCCTTGAACAACTCTTGCTTGAGCTAACTATTCAAGTGTGAAACATTGATTAAGCATTTTCTCCACATTTTTCTTACTTTGAGCTTTGTGTTGCTCGAAGTGAAATTCCCTAGATTTCTTTGCATAAGTTCCTATCTGGGGTTCATTCGAATCTTTAGGACTCTTCAACAAGAGTTGTGAATATCCTTCAACAACATCTTCTAAGACTTCATAACCTAGAGGCTGAATCCAGATGGTCTGAGGATCAACCGCTTCTATCATACACTTATTAGAAGATACATGAAATATAATTTTTTCTTTCTATTTTTTCAATAATCTTCCTTTGAATTCTATATCTCTCATTCATATTCTTCTTGAATACTAAAAATAATGTCATCATGGTATTTTCTACATCATTCACATCTCCCAAATTCTTCATATGCTAAAAAATATGATGTGCAACTAGTCAGGATGGATCCCAACATACAGCTCCAGATCTTCTTGGAAGCATTCTCAAAAAGTAGATTAACATACATACAATTAGAGAACCAAACTGAAATGGGTAATTTTTCTCCTTTGACATTCTCAAGTTCTCAAGCAGTTGTTGTTGAAGCAATTCACATTGATCATAGCTTGTACCATTTACAAACATATCATAACCAGTATATATAGTTGTATTACACACAAAATTATCTCTGTTGGTGAAGTAGATTTTGTGGCCACTAATTATAGATGCATACTTCATGCTTAGATTTCTAATAGGTTTTTTCACTAGAGCCCTTTTGTCATAGGCATCACTGGTGAGATTTGATACTGTTTCATTTTTCATTACCTTCAGCATAGGTACTGATCTGGTGTCATAGATTCCGGTAAAGGATTTAATTGCTTCCTTGTTTATCAGGTGCAGTTCATTAGTCCATAAGAACTGATCATGTATTCTACTAAGAACCGACTTTACATATGGGTCATCCACTGTAGAACTGAAGTTTGGAAAATTGTTCTAGCAATCTAGCTTTATTGTCAGAAGATTTGAGTATTTAGGTTTGAACCAAAATTTATCATCAGTGATTTCATTCATCCATATGTCAATCAATTTCATATGATTGAATTCTTTCGACTTAACCCTAATGAACATTCTGGTATCCTCTATTGGCATGACGCGGCGAGGAATCAAAGACAAAGTTCCCATAGGGTCATCTTCAAATAACCTTCATCGACTATTTTATGTAGGAGGGCCTAGGTCTTTCTTTTGTTTGTACGACTACAGGAGTTGCCATTTTCTATATTCTGAACACTTAAAAATATTCAAGAAGGAATTTCCACAAACTCACAGTAGCTTAGAACCAAAAATACCTTTTCTTCACAAAGAGTTGAAACTAGGGTTTGCACCAGTCGCTCCTCAATTCACTTCTAGATCTCTCTAAGCCACTCTCCACTTCTTTCGAATGCACAAATGATCAAAATTCTTTCACAATACTGCTTTATAGATTAATGTGATTCCCTAATTCATATTTAATGCACTTGGAATTCGAAAAGTTGTTAGATTTCTTTAGTTGTGTTGTAAAATCCTAATATGCTTTACAAATGAGCATACAAGCCTCTTTTCTTCCAGTTTCTTTTCTAAAACCTCTGCATACTGATTTCTTATAACTCTACTTCATGTCATGGATCTCACATGCTCACAATTCGGGGTTTTAAGGATTTCTGCTAAAGCTCCCCCTAAGACCATGCTAGGTCTAGTTATCATAGGGATCATCTACATCGGATGAGGGTACTGAAGCATCAATAGTCTTTGACTCTTCTTTCTTTTTCCATACTTTGTCCATTTCCTACTTGACTTCTTCCTTGTCAACCTTCTTCTCAAGTTCATTCTTCCTTTCCCGAGTAGAATGATTTCCTTTTTTTCTTTTCAGTACCTTTGAAATATGACCTGGTTTGTTGTAGTTATAACAAACAACACTTCTTTGACTTGATTGACTTCCATTAAACCTTTTTCTACACTCATTTTCCTTATGCCCTTATTTATTACATGTATAATAATATCCAATAAAGGATTGATTCATCCTTCCTCCATTAAACCAGTTCATCATTTGAGTTCTACATTCACTAGCTTTATGTCCGAGATTATTACAGGCATAGCATTGCCTAGGGAAAGGAAAAAAAAATTGATTTGAATCTTGATTCTACATTTAGTTTCCTGGTGCCCAAACCTGTTGCAAGAAAAACAAGTTCCATTGAAGGATGGGTACCTTTGTGTATTTGGTTGTTTGACAGGTGGTTTTCTTCCTTGATTGCTTTTTTGCTTTTTTTTTTCTTGAGTCTTTTGATCTTTTGTTTCTTTAGAAATTTCACTTCTTTCTAACCCCAATCCTCCTTTATATTTAGAGGATTTTTGTTCAACTATCAATTCATCAAACCTGGTGGAGCTACTATTGAAATTATCCTCACATAATTGTCCTTTTTCAATTCTTTTCTCAGATTTATTACTTCTTGCTCAAGTCTGGAACATTGATCTGACTTTTTCTTTATCTCTATATTCAGGCATTCTTCAATTCTTTTTTTTTCTTCCAGATGTAGCTTCAGTTTGGTAATGTCTTCATTTGCTTGTTTCAATTGGTCACTAACCTCACTATGTCTCTCTTTAAACTTTCTTAATTGTTCCTTCAACTTCCAAACACATTCATTTGCCTCATCAAGATTCTCTTTAAAATCTTTATTTTCATTTTTTAGCTTTGTCTAGATCATCAAGATCAGTCCAGAGATTTGCATTATCCTCCACCTATTCAATCTTAGAGATCTCCCTCAAGCTATTAGAATTCTTCAAAGGAACCAAGCTCTAATACCAGTTGTCAAATATCCAATATACTGAGAGGGGGATGAATCAGTATATTCTTAAACTTATTGAACATATACCATCAAATCAATCCAAGACATACAATAATTAAGATAAGAAGAATCATCAACAAAACATGAACACAATGCACAAAAGACACTGGGATTTTTACGTGGAAAACCTAGAGTGGGAAAAACCATGATGAGGATTAACTCACAATATTGTATAACCAGTTATAAGCTATTATAGAAGGGTGGCTCACTGCTAGGACTCGCTATCTAAAATGGGAGGCTCAATTCCTACAAAAATGAAGTAACAAAATGGCTAACCACCAGAATGAACTGATAGAAATACACCTCAAGTGCAGATTCAGTTCCTTTGTAATTCAAGAAAATTTGCATGCCAGTATATCACGCTTCACCTTTTTCGCTTCCATTTGTAGTCTGCTAATATTCACTCAGCACCATACCTTCATCTCTATCCAACTCTATAAAACATTATATATATATATATACATATATATATATATATATATATATATATATTTGGTTGTCAAGTATTACAATCAGGTCGACTTGACAAATATTCTTGACTGATAATGAAAATGTGTGACATGTTATAGCTATCAACATGGATTATACAAACAAAATTTAATCCATTACATCTTTATTCGATTGATAGGTCGGCTAGTAAAGGACCTAATAGCAAAGAAAAAATTGATACTAGAGATAAAAATGAACAACTACGCTCACGAGTTCTTGTCAATGTATGCATGTCTCAATCACAGACTATTTTCCAAAAACTAAAGTAGCATCCATTTACCAAAGAAGATTTCAGAGAAAAATACCAGAGGCTGGTCCTGTATTATCGGTTCAGAATATCGGATTGGTATGACTTAGAGTCTTGCACTTGCAACTCACATATTATGGTGACATCAATGACAACAAAATTGTTAACAAGGGATATGATCTTCTTCATTCTTCCAACAATAAAGAGTAGCATCATCTTTTTTTCTTAAATCTATAAATAATGTATTTTCATGCTCCAAATCTTATTGATTTTTGGGAAAGCCGTGTAATTATGTAAATGTAATATCTCTAGAATGGAAACACAAGTCAAGATTCTCTCCACACCATTTTATAGAGTTTTAATTTGCATCAATTGCACTCTAAGTAAAATACCTTCGACATGTGGCATAATTTCCAAAGTAGGGCCATAATTATCTACAATATTTACACAAGCCATATATTTTCCCCTCTATTCAGCTACTCTTTATTCATGATTTACTAAGCATATGTGCACGATCATGATGGGCCAAAAAGTGGCGATATGTAAGTGATACGATGGTCCATGTGGGTGACAAAAAAATTTTACCCAAAATTGATGAAATAAAAAGGGTTTTTAAAGGAGATTCTCATATTTCCACCAATATAAATTATGCTTTACTTTGAATTTAATAAATAATTATTATTCATTTTCTATTTGAATTACAACTAAAGTCCTAATTGATAGGATGATTGAAAAATATCTATAGCTTTCAAACGGTGTCACATTTTTTGAATTTGAAACATGTATCACATTTTATGCTTCACATAATATAGGATTAAAAAAATAAAAAAATATTTTCATGAAGTTTTGACCAAGTTATGGTGGGCAAACATACAAGTTTCTATATTTTTTGAAAGTTGTAATAAAAAATTCATAATTAATTATTTAAATAGAAAAAAATTACAAAAACATATGCATCACATCAAAACATGAGTCCTCTACTTATATATAAAATTTTATAGAAAAATGTTATCATTTTATTGTGGTTAGGGTGGTCAGACAACCACCTACTTGTTATTTTTCCCTGAAATTTAAGTACTACTACATTGAAATTTCGAATTTCCCCCAAATATATATTTTTTTTAATAAACCTATTATTTTAGAAACTAAATTAAATTTTCTACAAATTCTATTCTTACATATTTTTGAAATGATATAGATAACTTATTCAAATTTTTATGCCAAGTTTCCTAACTCTAAATTTCTGAATTTTCGTCGCCACTTAAGTGCCTATTTTTTCCATGATGGTCTTGCACATACTCCTAATTCATTTCAAACACCATCACTCTCACTCATTCTTCCAATTATTTTGTGGAGGTTTCTTTCCAGCATCTATGTAAGTTCTTTTTTCAAGAATGGGGGACCCAAGGAAAAGGTCTTAACCTATTTCATGTGTCCTAGTAAAAGGAAATACTAATTTGTGGAGAATTTTTGAGGAGGTTGGCATGAATCCCTTCTTCAAAGTCATGAAGGAGCATGATAATAGACTAATCTAAAAATTTAATCTCTTGGAATGATGGAAAAGTTTGTGGAATTTGGTTTGAGGTTATTGCTAGTGTCATTACTAAAGCCACAGGCCTACAATGTAAAGGTCTCAAGGTGGTGAAGAATTTTAGTGGGAAATACCAAAAATTCAAGGATAAATTCTTTGAGGAAGGGGAGAAACCTTTTCATCTATAGAATGGATATGACCCAGAGAAGTTTCCTCCCCCTATAGCCTGGTAATTATTCACTTAATTTTCTATTTCACCCTTGCGAGAGGATATGCAACAATAAATGGCTATCATTTTCCTTTGTTAAATCATGTTCACCAAAACGAGTGGATTAATATTCCTTTTTTCCTTCTCATCCCTAATGGCATGCATCACAGAAGTATCATCATCGCCCCTTCATCAAGGCTTAATTTATGTCCTCTATAAATTTGTGTGTGATGCTAACCCCCAACTGAACCCTAGCCCCATTATTGCCCCCATGTATATAAAGATCCTTGAAAATAACCTACGGTCTTCCCCTAAATCCCCCTCAAGCTCAAAGTAAAAATCTAAAAAATGGCTTTCCTCTACACTTGTATCCCCAAATCCCTCTTTTTCGTTGTTCATAGAGTCATTTTCCCCTCAAAAAATAATTTGCACCTCCTCCTCTCAATAATACTAAAAAGAAGAAGGTGGAGCCCTCTAGCTTTATAACTATTAAAATTAGGGATGACCTAGAGCCTTTCCATTTGGGTCTAAATAATACTGTGTCTAGTGAAAGACGATTTGCTAGATTGGCTAGTGTAAGCTAGAAGAACAAAGGTAAAGACACTAAAGGGAAAAGTTAGTGCTTGACAATGAGGGACTAGATGACTCAGAAAAATATTTCCTCCCTGAATTTGAGAAAGATAGTCAAGATAACGTCAAATTGGAGTATGAAGAAGAGGAAATAAGTGTTGAGGAGGGAAAGGAAAATAGTGTTGAAGAGGAAATCTCTAGTAAAACTAATGAAGAGAATTTGGAAGTACATGCATGGGAGGAGAAATTTGGTAAGGAACCTTAATGAGGAGTTAAAGGAAATGAAAAATGAATAAGGAATATGCAATAACCTAGACCAAAATATTGAAGACAAACCAAAGGAAAGGCCTAGTTACTACTTGAAGGATGTGCTTGAAGGAGATGGTGGGAACATAAAAATAGTATTTTTACCCTTGAGGAAGTTGTTGATACAATCACTACTGAATAAGACAGAAATAGGTGCTTTAAAACCTATCATAGAGCATCACTATTCTCCTATTATCATTCAATAATGTCCTAGGAACCCTAACTAGATTGACTATCAGCCTCACAAGGTGACTCAATTCTCAACAAGGAGGACATAGAAGGGGGTTCTTTAAACTTTTAGGAGTTCACCACCAAGCAAATGCTTGTAAAAGACAAATAAGCATTCATCCTACAAAACTTCGCTATGCAAGTCAAATAATCAGTGCAAATGATGAAATTAAGCTACACCAAGTTATGGTATGTGTACCTGGGAAGTTTGGATATGTAATGCAAATTCTAGAAATGCAAAAATGTTTTCAAAAAGTGTTATGGATGACTAAGACACCCTTACTGTTGTCTTAGTCCCACTGTTTTTTTTTGGGGTAGATGCAAAATCATTAGATCTTGAAACAAAATCTCAAAGAATCTCCAAAAATTACCCCTGGGAGGACTAAGATGCCCTAGGTGGCATATTAGCCTCATTATGATTTTTTGAAAACTCTGAATGTGATCCTAAGCTCCAAGTCCTACACTTGCTTCCTCTGAAATCTCTTGTTCTGAAACTTCCAGATTTGTCCTGGAGGTGAGTTTCTGTGAAGATGACAACTTTGTTTAATGCAACTTTGCAACTTTGCAATCTTGCACTCCAAATGATGTTCAAGTCTTCAACCTAAATCTACAATCACAAGTATACAAGAGAGGGAAAACTTGTTGAATGTTAGTCAATGGCGGTTTGCCTTGGTCAAACCCCTCATTGGTAATTAAACCTTGAAATGAAATCGAATAATGAAGGGAAATGATGTATGAACAACATGAAATGTTACAACTCACCAAACCTTTATTACAAAGTCTACAAACTTGTGTGGAATGGTTGCAATGGACGTAGATCTTGAAACACTTGAATTCTTTGATAGATCTTGACTTGAAATTCTTGCTTTAATCAAAACCCTACAGCACAAATGTTAGGACAAAAACACACATGATACAAGAATCTATTTTGATATGATGCTTGAATATTGATGATGGCCCCAAAATTCTTGAATACTTTCTCTTAAATTCTCTTGAATGAATACTTGAATGATTAATTGATTAGAGATGAGATAAGATATGAAAATGAGTGGAGGAACCTTGTATTTATACTTATTTGTGCTTAATATCCCAAAATTACATCACACCATGCTGACATATGAATTCATTAAATAAAGGAGGCTAAATCCTTCCAAGATTTCAAATTAAATCTTGAAAATAAGCCAAGGAGGACTAAGAAACCCTAGGTGGCGTCTTAGTCTCGAGGCTCAATTCTTGGGGCATAGACTCGAAAAAGGGACCTGTTAGCCTTTGCATAACCACCCCATCTTTTGCCTTGGTCAAAATGGGTCCCCCTTTGTGTTTTTGTACTTAGTTGTTTTTGAAACAAAGTTTGGAGTCTACTTATGCCAATACTTTGTTTTTCTTTGATTTCTCTGTCGGAATCGGAACCGGAACTGAGTCGGGTTCTAAAAGTTCTTTTGAGGCTTGTTTTTTGGTTTTATCCCGACAGTCTTTTCTTTGCTTTTGTTTTTAGTCTTCGGCAGAAGTGGAGCCGGAGTGGGAATTGGGATGGTTGTTATCCAAATTTGCAAAATCAAATTCAACTCTGATCCCGACTCCGTCACTTTTTAATGTTTGTTTTGTCTCGGTTTTTTTGTGTTTTGTTTTATTTGGTTGGTCTTTTACTTAACTTTTTGTTTTTGTTTTTTTTGTTTTGTTTTTAGTTGTCGGACGTGGAGTCGGAATGGGAATAAGGTTTGGAAATTTTATGATTTTAAGATCCTGTTTCCATTTTAGTTCTGCCCCCGACAATTTTTGTCGTCGACTTTTTGACTGAAGTTGCATCGCAGACCAGTGTTCGTTCTCTTATAGTTCTGACTCTGCCTTTACTGCATTTTAATGCATTAATGGTGGTTTCTAGTGTAGGTAGAAATTCAAATATTTTTCTTTATTAAGGGTTCAAGTTGATCATTATTCTCATTATCACAAGTCTGAGAGCACGAAGAGCAATAGCAGAGTTCGTTTGAGCAAATTGATCGAGATAGAGAAGGGATATTGTGTGCGAATTGATTCAGAAAGTTGGTTTGGCTTTGTTTACGTTTGAGGTAGGTCTTTTATCTTTGTTGTTCATTGTTTATTCGTAGTTGTGTTCCTTGTGTTTTGCTTTGTATCTGCTCGTATGTTCAATCATTGTGTTTTAAAGCAATTTTATGATCATCGATGTGACTGAATGAGCAGGTTCTTGTTTTGGCTTGTTTGTTTTGCTTTAAATCTTTATTGTCTTGTTTTATCATGTCGTTTCTTTCTATTTTAGGGCACTGTCATTTTCACGTCTTAATCATGATTGTGTCGTGTCGTTTTCGATTTGCAGTAGATTAGATTAGATTAAAGCTTTTTAATGGTGTGAGTTAGATTAAGAATTTACAGTGAGGTAGATTAGAGATTTTACAGTGAGTTAGTGTAGATTAGATTAATTGTTTAAATTAGGGTTTTGTCATTTGGTAGAATGGCAAGGTTTTAAACCTGTGCCCTAGTTTTATTAGGTTTGTTAGATTAGGGTTTCGTTGGTCTCTGCAATTACTTTAAATAAGATTTAAATAAATGGCCCTAAAATGAAATTGTTCCCCACGGTCATATGAGGGTTGAGTTTTTAAGCTCCTTTGCCATTTTATAGCGACCTAGGTTTAATCATGAAGTTATGTTGAAAATGAATAAGTTTGATGATGTCATGATTAGTATCGGCGGAGGCGGGATTAGAGTGGATTATGGACATAAGAGTTTTGTTTTACAAAGGTTATCAATTCCATTTCTATCTCATTTTCGATTCCAAGTTCTAAAAGGGTTTCCAGGAAGTATAGGATAAATTAGTGGAGGTGGGATCGGAACTGATCTTGAACTTAAGAATTTTTTTTTGCAAAAGTTATTAGTTTCATTTTAATCTTGTGTTCGGCTCTACATATAGTGGGAAAGTCTTTTGTCAAAGTAACAATGACCAAATTGGAGGCAGAATGGGAATAGAATATGAAAAGTAAAATTCAAAGAAAACCAAATCTGATTTTTGTTCCGATCCCGGTTCCGATAACCTCTCCAACTCCGAATTTGAGCCCATTTGTTATTTGGTGAAGTTCCTATATCAGTTTTTGCTTCGAGTCCACCAGTTTTGTAAAAGCGATTGTTTTGAGCTTTTGTCTAGTTCTGATTCTGATGTATGTCTAACAGGTATGTTTTAAAAGCATGTTTTATGATGATTTATCTAAAGGTCTAATTAGAGGTTTGCTTGTAGGAGATTTGAGAGATGTCAGGAATGTCAGGAGAGGCTGCTCGAAGGAATCAACAGGTTGGAACATCAAAGACAACACCGAAAATCAAGAAGGTGAAACCAGAACAGCTACCTTATACATTGAGGTATGATCATAGGAATCTGGTGGTGAAGGTGAGCAAGGTGGAATTAGACTAGTCAAATATCACAGATACTAATCTAGGCTAGTATAACTTTGAAGAATTACATGAAGAGACCTTTGCAGAAAGAGTAAACTTGACAGGGAGAACACAAAGGATTGTTGATTTCGGTCTTGCACATATCACTGTGTTTCTATTATCAGTTTAGTGTCCAGAGTTGATATTGGCAATGGCCAGTACTTATAATCCAGCTACAAGATTATGCATGGATTTACAGAATAATGTGATTATAGATCTTACTCCGTAGATGTTCCAAAGCATATTTAATGTTCCTGATCCCAAGAATTTGGTGCAACTAACTAAGGCAGAGGCATTGGAGAAATGTAGCAAGCATAAAGACTCCAATAAGTCTCATTTAAACAAAAGATGGTTAAGCATCCAGAAGAAGTCTTTAAGCTAGCTGCAAAACCAGCCAAAAAGGGCAGATTTCAAGAAGGAGATATCTGATTTGATATTGATGTTGTCTAGAGTGTTTGGAAAGAGGGATGCCTTCCATTTCAAGGAATGGATGTTTAATTTTATTCAAGTAATTTTTCAGGGTGATTACCAGTTTGATTGGTCAATGATTGTTTTCGATGCTATACATGATCAGCTTACAAGGGTTAGACAAACCAAATCTTTCTTCATGACTTCATATGTGGTCTATGCTGCAGCAAGATTGGGGATTTTCCCAGGATTAAACAGAGTAGGTATAATGGGAGTCTTGGATGGACAAAGGAAGGTATGGGAACACTATGATCAATTATCTCTTCAGGTTGCTGAGACTCACTTTAGAAGAGTCAATGATGCATTTTTATATGTGGTTATCAACCAGTTGAGTGGAGATGCAAGATATAGGTTAAGTCAAGAGGCTATGGCATTCATTTCTGAATGGGGAAGTTGGTATATCCAATATCCCAAATTTACATCCTTTAGATTGTTTGGTTTTGAGGGTCATCCCCATTTACTTCCAAGATGCTGCAGTAATAGAATAGTGCTTATGGAATTTGTGTATCAAGCCATTGGAGTTAATGCTAGATTTGGAATGAAGCACAAGATAGGATGCCATAAATTTCCTATGACACTGGGTGAATACAATTTTCAACATTTGAAGGGAGCAAAGGTGGTTTGTAATGAGTCGATACAATTGAAATTGGGATTGTATACAGCTCGTAAATATTTTGATCCAAAGAAGAAGACGTATGATTTATTACCTTTAGTGTTTAGTAGACATTTTGATTTGTTAGAGGATTTTTGGTGTGATCGACAGGATGAGTATGACTTGAGGAAGAAGAATTATGAGAAATTATCAGTCTCATTCATGTCAGAACTTGGTATTAAAGAAAATATTCCTGACACTTTGGTGGATGATGGAATTGTATTAGATCCCTCATATGAAGCTTTGAATATTGGCACTAAAAGCTTAGATCCAATTGACTGGAATGAGGAAGAAACAATTGATATTAAGAAAATTGGAAGAATAGTCTTGGATAGAAGTGTGCAATGGTTGATGATGAGAACTCAAGCTCCTCAAGGACCAATCCTCAAGAAAGGTAAAGGGTACAAGAGGATTAAGAGGAAGACACCTCCCAAAGATCCATTGGAATTCTTTCCTCCTGATGTTGAAGAAATAGAACTTGAGGTGGTCGATGAAGAAGAAGAGACACCAGAGGGAGATGTTCCAATTGAATCTACTATTTATGTGCCCGCATTGGGTGAGTCATCTGCACAAGCCCCACTCATAAGAAAGAAAAGTAAAGAAGTTCAAGGAGTGCTTTATGCCATGGTTGAAGTTGCTAAAGGAAAAGAAGTGGAGTAAGAATTGGTAGAAATTGAGACAGACTCGGATGAAACTCTGTCAGAGAAGGACTTGCAAGAAAACATGCCTCTAGATCATACTATTGAGCAGATTCTTACATAGGAAGAACAATGGAAACAATTTGAATATGCTACCAGAGAATCTGATGCAAGGGCTACTACGGAAAAACAAAAGGAAATGGAGGAAAAGTTACAAGTTGATGCTCTACTTCAACAACAGCAATTAAAGGTAAAAGAAGTTGAAACAAGGACAACAGCTGATGAAATGGAGGAGCAAATGAGGCTATGAGAGCATGAGATCAAGGTCAAGGCAGAAAATGACAAGCTAGAACTGATACAGAAGATCCATGATCTCGAGGAGGAGAAATCAAGAAACCGAAGGGAAAAGGAAGCCCTAGTTGCTAGATTGAAGCTTGCAGAGCAAACTCGACAGAAAGAACAAGAATTTGAATCTCTAAGAAAGGAGAGAGATGTTGAAGAGCTAATAAAGAAATAGCAAGCTAAAGAAGAAAGGGAAAAGGCAAAGAAACTCATAGCCTTGGAAATGGAAAGGATAGAAAAGGAAGAATCAGAAAAGATAAGAAAATAAAAATAGGTCGAAGCTGCAAAACTTAAAGCTTTGGAGGCAGAACGATTGGAAAAGGAGGCCTTAGAGAAAGAGAAGTTAGAGAAGGAACAAAGAGATAGAGAAGAGGCTGAGAAGTTGGTGCAGATGCATGTGCTGCAGGAACAACAAGAGAAAGCAAAGGTTGATTCTCAACCTAAGATAAATGTTCAACCATCTCCTACAGTTGTTGCTTCTTCTTCCATGATGATGACTACTCCTAGTGCTCCTACATGGTTGAAATTAGATTTGCAGAAGAGAACTAGAACACCTCCTCAACCTCTTAATTGGGAGGACATGATGAAGGAGATTGAATAGGAAAGGCCTAAGAAGAGGGATAAATTTTTTCATTCTACCAGACTCATAGATAAAGGGGAGATAGTTGCTGAATGTGTTGTGCCTATGACTGAAAAGGAGGTAGGGGATATGCAGCTTACAGACTATCAATTGAGTACGGTTAATTTGGGAAGACCCACTAGAAATCAACAAATGAATCTGATTGATGTGGTGGCTTCAATGACTAAATCAAGAATGATCAAGGACAAACAAAAGAAAGATGAGCTTAAGGCTCAATTGGATCAATTACATTCATTCTTGAAGAGTGTCTCCTCTCCAAGGTCACAACAGGTTGCAGCAATTGAGATTCCTGTTTTGCTAAGCAAAAAGGAGGTTGATGATTTGGTGCAGGTTAGAGGTAAGGTAGAGATGGTTGACAAATGGACAGACAAAGTGAACTGGGAGGTAGGTGAGGTTTTGGAAAAAGGGTTTGAAACTTACAAAGAAGCAAAAGGAGTAATAAAAGAGATGCATCAATACATTGAGGCATCCGAAAAACTAGAAGAAGATTATAAAGAGTATGTTGAAAAGTTAGAGAAGATAAATACATTGCCTCTAACTACTCTTCTAGAAGAATCTATACTTGAAGATGATAAAAAAGATTTTGTAGAAAAGACTTCTCGTATACTTAACTTTAGGACTAGCTTTTTGAGCAAGCAAAAGGATGAGATTCGGGAAATAGTTAATAATTTAACTGAGTAGTTAGAAGAGTTGGAAGGGGTTATGGCTATAATTGTAGATGTGAATGTAATGACTAAAGATGGCATGCCGTTGAGTCAAGTTAGAGAGAAATGGAATGAAATATTCCAAGGACTCATGCAGGAGAAAGATGATGGAGGAGACTTAGTGATAGATCGGCTTGTAGAAGTCAAAGAAGAAATAAAAGCTGCAAGGAGAGAGTTGATCAAGGTAAAAAGTATGAAAGAGTTTGTTGTAGTTGAGTTGGATCGCATCAAATTTGAAGATGATTGGATTGATGGGCCAGATATGGATATGCTACAACAAGTCTTCACTAGTTATGATGAGTTCATAGCGGATCTAGCTTCACATGCAAAAAATCTTGCATGCATGATGTTCTTCTTCCTTGCATGTCGCATGATGATCTTCTTCCTTAAATGATTGCATGCATGCAACACTGACAGTCTTAAGGGCGCATGACTTCTTTTCTTCTATTTCTATCTTCTATTGTTAGATCAAACTGAATGTATAATGTAAGAACTCAAGATCAAAGTTGATCTGAGTTTCCTAGAAAGTTGATTGTTCCTAAAAAGGTGGAAAGCCTAAGATAGGAGTGAAGTTCGAACTTCTTTTGTATATCTATAAATACCAGATGGGTATTACATTGTAAGGGTTGGCTAATTGAGAATTGGATTGGCTTACCTAGTGCTAGGAGATAGAATTTTAGAGAGTTTTGCAGAGATACATTGTACTAGATCTTTTGACAGTTAATTGAATTGCAGGTTTATGAAATATGGAGTTTACATTGAATTGTGTTGTTTGATAAGGTTAATGAGTTATAATCCACCTGAATGCTAGTGATTGTGCTGAAGCATGATAGTTTCTTATGTGATGAAAGTCATTAGAAGAAACCTGGTTTAAAGATTATCTTGTTAAATTGTCATTGAATTAAAGTTATTGAAGTCTGTTGATCTATAGTTTTGATGATGAATGAATGTGTGTTGTTTTGAAATCTTGGAAATACTTGTGATATGCGAATAGTGGAATTGAATTAAGCACCTAAGATGTATACGACGGTACAATTATACTATGGGTTGTGTCATGTTATGGTTTTGTGATCGGTTGAGAAAACATTGATTGTTAGAAGTATATGTCTGGATATTAGATAAATTTAATTCATACTTTCTGATTTACCCCTTTGATCTATCTTTTTCTTTTATTTAAAACCCATTCATTTACTGGAACCATTTTGATAAAGAGAGTCATAGCTTGAATCCTTTGTTACCAGCACAGGCCCCTTGAATATTGTAGTTGCATGAACCAATTGAGTGACATCAGACAGTTGAGAACCAACTACCATGACCTTGGGAGTTAGGCCACTACATGTAGTCTTTCTTTTTCAGGAGAAATAGAGTAGAAATATTTTGTTTTAATGTTGTTTGTGTCATTTTAACCATCAACAGGACCTTTTTATGTGCATTCAAGATCAGGGTCCCAAGACCCATGGAGGAAAAAGATGCCCTAGGTGGCATTTTAGTCCCAGTCCATAAATCTGGGACACACAAACAAAAACATTAAATTATCATTTTCTCTTTGATGATTGTCAGGATTAACCAAAAAAATATGTAGTTTATTAGGCTTGTGGATGCAAAATAGGACTAATTAAGCCATAAACAAGCATAAATAAAGCAATGCGGGCTCAAAAAACTGTGAAAATGCAAGCGTATGCATTTTACTACAATACATTTAGCCCCCACTTTAGTGAGAGGATGAACTTGCTTCAAACACACACTAAAGTAGCCAACCACACAATCAAGAGGGGTTCAAATGTGCAAATGTTAGTAAGATAGAATGACAACGATTAAGAGGGGAGATCAAGCCCCTAGGATCAAGATCCTCTAAAAAACCAACATAGGCACAAAGGAGCACACACACAGATGATATATGAAGCCATAATCAAATCGCAAACATACACCATCAAAGATAGGAAAAACAAAACAAAAAAAGGAAAAATGCAACAAATCAAGCTTCGACTAGCTGTCCAATGTGATGGACTGGGTCTAAACTATTTGTCCAAAAAGGTTTACACTTGTGGAATGTGTTGTCCACTATGAAAACAAAATCACATGATCACAAGGGCTAGTAATAGCTAGTTGTCCACTAGGAGAGCCCCAAGAGGTCCATATCAAGGTCATACCCCCATGACTAAGATAAGGACAAAAATAAAATGCATGCTCACAAGGGATAGTGAAGCTAGTTATTCACTAGGTGAGCCCTAGTGGACCATATCAAATCCATACCTCCATGAATTCAATAAGGCACAAGACACAATGCAGCAATAAAGAGAGATATTTAAAGGGATTTTGCTTAGTTCATGCACGGTCTCATCTCACGGAAAATTGTGCTTAATGTTTCCAAGAGAGGACAAGTCAAATAAATATCATAGTCTGGGAGGAAATCAAACCCAATGACACCACCAAAAAAGGAACACATTGCAGGAAGAAAGAAAAACACACAATGAAATATGATTGTCGATGTATGCCCCCACTTTAAAGTGGTTTCTAACACCATTATTGTGATAAATTATGTTAAAGTAGAAGAAGAAATGAGAGCTTATTCAAAAATCCGTATGCCAAGTCATGTATTTTTGAATCAAACTACATCATGAATAAGTATGTCACATGCAATTCAACTTAAGGCATGTTGTCCACATCCCAAGACTGCTCTTATATATACATGAAAGGTCATCAACTAGCCAAGAGAGACAACGAAAAGTGACATATAAGGAGAAGGCTACTTAACCCCTTACCCCCACTTAGTGTAGGTCAAAGATGAGCCAAATAGGATAAAAAAAAGTTTTAGTTAGAGGAAATAGGTGCTTCAACCTAAGGAAGAGAACCATAGTCCTTAAGATCTTTAATTTTGTTACTCAAAGCCTTACATTGATTAGTAGCATGACCATGAACTCTATGATCTACACAGAATGAAGTCATGTAATAAAATTTCTTTCATGTTCTTGGGGGAGAGAGATCGGAAGATCTTGGAGGAGTTTAGTCAAAATACTCTCTTGGTCAAAAGTAGAGGATTTTTCTTTATTTTGCAACAAAGATGTCTCTTTATTTTTATTAGTTTTCATACCTACACAAGACTCTTTAGATTGCGATTGATTTTATTCTCCTTTACAAAAGGGTATCAAATCTAATGAATTTAAAACATTATTTTTTTTCATGATGACATTTACATTAAGAAAGTATTTCTTTGTGTGTTTCATTTCTTGCAAAGGATAACCATCAAGACCACTAGTGTCTATCAGTTTTGTATGCACCATTATTAAATTCGGCTTAGAAGGATGTTTTGTGATAGTTTTGATATTAAGTGAAGGCTTGTCTGATGGTTTGATTTCTATCATGGTATAATAACCAAGACCATGAGTTACTTCTTGTGTGTTAGGCTCTATAGGGACATGGATAGTTTGTTCTCTAGCACCACATCCTTTTCCAGTATAGCCTAGTTGTTTCATAAGCTCATAACCTTTTCCGTAAAGTTTCTTCATCTCTTTTGGATTCAATGGTTGTTAATGATTAAGTTCGTCAAAGTTTGTTGTGTAATTTTCCTTGTCTTCTAAAGTGGTTGAGGTGGATTCTTTCAAAGGGTCTTCCAAGTTTTGTGTTGACATTACCACTTTTTCTTTTTCATGCTTCTTTGTTGTGATCTTTAGTTTCCCATCAAAGGAACCCCATTCATCGTTTAATAACTTTGTGACTTCTTCAATGTGTTTTTCTTTGTCTTTTTGTTGCACGGGCTTCACTTGTGTAGTTGGTGTTAATATTTTCAAAGGATTTTCCTTATTTTTATCAAGTTGTAAAACATTGTAAGGCTCATTATCAATGTCCAATGTGTAAACTTTTTTGTTGTAGAAATCATTTTAAAATTTATGATGAAGGGTAGAAGGCACCACATGCATCTCATGAATCCATGGTCTGCCTAAAAGAAGATTGTATGAAATATCGTCAAGCATAACATGGATCAGGTTTTGTAAGGTAGCCTTTCCAACTGTAATAGGCAATGTGATCACACCAAGTGCTTGCTTTTTGACATTTTCAAATCCCTTAATAGATAAAGAATCGGGTTGAATTTGTGACTTATTGACACCGATTTTATCCAAAAATCTTGCACTACACACATTTAAGACTAAGCCATTGTCAACAAGGGTTCACTTTATACCTATGGTATTGTATTGAGCTATGATCATGAAATCATCATATTGTTTTTTCACTTACAAAGTATGGAGCTCACTTTGATAGAAAACAATGTCAACATTTATTCCTTGAATCATTATTGCTATATCATTTACTTATGCATTAGAAGGGATAGGAACTTGTTGTAAGGCATTTTTAAGCATAGTGTGATAATTAGGTGAATTCTAAATTAGGTCCCATAGAGATACTTAGCAGGAGTATTGTTTAGCTATTCAACAAGATCATACTCCTCCCCACTATACAAAGGTAAACGAGGAGGACCGAGTAAGAGACCGAGTAAGATAAGATTAGGCAATGGAAGGGATGTTGAAGATGTTTTTCTTGGTTGCAGATTATTCCTAGTGTTGTATGTATGAGAAATGGTATTATAACTCGATTGTTGTGAAACATTGTTCTTAGGCAGTTCGAGGATAAGGATGGGTTTATTTGAACTTGTGGTTTGTGAGAGGTTGGATAAATGATAATTTTAGGCTTGGGAGATTATTCTAAATGATATATAATGTGCATAACCTCAAAATACTTATCATTATTTTCATGATCTCTTAGTGAAGAGGAGTCTAATGTTATTTCATCATCTTCATGTAAGGAATTTTTATTTTTTTAGCAAAAGTGGCAAGCCACTATAATATATTATAAATATATAGAATTATAATTCAAAAACCAGGTTCGATAGAGCATACTGGTAGGAAAGAACCAGGAAGAAAACTTTCAGTTGTAGATCATTTAGTTACAAAATTCGAATAAAATTGTCTCAATCATGGGATCCCATTATCAAAATTTTACAAATATTTAACTTTCCAAAATACAACCCATCAAGATTTTTCAATATTACAATATATAACGCATGTTAATTTTTAAATAAACCCATATTTTAGAAAAGTCCTGATAAATCAAAATCACAACCCCAAAAAAGCAACTAAGAACTGAAAATGCAAATCAAAATTATTCTTCCATGCAGTCGCCACCCTACACCGAGTTTTCACCCTGGCCCTCTCGACTCTCCTGAAAACCTGAATCATTTGTGAAGATATTGAACCCCAGTATTGTCTCTTTAGTTGTCTATTCCTCTTGCAGTAGATGCTCCCTAGCTTTAAAATTTTTGAGCCTACCAACAACAAGGATGTCCTCATCTTGACCTGACACTGGTTCGACTTTAACTGCATCTGACACGGGAGGAATATCTCCACCTTCAGGCTCAGTAGGGATAGAGTTTAAAGGAAGGTGTGAATTATGCTCATGCAGGAATGAGATGGCTAGTATGGGCATGTGTAGGATCATGATGGGCCAAAAAGTGGCGATATCTAAGTGATATGATGGCCCATGTAGCTGACGACTTTTTTTTACCCAAAATTGATGAAATGAAAAGGGTTTTTAAAGGAGATTCTCATCTTTCCACCAATATAAATTATGCTTTGCTTTGAATTTAATAAATTATTATTATTCATTTTCTATTTGAATTATGGCTAAAGTCCTGATTGATAAGTTGATTGAAAAACATCTATAGCTTTCAAACGGTATCTTATTTTTTGAATCCGAAACAAGCGTCACATTCTATGCTTTGCATACTATAGGATTAAAAAAAAATTGAATTTCATGAAGTTTTTACCAAGTTAAGGTGGTTAGACATATGAGTTTTTATATTTTTTTTAATTTCTAATTAAAAATTCATAATTAATTATTTACTTAGAAAAAACTTACAAAAAAATATGCATCACATCGGGACATGAGTCCACTACTTATATCTAAAATATTATTAAAAATAATTATAATTTTATTGTGGTTAGGGTGGTCAGAGAGACACCTACTTCTTATTTTTTCCTTGAAATTTAAGTACTACTACATTGAAATTTCAAATTTTCACCAAATAGAAAATTTTCTTTTTTAAATAAACCTAATAGTTTAGAAACTAAATTCAATTTTCTACATATTCTATTCTTACATATTTTTGAAATAATATAGATAACTTATTCAAATTTTTACGTCAATTTACCTAACTTTGATTTTCTGAATTTTATTGCCACTTAAGGGCCTGTTTTTTCCATGATGATCCGGCACATACCCATATTTTTCTCTAATTTCAAAGGCCATGGTTGGACACAAGCTCCTTCAATTATTTCTTAACACTTCCAACATAACACTATCATTTTTGTATTGCAAAGCTATTCTAACTACCTCAAATATTTCTTCAAAGCCCTGCTTACTTTTAATATACTCCCTGCAAAATATACCCCCTACATAACCATTTCTAGAGAAAAAATTGTACCCTTGTACTTCTTGAAGCAACGGATGATTATCCAGTAATTTAGGCTTGAAAAATTTAGACCCAATTAATTCAAGGTTAGTTAGGCATTGATAGAGGTCCGGAACATTCGATAGAAAAACCGAGTACTTGAGAGGGAAAAATAATTTGCCTGGCTTGAGAGTATGTATTTTCCACTCCCAGAATCAACCGCATAAAATCCTCTACCCTAGGGCAAGAGACATGAAAAATAAGTGACAAATTTTCTTTTGAAAGATGCTCCTCAAATGACCATTCACAAGATTGGACTGGAAAAAGAACGGCAAGATTTCACGAATGAGACATCATCTTAACAATTCCTCGCACAAAGATACCCAACTCTTAATTCGCTAGAGACTACCAAGGGAAATGCTAATCCTTTTCAGAGAAGATAGCCAGTTCAAGTCATTATTTAAACCCAAATAGAGGATATTAAATGTGTCCATAACAAAATAGGGGCCAAATTTATGACTAGATATCCACCTCATTTCAACTCGTGCGAGATCAAGCATTCTGCGAGTATAATAAATTTTCACTCCACTTGAAGCGATATGGGAACTTGTGAAAAACCTCGCAATTGGAAATCCAGGAACAACGAACAAGTATCCATCATGAAGGGGCTCATGGAAATTGAGTATCATATCCTTCATCCTATGAAACTGAACTTGAGTTGATGAAAGTAGGCGATGTAATGAACGGTACTAAATTCGCAGGAATGAAATCATTACACGATAACCTTGCCACCCAAAATGGAAAATGTGCCTCTAAGAGGGTAATCATTAAATGTTAATACTTGGCCTCCATATGGTTCAAAACTCAAAGTAGGAAGATGGAATAACAATCTAGAGTATGTGAGGTACAAAAACCAACATCACTGGTAATCATAATCGAAAGTTTTATGCTAACTAGGTAGAGTGAACTTACCCATATGATTGAAAGGCACGGGTGGGGATGACAAGAATGGAACTTTGGAATATTGAATGAATTAAGAAGTTATCCCTTCATGAAGATCTCTTGCTTCCTGTTGAACAATTTCCACTAGTTGTGGAAAGTCTAATAATGAAGAGAGGTCATGGACCATATTCAATTCATGTTTGTTACTCCCCAAATTGGCTAAATAATCTGCTAAATTATTTCCTTCTCTAAATGTGTGTGTGGTATGATACTTTTAAAATTTATCAAGCAATTCCTAGGCTCGTTGTATGACATAATGAATATTCCAATTTTGAATTTTATTTTCCTTGCAAGCATTGACTATCAATAGAGAATCCCCTTCAATGTGTATTTTTTGACACCTAGTTTCAAAGCCATTTCCAATGCTACCAACAAAGCTTTTGATTTGGCTAAATGATTGGAGCCTCTGAGGAGATATATCGAGCTTAATGCTAATACCGTACCCTTTGAATCACAAAAAAAAATACCCGCACCTGATTCTCCTAGGTTCCCCTTTGAGGAACCATCAAAGTTCAACTTCATGAAGCCAACCTATGGGGCTTTCCATTTGACATTTTTTTTTTTGCACTTTTGTGCCTTTGGCTGCAATAGACTACCTAGGCAAGGCAATTTTAAATACTTCCAATTTTGTGTTATACAATTGTCCCAATTAGTGAATGATGAACCAATATCTTTGTGCACTTGAACACTTGCATTTACTACATCAGAGACTACTTTCTCAATTTTTTTGTTTACAACATCAATTGAGGAGTTTACTTTCCTAAATATGCATGAATTTCTCTCCAACCATAGATTCCAAATGACTAGAGAAAGTACCACTCTCCATATACAAGAAAAGAAAGATGACTTGTAAAGAACTGGCCAACTTTGGAACAAGTCCCATAGATTATTTGGGAGGGGTGCTAAAATTAATCTTATTAAGACCAGAGTCCCAATTTTTTTGAGCAAGCTTACATCTCAGAAAAAGGTGATCTACCTCCTCAAGCCCCTAATTACACAATGGTCATATGAATGGGTCTGAAATTCTTAGTTTAACTAAGTGGGGTATGTGCAGGATCATGATGGGCCAAAAACTGGCGATATCTAAGTCATATGATGACCCATTTGGCTGACGACTTTTTTTTTACCCAAAATTGATGAAATGAAAAGGGTTTTTAAAGGATATCTCAGATTTCCACCAATATAAATTATGATTTACCTTGAATTTAATAAATAATTAATATTCATTTTCTATTTGAATTATGACTAAATTTTTGATTGATAGGCTGATTGAAAAACATCTATAACTTTCAAACGGTATCACATTTTTTGAATCCGAAATATGTGTCACATTCTATGCTTTGCATAATATAGGATTAAAAAAATAAAAATTGAATTTATGAATTTTTGACCAAGTTAAGGTGGTTAGACATACGAGTTTTTATATTTTTTTAAATTTGTAATAAAAAAATAATAATTAATTATTTACTTGGAAAAATATTTACAAATATTATGCATCACATCCGGACATGAGTCCTCTACTCATATGTAAAATCTTATAAAAAAAATATTATGATTTTATTGTGGTTAGGGTGGTCAGACTAACACCTACTTCTTATTTTTTCCTGGAAATTTAAGTACTATTGCATTGAAATGTCAAATTTTCATCAAATAGATTTAAAAAATTAATAAATAAACCTACTATTTTAGAAACTACATTGAATTTTATATAGATTCTATTCTTACATCTTTTTGAAATAATATAGATAAATTATTCAATTTTTTACGTCAAGTTGCCTAACTCTGATTTTCTGAATTTTATTGCCAGTTAAGGGCCTATGTTTTCCATGATGATCCTGCACATACCCAGTGATCACTGGTTAGTATTCACTTCCTTAATGCCAACCATGCAAAACTACCTACCTTGGGTAGGATTTTACTATCATAACAAAAGGAATAGGCCCTTTAGGTTAATAATTGTCCTGAATTTTGATTTAAGACCTTGCAACCTTGTTTGACCATGTAATTTCCATCCCTTGAGGGTGGCCAGAATAATTTATCTGGTTTTGAGGAGAGATAAACTATTGTGTAATTCAGTACTTGTTGTAGAAAATTACACTTTTGAGAAGACAGAGAAGGATCTGCTATCCTTTTCCATTTTACTTTACCTAAAATAGACTCACTTGACTGAACATAATCTAGTAAAAATTACTGTTATCATCTAAGGAATTACTATTATCATTTTTTTTCATTTTCTTGCACAATGATATCTTCCCTAGTAGGATCTAGTTTTTATGAGAACTAAAAACCAAATGTTCATGACCTTCAAAGGTTGGTTCTTCTAAAATGACTTCATTTCAAGTAAGGGAGTTATCAATGGTTGAATTTTCTTGTTCATCAATAGTGGAGATATTAGGAGAAGGTTATATTTCATTGTTATGATTATTCATGACTTTATCTTTTTCTCTAAGGTCTCATTATATTGTGCTATACCATATACCCTAGTAGGAGAGCTTGTAAGTTCATCGCATTCCATGGTTAGATTTTTTGAAATAGTTGTATCACTAGTAGGTGAGGCATTGAGAGAAGGAAAATTATGATGCTCATGCTTATGAAATAGATCTTTCCAAATGGTAGGAGAATTAGGGAAAGGAGGAACAAGATTCTCATGAATCTTAATAGGTGCAACATCTAACACCAACCTATCCTCTTTGCATTGAGGAGGGATATTAGGAGAAGGATAATTTTGATTGTCATGGCTATCTATGATATCCTCCTCTTTCACTAAAACATTCTCACAAGGGATGAATGGAGACTAGGTAAGGTGATATTTAGAAATATTTCTATGATCTCATCTTCTTCTTTTCTAGTTTCTTCAAAAGGGGGATGAGGAGAGGGAAAATGAAGACTCTCAATGCTTTATCTTCTTTCACAAAGATACCTTTGTCACTAAGCTGAGAGGCATCGGGATAAGAACAAGTATGATTTTTATGATTATCTACACTATCATCCTCACCAATGGGAAATGTAATATTAAGGATAGTGTCAATGGTTTGATGATTAAAATGTTTCTTAATGTCTGGCTTTGGGGCTTTCCAAGCCTTAAATCTTTCCCATCAATTGAACTTCAAAAATGTGTGGCTTGAAGGAGACTCAAAGAATATTATACAATGTATAAAGGGCCTCCAAAAGCCCTCATGGATCATAGAGAATTATATTTATCTTTCCAAGGGAATTATTAGCTCTTTTGATAATTTTTTCATTTCCCATGCTTACAAGGAAATTAACACGGTGACAGACTTCTTTGCCAATAAGGGAGTTTAGGCCAAGTATAAAATGACATGGCAAAGAAGTGACAAGTTGGAGGATGATGTCACTGACTTATTGATATATGATAGAATTCATGGGAAGGTTCAATTTCCCCTATCAACTAATGATTATGGGTCATGAGCGTATTTTCATGCAATCTCAGAACTATTGTTTAATTATTTTTCATCGAAGGCTGGAGTACCATAAATTTAATTGCTACTCAGATATTTTGTGCTTCACACACTTTCTAGGTATTTTGGTTACTAGTTTATTTGGCCTTCAAGAGTCATTTGAGTAGGTCTACAACTCTATCAGCATGGGTGGTGAGCATCACCATGTGGAACTAACATATTGCAAGGAGCTGAGGAGTAATACTAAGGTGTGGGAATTGTTGGAGAAGGCTGGGATTACTAATTATATCAAAAAACTCCATGGTTGGGACCAAAAGGTCACTAGGTTTTTCTCTAAGGAATGGAAGAACAAAAGTGTAAATTTGTATAGGAGGAAGTTCACCATTGAGGAGCAGTTAATTGTTGAGGTCATGGGCCTTCCCATGGAGGGTCTTAAATTTTACAGGGACAAGAACCTTTCTGACCAGGCTGTGAGAAAAATTCTGAAGACTGAGAAGGAGAAAGAGGACCTACATAGAGCTACTAAAAGAAGTTATGACCCCAGGAAGATCAAATTTCTCTGGTGGTAGGTGTTGAAGGTGATCATGGAGTACATTATGCTAGATGGTAGATACACAAGAGTTTTTGGTTACCATTTTGTGCTCTTGAACCATTTATGGCATAAAGCTAGGGTTTCTTTCCCTTTCTATCTTGTTACATCTTTGAATGCTAGTCTTCAGGACCATAGTTCGAATCTGGTCAGATACCCCATCCTTCATGAGGGTTTCCTTGTTTTAATATTTGAACATTTCAAAGCTATGTCATCTCTGTCCCACCCGACCCCTTTTCCCTATTCTTTCTTTGCTAAGGAATTGGGGGCTAGTCATATAGCCAAGGATGAATGGGAAACTGATATGGAGGATGAGGAAGGTTATCCCTCGAAGGTGGTTGGTAAGGGTAGTAACAAAGGGACGTCTAAGGTTTGTTCCCTTCCTAAACCTAGTTCTATGATTTATAAAGGCAAAGCTAAAGTTATTTTCCTGGGCTCCAATGAGACTAAACTGAAGGTGAAAGGAAAATCGAGTGTCTCCCCCCAAGAGATGGGAAAGAGAAAGGTTTCAAAGGATCCTTCCTATGAAACTAATCAGGATGATCCTCAGTTGACCCCTTCGATGGAGTACTCCAGCTACCCTGCTACTAACAAAGAGGATAGGCCTCATTATCCCAGTGATCTCAAGGTGGATGACCATTACTTTAAAGATGAACATGAGTTTCCTGCTGACATCCTTGCTATTTCTTGTAATGGGTCTTTGGATTTTTTCAAGATGATGAGATGGATGTTCTTTGAGATTAAGGAAATTAAACTAAATCAGAGAGCTATGAGCAGCAAGTTCAAAAAGCATGATTTGATTGATAACACAAACAAAGGTAGAGAGAAGGCTACTGATTTGTGGATAGAGGAAGAAAATAATTATATGGTGGACTACATCAAGAAAATATTTGAGGATCTAAAACAATTCAAAAATAACCATGAAGGCAAACAATTGACAATGGAGGAAAAGTTTCAAAAAATTAAAGATTATATTTAGGTGTTGTAAATGAGCCACAAGATCTTAAAATCCACCACGAATAATATGAATATGATGGTTGAAAATCTAGAAAATGCTTATCAGGTTAGGACTATTGTGGATTTGGAAGCTGAGAAAGAACAAAGTCAAGTAGAGGGTGTGGGGCCGAGAAAAATAAATAGAGAAAACCTGAAAAGGAAGGCTGACAAGACCCTTGTTAACATTCAAGAGATTAAGAAAGCAACTTTAAATATGAACAATCTAGAGCAAGAGGTGGTGGAAATCTTGAGGAATCTGGCCTAGTGGTTGGATTTTTTCTGGTCTTTTATTGTGTTTCCTTTGGGCTTGTTCTTTGTTATCTTTTGTTTTGGCAGCTTTATGTTCTTTGTTCTGAACTATTTCTTTCTATATCTTTCTTTTCTTTTTTGTTAAAGGGTTTCGGGACCCCTTCAAAACCTATTTTTTCCTTAATCAAAAACATGTTTCTTAATGACCTCATTGGTGTAATCTAAATTGAACTCATAAGAGGGGATGTTTTACTTATGCAATTCAATTTTATATCAAAGCCACATCTCTTGAAAGAAAGCATTCTATCATGGAAAAGTAAAGAAAGTGCAATGTAATGACTTAAAGTGAAATAAAAATTTCAAATTTGAAACAAGGTGATTTACTGATGGCACTATGCAATGATCTGAAGAATAATGTTGCAAATGCAAATTTGGAATTAATAAATGCATTAAATGAAGCACTTTAAACTAGATTTAGTAAAATGCATGAAATAGAAAGTCAACCCACTGTAACTAATGATAGCAAACATAAAAGCAGAAAAGAAAATTTAAACCCCAAAAACTACTACTTCAAACTCAACAGGGACTAAGACAACAAAAAGGGCATCTTGGTCATGTTGAAGGAATTTGGAGGATCCAAAAAGTGGATTAAAAGGCATACAAATCGGACAAGGTTCTAAGCTAGAAACCTTGAGAGGGACTAAGATGCTAGGAAGAGCATTTTTGTCCCAATGGAGGTTTATTTGAGAAAAACAACAAATTATGAGTTGTTAACAATATTCCCAAATTTCCTACCCAGGGACTTGATTTTTGGAAACAAAAAACTTTGCAAATGAATGGAAGAAAAAATAACTAATAACCAATAATTAGATGTGAAATTGAATGCATTTTTTTTAATTTTGAATGTAATAACAATGTTTCTTGATGCAATTCAAATGATTAACAATGTAATTTTCAAATTTTCAATGAAATGAAATGATGCAAGAAAGTAAAAATGCCACTTATATGCACTTTCACTAATGCAAAGGAAAGAAACCCTAGATGCAATTTCACTAAGGATAAAAAACCCTAGGTGCAATTTCACTAATATAAAATGTAATGCAAGAATGAATGCAACCTAGAACTATGACCTTAATGGACTCCAAATAAGAAGATGAATGCTCAATAAGGTCGGGTTCACCAAAATAAATAAGAGGAAAATGGGTGCTTTAAAACCTAGGTCATAAAAAATCACTATTCTCCTATTATCAATCAATAATGTCCTAGGAATCCAAATTGGATTGACTATCAACCTCACAAGGTGAGTCAATTCTCAACAAGGATGGCCTAGAAGGGGGTTGTTTAAAATTTTAGGGGTTCACCACCAAGCAAATTCTTGGAAATGAAAAATAAGCATTCAACCTATAAAACCTAGTTATAAAAGTCAAATAATGAGTGCAAATTATGAAATTAAACTACACCAAGTTACGGTATGTCTACCTAGGAAGTTTGAAGATGTAATAAGGATTCTGGAAATGCAAAGATGTCAAAAACTGCTATGGAGGACTAAGACGCCCTTATTTTTGTCTTAGTCCCATTCTTATTTTTTGGGGCAGATGCAAAATCCTTAGATCTCATAATAGAATCTCAAATAATCTCTTAAAAATACCCCTAGGAGGACAAAGCTTCCATAGGTGGTGTATTATTCCCATTTTGAATTTTTGAAAACTCTAAATATGATCCTGAGCTCCAAGGTTTGCACTTGCTTCCTCTCATATCTCTAGTTCTGAAACTTTTGGATTTGACCTCTAGGTGAGTTTTCGTGAAGATGACAACTTTGTAATGTAACTTTGCAACTTTTCAATCTTGCATTCCAAATGATCTTCAAGTCTTCAACCTAAATCTACAATCACAAGCATACAAGAGAGGTATAACTTGTTGAATGCTAGTAAATGGGGGTTTACCTTTGTCAAACCCCTTGCTAGTAATTAAACCTTCAAATGAAATAGAATAATGAAGAAAAATGATGAATGAACAACATGCAATGTTGCAACTCACGAAACCCTTATAAATTTTGTAAACTTGTGTCGAATGGATGCAATGTATGTAGATCTTGAATTGAATTGCTTGCTTGAATCAAAACCCTACATCACAAATGTTAGCACAAAAACACACATGATGCAAGAATCTGCTTTGATATGATTCTTGAATCTTGATGATGGCTCCAAAATGCTTGAATAACTTCTCTTGAATGAATACTTGAATGCTTGATTGATTAGAGATGAGATAAGTTATTAAGATGAGTGGAGGAACCTTGTATTTATACTTATCTATGCTTAATATCCTAAAATTACATCACACCAAGCTGACATATGAATTCATTAAATAAAGGAGGCTAAATCTTGCCAAGATTGAAATTTAATATCAAAAATAAGCCAAGGAGGACCCAGATGCCCTAGGTGGCATCTTAGTCCTGAGGCTCAATTCTTGTGGTATAAACTCCAAAAAGGGACCTTTTTAGGTGCATTCAAGATCAAGGTCTGAAGACCCATGGAGGACAAATATGCCCTAGGTGGCATTTTAGTCTCAATCCACAAATCAGGGACACACAGATAAAAACATTAAATTATCATTTTCCATTCGATGATTGTCAAGACTAATAAGAAAAATATGTAGTTTACTAGGCTTGTGGATGCAAAATATGACCAATTAAGCCATAAAGAAGCATAAATAAAATAAGGTGGGCCCAAACAAGTGTTAAAATGTAAGGTTATTCATTTTACTACACTACAACTACTATCATGAATGAGATCATACAACATGCAAGTTTTGGAAATGTGTCTGTTAAGTCAAAGATAAGGAAAACTAAGATGAAAATTGAGAAAGAGGAGGAGATGACTCAGAGGACCTCATTTTTTTATTTTGTTAACATGAAGGATTAGAGGGCAGAAATGGACTTGTTGAGGACAAATTGGGATTTCATCAGCTCTTCTAAAAATTAAAGGTTAATGTTTAATTTTATCTTCTATTTTATCATCATTTAAGCTTGTGTGCTTGCTTCTGGTATATTTTTTGTTTGTTTATATGAGGTTTTTGTGCCTCCTTTTAATGGTTTATGAATGATTACCCTAGTTAGCCTCTATTTTTCTATATTTATTGCTTAAACTCTTGGGTTCAGGGCCCTTCCCCTATTAGTAATATCAAAAACTACAATTATTAAATGATTTTAAATAAAATAATTTATATTCCTTTGAAAAGGAAAAGCTATCTAAAAAAATATTTAAAGTTATTTTTTTATTTAAAAAAAAACTATATATAAACAATAAATATGTGCATTCTCTTATTAAAAATTTACTTAATTTTTACATATGGAAGGGAGGATTTAGGTTTAGAATTTTAGATTTTAAGTTTTTGAAAATAAGGAATTCCAAACTATAGTGATTTAAGGATAACTTAGTTTTGAAAACTTTTAAAGAATGATATGTAGGGAGGGGAATTTCTTTTAATATTAAGTTTTTCTCTTTTTATTTTGTAGGATTTGCAACCAAGCCATAGAGGATGGATGGGGTTTAATTTTTTTTTTTTAACTTTTAGGTTTTTAGTTGTTAATGAAATGGCCCACATTTGGGTGGTGGCCAAAAAACATAAAAAAATTAAAGTTTATGTAGATGAAAATAATGGGAAGCTAGATGTACATAGAAAGATATTTGACGATGAAGGGGAAGACGATTTGAATAGGGTTGAAGGAGGCTATGAAAATGGGGTGCCTAGGTGGGAAAACATAATGCAATTTTTTATGAATTTAGGAAGAAAAGACGACAAAACTCCTTAGAATGTTTGTATGTATTATTGAAAAAGTACATTTTTTTTTTAAATAAATGATTATATGTATTGAGTAAACAAACTTTTTTGGATAAATTTATGAAAATATTTGTATTTTATATGTATAATTTTATGATAAAAATACTTTGAATAATACATTTTTTTTTTAAATTTAACTTTAGATTGTAAATTGCAAATTTAAACAAAATATATATATATATTACGTTTATTTGACAAAAAGTAATTATTTATAGAATGTATGTATGCAAATTTGATTAAAATCTTTTTTGACAAAAACTTTGAATAGTTATTAAATATTGATATAAAAGATTAAAAAAGAATTGTTTGAAATTTGAAATTTCAAAATTAGTAACAAATTATTTTTAAATTATAAACCTACACAAAGGTTAGAGAAATAAATATTAGAGCTCTTCTTCTTCTCTCAAGAGTTCCTCCAAGGTGAGTGCTCCAAAGAGATGGTAAACCTTCAACAATATAGCTCAACAAAAGATTAGTGAAACCTGCTTTGGTACCTTGAAAGCTTGATAATAAATGAAAAACTAAACAAATGGAAAAAACTAATCTCAGAGAAATTTTTGAAGGAAAAGATTACCATTAAGATTATAACCATGAGAAAGAACACTAACATCCAAGAGGAGACACAATATTTTATAAAGGGGAAAGAGCAAACAAAAAACATCCAATGTTATGAAGATGACCTAAAGCCTAAAGAAGATTACAATGTGAAAATGAGAGAGTGCACTCAAGCATAGAATGACATGTGAATAATGAAATAAATAGCTCAATAAATAGAGGTGAGAAATGAGTTGCATAAGTAACTCTCATTTCTATGAATGGAATATTTCATTCTATGTGTGTGCAAAGTGTCGTGATCCTCTTAAGGAGGCAATGACAACTAACCCTTATTATTCTGCAAAAACAGAATTATAAAAATGATTAATTATCACACATGTGTGAGAATACTCAACTAAGAGAAAAGACTTGTATGAATTCCTTTGGAATATTTATAAAAGTATTGAAATACAATAAACTATTAAATAATCTTCACCTAGGTAAAGATTAATTCTAATAATAAAAAAAAAATGGAATAGGTAGCATGGTCATGCACACCTATATTCCTACATTGTAGGATGATCTTAGTTCATAATTGATGGTGCAATAAGTGAGGGAGAAAGAATTATAATGATCATATGACCACCTACGAGAACTCATGCCTTATAGCATCTTGCAAAACTAGGATTTGCGAGTACAATATCATAATAAAACTCAATATATAGAAGAAAAAACACATTAGCAGACATGCCACCACCTTTTCAAACCAAGGGCTTACTACTTATCTTGCATCTTGCTACATGAATTTTTTTGAAGGTGATTTTATGGATGAGATTGCATGCTATAAGAACGTTAAATTGGAGATAATTACGAAACATTGCAAAATCAAATATCATCATCCATTCCCTTTTACTTTAATATATTGATCATTTATATGGTAAAATACATCAATTTATAGTTGTCATTAGTTGTAAGAGAGATATTATAGAAATCTAAGTTCATTCCATCTATGTCTTTGAAAGAATTTGTAATCTCTTCTAGGATTTCACATAATGGAATGCTCTCTAATTATATTGATTATGGGAATATCTCTAGCTTTCAAACATTTGTTCAATCAAGAACTATAAGTGATAAATCTCTTACCTTACACTACAAATCATAAGTCAATGAACCATTTCATCACTCCAAATTGATTAAGGCATACATTTTTCATGCATATCTATCGTGGAATTCACAACCACATACCAAATAAAAAATATTAAAATTATTTTGGTTGGATCTCCTCACCATGTTCCAAAGATCCATGTTTGGCACAAGCCAAGAGGATTCTAACAAACACTATTGAATTTAACATTAAACATAGACTTTGCATTTACAAATAAAAAATCTAAGGATTTTTTAACATAACCATTATTTGATTAGCCTAATTTCATTATATTCAATGAGACCGTATCACATTAACACTTTTAATCAAAAAAATCCTATGACTTCTAGAATTTATTAAATTTTACATGTATGTTTTTCAATGCATTTGCATTCATAACATCTCATAAAAAATGATTTCTATTATTCATTAATTTGATCCCCATATTCATGTTCAAAGCTCAAGTTATAACACCTAATTCGATTATGCATACTCAAGGTTTGTTCAGCTTAGATCTACAACTACTAAATGTATTTCCTTAAAAAATGTCACACCTTCTTAATGATCCGATTTTGTGTTTATCTAATAATAATTATAGTCTACAACATCACATTTTGTTGAATATTTTTATGCACTTTTTTATTTCTCTATAATTTATAAACATGTCTTTTTTTATTATGCATTAAAATCCTGACAAAAAATATTCACATCCAATCATCAGTTATATTCTCCAATCACTAGGTGTCTAATCTGCAATAATAACAATAAAATTAAACATATAAATTTCCTTTAAAATTAGCATGTGAGAAACCAAATGAATTGTTCATGGAATTAATACTAAAGAACATTGAAAACTAATCAAAAGGGAAAAAATACATTTAGCATGTCAATCAATGCCACTATGAAATACTAAATATTTGATTGAAATAAAAAAAATATATACAAAATAAACACAATTTGGTCTAAGAAAAAATTGTCTAACTACAATTAGTTACATAAGTAGGGGGTTGTGGAGATTGCTCCAAACACTATATATCATCGATCATCCCTTATACAAACGTTTTATAAAAGGAATTTTTATGATTTATGGCTTTGGATCCAAAGGGTATAACCTAAAAGCTTATATTTACATAGTATGTATATGTATAGATGATGAAAACCCAAGATAGTAGCTAATACTCCTAAAAAGGAAACACTATCCCATTCTAATCATTATAGTATGCCCATATGTTTTTAAGACTCTTTCCAAGATTCTAGCCATTACTATCAATATATTTTGTGATTTGTGTAAAAAGTAAAAGGACGTGCACAATTGAATACCTTTCAAAAATAATAAATTAAATCTATATAAAAGATAAGATACTTTATGTTGTTAAAGAAAAATGTATTGAATAGTTGGGCCTAGGGATCATCGCCTATACAATCATTAGCATTGTCCTCTTTTTTTATGGGGTTATTTAATGGGAAGGATTCAAAAGACATGGGAAGAGATCCAAATGACAAAAATATCTAATCATGTTTACTAGAGAATTTGAAAATTGAAACCCTAAATTAGAAACATGAATAACATTCTTAAATGATAAAAAAATACAAAATATAAATAAAAGCAATTAACATATTCATTAAATATTAAAAATAATAGTATGTTGAATTAACAAGACAACTAAGAGGGGGGTGAATTAGTTGTATCAAATCAAAACATCAAAACCCTCAATAGTAAGTAGATCAACAAGCATTCAACAAACCTGTATTATGTTAAAGTGATTAATCATGAAATGTAGATTACATAAATTGAAATAAAAAAACCATACACAAGAGAACACTAGATTTATGTGGAAAACCCAATAAAGGAAAAACCACAGTGAGGATTAGCTCACAATATAAGTAATTGTAAAATTGATACAAGGGCTCACTGCTAGAATAGGATAAATTATCCAATAGGGCTCATAGTCAAAGCTCACTACTTAGAATATGAAAAGAAGATAGAAGAGAAATGTTACATAGAGAACACTATCTCATTGAAACAAGGAATCAACCACAATTACACCAACACTCTTACAACCTCGTTTGAAATATTGAGGATGCCTTCAGCTCACTTCTTTCAAAAGTCCAACACTTTGAAGTTCGCATTGCTCTGCTCAAATTCTTATATATACTTCTTTAATTTGCATTGCATTCATCACTTGCATCTATCTCACATCTATCTTGAGATATTCCAACAACACCACTCTTATTTATACCACCCTCAACCTTGAAAACCTTCTCCAAGGTAGGAAACACATCCTTTACATTTACAATTTTAAATTAGTTTGGAACCCAAACATTCTTGTGGTGGATAGGAATGTTCAGGCAACCCATATAAACCCTTATTTAGGACCCAAATTTGTCCTAACACACCTCAACATTCTTTCACAAACTTTGAAAGGGTTCTCATGTAGTGTTAACACTAGGTTTGTCATTACCCATGCTAAATACCATAAAATATTAAGTACATGCTTCCCACTTGATCAAGATGAAATGTAAACAACACAAATATCTTTTACATGATCTATAATAATCTAAGAACCACCTCAGATCCAACAAAGAATTCATCCAAACTCGCATCATAGAAATACTTCAACCCTAAACATCTAGCTAACCTTATATGTACATTGACACATGAAACATGCACTATACTGCACCAATTCAAGAGAAAACTTGAATTCTAAAAGGTATAAAAGACATAAAAAAACTTCCTAGATCTACACAAACTGAAACCAAAATATGGAGAAATGCGTAGAAAATACATTTCTCCTAAACCAGAATAAACACCACTAAAAACCTAGTTTAGATATTGGCGAACATAGATCTCACTCTGTATAACGATCTAAAAACCTAAACTACAGATATAGTACCTACTAAAAAGCTTGACCAACATATCAGATCTATACAAGCAAAGCATCAACATAGAAGAAACATGGAGCACATCCCGAATCATGCTATGAACACTTGCACAATGCTATTTTCTCAAAAGCACTTGGAAACCAAGTACCAAAGAAACCATCTTAGCACATTACTTCATTCCAACACATCTTTATACTACAACATAAAGATAACTCCATGTACTCACAACACTTCCTCAATATCTCAATTATACATGCACAAACAAAGCAATAAATTGTTTCCCTCTTTTTCACAATTTTCTCAATATCCTTGACATCTTCATCATACAACAACCTTCCTCAACACATAGTTGGAATCAATGACAACACTAGCCTATTGAAATCAATTACAACACCTTCATACTTATAGAAATCTCCCCCTTTCCATTGATGGCAACATATGATGTGAAAACATCAAAGATAAAACAACTATGAACACACTTTCACATGATTTTCTTTTAATTTCTCTCCCACTATGTAGATAAAAAATTTCACATAATTCTTTTCCCCCTTTGACATTAATGGAAAAGGAAAAACTATTTTGCATTGTTCTATTCCGTTAACACTGAACCAAGATACTTTCTCTAAATACTCCCCCTTAGGATTACACCCAACCAAATCAACAACTCTGCACAATGACAACACATGACACTACCTACTCACCCTGAGAGGTAGCCACCAACATCAGTCTAGAAAAGAGATGAATCAATAGATCCACTTGACAGATGCATCTCCATATGCATCTAGTTCAAAGAAGGAGGGTCAATAACCCCCAATGTCTCCCATAGATACTCAAAAGTATCCTTAGGAAGAGCCTTATTAAATATGTCAGCAATTTGATCCTTTGTAGGTACATATTCAAGCTTCACCTTATTCTCCATAAGCTTTTCTCTTAGAAAGTGATACCTAATTGATATATATTTTTTCCTTGAATGCATCATTAGATTCTTTTAAATGTTAATTTCACTTGTGTTATCACAAAAGATAGAAATAGGCTAATCAAACGCTATGATGATATCCTTCAATATTTATCTCATCCATAATACTTGTGTGTAGAAAGATGTTGTTTTAATAAAGTCAACCTCAATAATGGATAAAGAAACTGAATCTTTCTTCTTACTTAACCATGACACCAATCTACATCCAAGAAAGAATGCACCACCACTTTTACTTTTCCTATCATCAACACAACCAATCATATGTGTATGCACTTAAGGTCAAATCACTATCCCTAGTATACCATAATCCATAATCTAGCATTATTTTTAAATATTTGAATATCCTCTTTACTATTGCAGCATGTGACTCTTTAAGATCTTAAAATCTAGCCGTGCAAGACAAATTGCATGCATGATATCCAGTCTAGTAGCAGTTAGATATAGCAGTCCACCAATCATATATTTGTATTTTATCTGATTAGCCTTAGGTGATCCATCATCCTTGCTGAATTTACAACTAGTCACCATAGGAGTACATAACAGTTTGGAGTCTTCCAATCCAAAATTCTTTGACATCTCTTTGGCATACTTTGACTATGAAATGAATATACCCTTATCTATTTGATTGATTTATATCCCAAGGAAGAAATACATCTCCCCAAACATACACATCTCAAACTCTTTCTACATCTCTTCAACAAATTTCTTACACATATCTTCATTTCCTCCATATATAATGTCATCCACATACACAACCACTATCAAGATTTAATCTTCCTCGATTTTGAAGTAAATATTTTTATTTGTGGTACCTTTTTTGAATACTTGTTGTATCAAATATATCTCTAATATTGCATACCAAGCTCTGGGAGCTTTCTTTAGTCCATACAATGCCTTCTTCAATTTGTAAGCCATATCTAGTTGATCTGATAACTTAAATCCTTCTAATTTTTCCATGTGAACCTATTCTTTCAATTCACCATTTAAGAAAGTAAACTTCACGTCCATATAATAAACTTTAAAGTCTTTATGTTCTAGAAATACCAAAAAAATCTGATTCCTTCCATCCTAGCCACCGAAGCAAATATTTCCTCAAATTCTATCCCTTCCACTTGTGAGTAACCCTAACACACAAATCTTTCCTTATTTCTTACTACTCCATTCTCATTCAATTTTTTTCTGAATACCAACTTAGTTCCAATTATGTTCTTGTTAGCTAATCTAGGAACTAATTCCCAAGTCTATTTTTTCCCAATTTGCATAAGTTCTTATTCCATTGCCTTCATCAAATTTTCATCTTTGCATGCATCTCTCACTATTTTAGGTTCAATTTTGGAAAGTAAACACAAATTAACATCATCTTTAATAGATCTACTTGTCAATACTCATTTCCTCTTGTCTCTAATGATCTTTTCTTTGGAGTGATTATTTTGTGCATACTTAGGGGTCTTAGGGGTCTTTTCTATAGCTTCTTCCTCTTGATTTTGCACTTATTTTTCCTTGGATTCTTCTTCTTCTTCTCCACAAGTAGGTTCATTTGACACATATTCATCTATAGCAATTGAATTCTACAAATCTTCATCAACCTTATTGTTTGCACTCACAACAATCTTTATTAGAATTTTCTTGTAAGATTTGTAAGATTTGCTTTTAGTAGAATGTATAAGGAAGATACCTTCATCATAACTTGCATCAAACTTTCCTAAGTTTTCTTCATCTCTTTTGATATAATATTTCCTTCCAAATACTCTAAACTACTTAATAGTAGGAGTCCTTCTATACCACAACTCATAGGGTGTCTTTGTGTTTTTAGCTTTGGATTGAACTCTATTAAGTATGTAAATAGTAGTGTGAATTTCTAATCTCCAATAGAATTCTAGTAGGTTAGATTATTTCATCATAGTTATTCCAACTTATTGAATAGTTTGTTTTTTCCTTTCAACCACTCCATTCTACTAAGCAGTTCTAGTGGCAAACAAGTGCCTCTTTATTTTAAGAACTTCACAAAACATGTTATGAACTAAGAACGAGGGAGGAGGATACGAGAAGAATGAAGTAATGGAGGAGAAAGTAATTGCTAGTAGTAACAATTTGTCATGATCCATTGGTTTATATATCACCCATGTTCTAGGTGTATTGGGATACATTATTTTTGCTAAGCGTATATAATGAAATTGGGTGGAAGGGTCCACCCCACGACGAAGGGTCCTAACTTCCCAAGACCAAGGGGGTACTAATCAACTACCGAGTCCTCTCCGAACCACGAGAGATAGTTGCCCATCATACGACTCACCAACTTCACTTGCTCTGAATGGGTCGGCTCGGGCCCTGCCAACCACTATAAAGGTAGGGGTGAAGAGCAGGGATGCCCTATTATATAAAGGGCCCGGGTGGGGTGCTTGGAAATATAACCCCCCACCTTGCAGGGTGGGAGGAGGGAACAAACTAGAATTGTGTGGGAGGGAATAGTATAGTTCCAGGAATTCTAGTTCCGGGTGGGAGGCCTTTAGCCCCCCACCCAACCCCACACACGAGGTGGGGGGCCCCCATTCTTGTGGGGAAGAGCACCCATAGGAGGTGGATTATCTACCTCTATCAAACCTCAAGCATTTGATTTTCAAACCCATTTCATTCTCAACCATAACTTTAAATGATTTGAATCTATCTAGAGCATTAGATTTCTATCTAAGAAAAGTAACCCATGTCATTCTAGAGTAATTATTAATCAAAAGCATGAAATACCTATCATCTTGAAGACTTCTCACCCTTTTTGGATTGAAAAATGATCTATTTATTAATTCTAGTAGTACAATAGTAGATTGTTCCTTTCCCTTGACACTACTCCTTATTTGTTTTCCAAATTGGAAATTTTTGCAAGCAACATTAATAGGTGTTGTAATTCTTGGTAGGTTTCTTACTACATGAACTGAGCTAATTCTAACTAAATTGTCAAAATTTATATGGCACATTTGTTGGATGTTGTGGTTGTGTTGCTGATATGTGGTTTTCATTGATGTCAACACTATTGGGTGATCCCACAAAGCTGGTTTACAATTTCTGGGAGATTCTGATTTTTGTTGAAATCACATATATTTACAAAATACAATAATTTAGGCCTTAAAAAGTTCCATTTTAAGGATTTCAATTGAAGAGGGTTTGATCAAACCACCTTAGATCAAACCTCCTTGGATAGAATCCCGCTAGTTTTAAACCATACCTACAACAAAGTCTCCTTTACACCTATCAAAATGCTGATAAAAAATCACTTTTGATTTATTTTTTGGGGGATCAAATGAATTGATTTAAAATTTATTTGAAATCATCATGGTAGTCCTTGGAATGAGCTATCCAATAAATATAATGTTAATATGTT
Organism: Sequoiadendron giganteum; assembly: GCA_007115665.2. NCBI lineage: Eukaryota > Viridiplantae > Streptophyta > Pinopsida > Cupressales > Cupressaceae > Sequoiadendron > Sequoiadendron giganteum. The sequence goes on from CM021102.1 coordinate 303,441,731, forward strand.
TTTGTTTTATTATGTATGTGTTCTTTTAGTTTTATTAAACATATGTTTTTCACCAAAAATAAAGCTCTCTCTTCTGCACGTGTGGAAAAATAGCATATTATCAAAATAAAATTTTAAAAAATATGTAAAGGTTAGGTATTGATGTTCTTGATCCATTAAAAAAAAAAAATTGAATTTCGATACATACAGAAAAACCTATGTTGTATACAGTCCACCTATGTATCAATTGTAATTGGTTTGACTTCGAAACTTGATTAAGGAAAAAATATTTGATAAAACACTATGAAACCAAATGAAAGTGCTAGATATGGAAGTTAAAAATTTAAATTCAAAAAAAATAGAATTTTCACCTTCATACAAAAAAAATTATGTTGTATATGGTGAGCATCACTCCTTAAAAATGTTGCTTTTTAGAAAAGGCTAGTTCTCGAAGGAGATGGAAAAAGAAATGAAATCTAATTCCAAAAAAATTGAAAAATATATATTTATAATCTATAGATAAAATGTCACAAATCACTATTTTGCATCATCTTTAAATTCCTCATGGTTTAGTCGCTATAGGATCTCGAAAGTGAATATTTAGTTAAACAAAATCAGTTCAGTGTCCAGCTTGCCCAAAAATTGTAAACCAGTATTGTGGAATCACCCTATTAGCATTGATGATTTGAAGGATGTATATGTCAAGGATATTGAGAAAATTATATTAGATATTTTGAAGGTTGTCTGTGAAGCAGTTAAGTTCAGTGTGGTGGAAAATTGTGTATGTTGCTGTTCAGAAGTTGCACTTTAAAGGGTTTGTTGTTGAGCCTATCTAGTTTATACTCCAGAAGTTTCAAATGTGCACATCAAGCTTTGTGCAAGTTATGAGTTTTTGTGTTCCTATAGTTATTCTATTACTATAGTTGATGTTTTTGGAAGAAGAGGATGAAATTATGGTAATTATAGTTGTTGTGTATGCTCTTGCGATGTTCATTGATGTTTCTAGATCATGCTCTATCCTTGTTGCACATTTGCGTTGATCGGTGTGATCGTGATCAAAAATTTTTCCGTTGTGTGTTGGGGTTTTCATGTTTTTTCCTGACATGGTAGTTGTAGCATGTTGCGGATCATCATGGTTTAATATTTTAATGATTGGAATGTTTGAGGAAGTTTTTTTAGGTCTTCATTATGTTGTGACTGACTTTGGTTGGTGTGCATTGAGATTTGTTCATAAATTGGGCCAACAATTTGTAATCCATTTATTTAATTTTGGCCAATAGAGTTTTAGTGTAATTCCATGTAGTAGATATATAAGAGAAATTGTTTCTTGATTTTGAAGTGTACTCAATGTATGTATGAGAAGTGTGCATATGAAATGTTTGAATAGAGATCAGATCATTCGATTGTAGAGCAGAGTGTGAAGAAGATTGAGTGAAGTGTGAAGAAGTGTTTTTGTGCCTAACCGGAACTATCACCGAGATTTTGAAGAAGTTAATTTATCATTTCATATTCTTCAGATGGTTTTAATGTGAATGTTTATGTAAGGAAGTGAGCCTTCCCATTTGAGCAGTGAGCTCTAGGTATGTGCTTGAATGCATGTGTATTCCTTATTTATTTTCATTATACTTTGAACAAGGTATAATTTTGTGGACTAACATCCACCATGGTTTTTCCCATAATAGGGTTTCCACATAAAATCTTGGTGTTCTTGTGATTCTAATGTGTTGTTGATTCATGCTTTCATTTTTAATTATCTAATCTGAGATTAAAGGTTAATAAGGTTGAATAAGTTTTAAATTCTATGACAAGTGACTGACCCCCCCTCTCAGTTGTCTATTCTTGTTTTTCCAACAATTTGTATCAGAGCAAGTTCCTTTGAAGAAGCTTAACAACTTGAGGTGATCCAAGATGGCATCATACAAGAAGGATAGTCCTAGGTTTGATGGAACCAACTACTCTTTGTGGAAGGTTAGAATGAAGTGTCATTTGAAGTGCATTGTTGATCCCTTCTAGAAGATTACAAAGAACAAATATGTTATTCCTCAGAATGGTCCCTCTACTCTTGATAAGATCAAAGAAGCTGAAAAAAATACCAGGGCTATAGAAGCATTATTGAGTGCTTTGATAGATTCAGAGATGACAAATGTGATAGGTCTAAAAACAACATATGAGATCTGGATAAAGCTGGAAACATTGTATCAAGGAGATGCACAAGTGAAATTTGCTAAGCTACAAAGTCTGAAGGGCAAGCGGGGAAACATGAAAATGAGTGAAGATGAAAACATTATTTCTTTCATGCAAAAAATTAAATGAACTAGTGATGGGTATTAGATGTGTCGGTGGAATCTTGGATGAAGAAGAGATTGTTGCTAAAGTGATCAGATAATTGCCTACTTCTTACAAAAAAAAAGCTCATGCTATTGAAGAACTTAGGATAGTAACAAATGTAACAAGAGACATGTTGATTGGTAATCTTACTGCCGTGAATTTGGTGAATCTACTCCTAAGATAGAATTTGCATTTAAAGCTATTGTATCTAGAAGAAACCAACAGAGATATGATCTAGGAGAAAGTTCTAGAAAGACATTCAAGTATGAATATGAGATGAAACATATTGAAGAAGAAGAAAGAGAGTTAGAAGAGCTAGAAGCATTTATTGTGAAAAGAGAAGCCAAAGGACAAGGTAAGTACAAAGGAAACTTTCCTATTAAATTTTTCTCTTGCAATAAGATAGGTCATTTTGCATCAAGGTGTCCTGAAAGAGTTCCTAGGTTCAAACCTGATAAGCCTAGATTTCAAAATAAATGTTATTATGTTGAAGAAGGTGTTACTGATGGTGAATCTAATAAATAAAATGGAAATAAAGATGGATGGGTATTTATTGCTATCAAGGAAAATGGCCAAGTGTCCACTGAATCTACTAGTGATAAAAATATTGAGAAATCTCTTGCAACCAAAATTGAAGAAAATGATGAATGGGTGATTGATAGTAGATGCTCACATCATATGACTAGTGACAAAATAAATTTTATAAGCTTGGAGTAATATGATGGTGGTGTTGTAAGATTTGGAGATAACAATGCTGGTGTGATTTGTGGCAGAGGCACTATTTCTCTTGGTGGTAAATATAATACTAATGATGTCCTTTATGTTGAAGGACTGAAGCATAATTTATTGAGTGTTGGATAGATGGTAGATAAGGGATACAATGTTCAATTCAAATATGGAAGATGCAAGATATTGGGAAGTTCTAGAAATGTAATTGCTTCAGGTAAAAAGATAAGAGGTAATATTTTTCACCTGAGTGCTCCTAGTGAAATTTTCTTAATTTCAAAAGTTTATGTAAGTTGGTTATGGCATAGGAGGCTGTGTCTTGTGAATTTTTATAACATCATCAAAGTAATATCCACTCAAGAAGTTAGAGATCTTCCTAAGCTAGTGAAGCCTACTAACACCATATGCAAGGAATGCTAGATGGGAAAGAAGACTACAATTTATTTTTGAAGAAAACAACATCATTCTAATGGAGTACTGGAGCTGGTGCATACTGATCTATGTGGTCCCTCCAGAATTAGAAGTCTACAAGGATAAAGGTACATTATGTTGCTTATTGATGATTATTCTAGGATGATATGGGTCGCTTTCTTGAGAGAAAAATATGAAGCATTAGAAAAGTTCAAAAGTTTCAAAGCTATGGCAAAGAATGAGATAGGTTCAAAGATTAAATGCTTAAGGTTAGACAGAGGTGGTGAATTCACTTCCTGGGAGTTCAATTCATTTTTTGAAGAGCATGGGATCAAAAGAAAGATATCTTCTCCCCGAACCCCTCAACAGAATAGAGTTGTTGAAAGAAAGAACAAAAAAATTCTAGATGTTGCTAGAACTATGATGTTGGAAGGTATTGTTCCTCATATCTATTGGAGAGAAGTTATAAGCATTGTTCTATATACTATCAACTGGCTAAATGTCAATGGTAATTCTAGTAAGACTCCTTTTGAGCTATGGTTTGGTTATAAGCCTATTGTTAAATATTTCAAAATCTTTGGAAGTAGATGTTATGTCAAGAGAGAGGAATATATTGGAAAGTTTGATTTTAGGAGTGATGAAGGAGTCTTTTTGGGAAACTCTACCAAGAGAAAGGAATGTCGATGCTATAATAGAAGATTAAGGAAAATGGTTGAAAGTGCAAATGCCAAAGTTTATGAAGACACTACTAGATCATCCAGATATTGTGGATATGATTCAGATGACCAACATGATAGTACTGACAATGGAAAGAATTGTAGAAGAGTATTTTCTAATTTTCAAGACTGAGCCAAGCAATGTCAATGAAGCACGTAAAGATGAATATTGGATGGAAGCAATGAAGGGAGAACTGATGTAGAGAGAGAAAAATGATACATGGATTCTTGTTCCGAGATCTAAGGATAAAAATGTGATTGGATCAAAATGGGTCTTTCAAAATAAATTGAATGAATAAGGTGAAGTGTTCAGGATAAAGAAAGACAGGTATGTAAAGGGTACTCCTAGATGGAAGGTATTGATTTTGAAGAAACATTTTCCCCTACTGCTAGAATTGAAGTTGTAAGATTATTTCTTGCTTATGCTACTTTTAAGCACTACAAAGTGTAGACATGCAAAATTAACATCATATTTAATCATATTCTCCTTAATTAAATAAATCATTTTTATTTGATTATCTCTTAAAGTTTCTTCATTTAATTAAATCAAATGTATTTAATTAAATGGCTAATATCTACTATTTCCTCTCATTTTGATTTATTTTCATCCAAAAGTCTAATTCAAAATGTCACAATCACCTAATCCTCTCTTAAGTTAACTAAATCATGATTAATGTTAAACTTAATGCAAGTCACATCCTCTAGCTTTTCCCACTTGCACAAATAAATCATTTAATTAACTTATTAAATCTTCTAATTTCCCTCAACATGGCATCTTTAGGGAATATTCCTCCAATTTGAATTTCCCTCTCAAATGACTTGTCCCTTCCAACATAGCATTAACTCCCCTCTTACATGTGCTCCACTTGGCATTTAAGACCCCTTTTCCTCCCTCCAACAAGTCAAATTTAAAATTTGAAAGGGCCATCTAATTTCATTTATTGGCACATTGACCAAAACTTGCACAACCTTGGCCCATTCACATTGTGACAAGTGGATCATTCCTATTGTTTGAGGATTAGTCCCATATTCCTCCACTTTCCATCTTCTCTCTTGAATCTCACCTATAAATTCAAGCAGTTTTCTCCTTCATTGGCATCTACCATTTTGAGCATTCTTACTATAGGCAACTTGAGTTAATATTATCTCTTTGTCTATCTTCATTTGAGCTTATCTAGGATTGGGAAAGGGCTCCTTGACATACCAAAGGTGCACCAATCCAATATGGAATAGGTATGCACCATGTTTTGCATGCTCTTAATTAGTTTATGTTGTTATTTTGTTTGCAATGTGAAACATGTTGGATTATTTCATAAGAATATTGTTTTGTTTGCTTGCTTCAAACTTACATCATGCTAATATGTGATACCAGTTTAAGTTTGCAGATTTGTGGTATTACATGTGGCGCTAGAAGGAGGGCCCAATTGGGTGATTACTATTGATTCACGCATTTCTTCATGTATGTTATTGATTTACATCTCATAATCTTAGTGAAAAAAGTTAATGTTCTAGATATAATCATAGTGATCACTTTTCATCTAGATCTCTTTTTAGTTTGGAATCTTTCCTTGCTAAAAAATAAGAAGAAAGAAAGAAAGAATTGATTGTCTTAGTGTATTTCAAATCACCATTTTCGGTTGCAAGTATTTGCCAATCTTGACATTTTGCATTTAAAAGGCTTGTTGCAAGTTGGTATCTTTTAGGATATTTAAAAGCCTGTTGCATATTGTTTGGCATCACTCCTTGAAGACCACATCTTATTTTAGCATCGACCTCACTTATTTCACACGGGAGTAGTGTAAAAGCTCAACAACCTTAAGTGACTGGCAAACAATCATCATTATTTTTTAGGGGCTGAACTCTAATGCTAAGTATTTAAAGCTTTTATGGCCTAAAAATTTGAGATATTCCTTAAATTTTTTTCCCTTCAACAGTTGGTTGTATCAAACCTATCAATATGATGTAAATATATTTTGTGTATTTAATTGTCTGTCTGATGAAAATATATATATTCGTCTAGTTTGAAAAGAATGATAAGTCTATAGGAAGTGAATCGATTCAAAATGTAAACACCATGCCATTTATTTTCTTCTGACAAGTATATGCTTGAATCATGATTTTTGAGTTCCTGTACAGCTATTGTGTCTTAAATATTGCATTTCTTTTGCTTTCTAATATTTTCGCTTTCTACTTGAATCATGATTTTTGAGTCCACAAACTTCCCGCCTACTCCGTTGGTAGCTCTTCTCGTTAAAATTTCACACATTTCTACCCTTTGCAATAGCTAGATTAGGAAGCTCAAAACTTGTCTCTGTGTCATGCGTGAAACCATCACAGTCTGCTCCCAAGGAGAGCATCACCACCATTGTCAAGCCTCACCTTTCAAATGAATGATGCCTATCCAAAAACTTCATTCACAAATATGAAATGAAATTTTTTGGTTCCAGTCATTTAGCACTCTATGCAGCAATGTAATATGTTAGTTATCCCATGCAAAGACTAACCACTAGTCGGCTTGTTGTGGGTACTCACTCTATCTGTCATGGTAAAGTTAATGTTGGTCAGCAATTAAAATGATTTTGATGGCTAAATTGTTGTAGCTAGTTCAGTTATTTTTAGATTCCCAATATGACATTATGAAGCTTATTCGTCTTTTATGTTTGATTGGCACACATTGGTGAATGAAATAAAAGACTTTTATGTCACGTCACGTTTGTGCCTTCTATTTATTGTTCCCTGGTTTTTAAAATTGATACACAGGCTGACAATAGTGTGTTCTTTGAACAAATTAGATGTTGTATATGCCAATTTCGACATATGGATTCATTAGCCTAGAAATATTGAGGGGATGGCGCTGACCGAGGGGTGTAAAATTCAATTCCTTTTTTTTACGCCTGTCTGAGATTTTCTTTGAGTATATTAAATCTTCTGCAGTCAGACCCTCTGAGTAATATAGGAGAAGCACCATGTTGACCGGTCCCCATGCTTTTTAATTACTAGTTGAAATATCATGTCACTAGTATGCATATTTTATTGAAGTTTGTTGATCCAAGATCAATAGGAATTTATTGGCTAGCACTCTTTCTTGATTGCCATGCTTGAAATTTTTGCTGCCTACTCCAATTGGTGATCATTAAGGAATACCCAGGTTTTGTCTAAGATAAACACTCATAAAGTCATAAATAAATCATGTCATCACTCCCTAGCCTGTCAATGTGTCAATCAACCTCAAAGGCTTCTTTCTAGGTATATTTCTCAAAGATGACATCAATGAAAATATCTTATGAAATTGTTTGTTTCATCCATGGTGAACTCACATCTATTTAGTAGCATTTGAGGTGACTTTTATCAATTTCGATTAATGGGCTAAAAGTAGAATCGATTTTTATCAAATGCAGATTTTAATATGGATCTCAAAGCTATTGTATCTTATTGCAATTGCTAGTTGCAACATGTTATTAGTAGTGTATTATTATTTTCTTTGAATAAAATGCAATAGTTGGGGCTCATTCACTATACATCATGTTGCAGTAAATGTGATGCGATGTAAATGTGCAGGGATATTGAGATGAACCGACCAGTATTAGGATTGCAAGTTAGAAACCATTTGAAAAATGTCTATGTTCATGGTCAATTCACACAATAAAGAGCTAGTTTCATATTAAATAATTAAGAGATTGACTTGTTGAAGTGAACTAGACAACCTCTTGAAGAATACTATTTCACAAGATATCTAATTTGTATTCTATTTCAAATCCTCTTGTATCAACCAGTGTAAATGTCTTAAACCAAGCTATGTCACTTGAGCATAGAAGTTTTGTGAAGGAGAAGATATTTGAGTTTGAGTGATTTTTGGCAATATGTAGCTATACTAGTGATTCAAGAAAACTCACACTAAGAGACAAATAATTTAGTGATAAGTGATTTCCTCCATGTCTTTCACATAAACTATGGATCCGTTTAAGAAGCAACACAAAGATCCTTAGGATTTGACATAGAGATCAAGATACTTTGCACTAATAGTTGAGAAGGTCTTCTTAGATTGAGCAACTTAGCACAAACCCATAGAGTGAGATTCTTTTTGCTTTCAACATATTGTTTTCATATATTTTTTTTACAAAAGTTTGTTGAGCTGTCCAATCAAGATGAAAGGATAAATTTGACTTTGCAAACCTTCATTAATTAAGTGAAGAATTGTGTTCAGAATTATTTTTTCCATGCTTGATCCACAATTTTATTTTTTTTACTAATTAAGATATTTTTGCCTGCCTTGAAGTGAGTTTGCTCTTTACAAAGTTTTGTCTATTGGTCAAAAAGTTTTTTTTTGTGACTATTCTAATGATTGTGTTTGCAGGGAGTTTAAATATATATATAATCATTTTGAGACTTGACTGTGTCCTAACACTTTAATGAAAGTTTTTTTATTGACACTTGATTGATATCTTGATTTAGGCATTAAAACTAAAGGATTCACCTTAATGAAATATAATGTTGTATATTTCATTAATTTTGGAGATAAATCTTATTTTTTAAACTTTGTGATGTTTATAGGTTGACATTGGATTTAAGCATTGGAATCAAGCAAAAAAAAGTGAAACTGAGATGGAAAATTGAACATCAAATTTGAAGTTGATAAAGCATTTTTTAATGCTTAGAGCTTCCAATTCTTGCTTTCATTTTTTGTTTTAAACCAACTCACTTTTCAATTTAGGTTTAAAATCAATCACTAATTTTATCTTTTCAAAGTTGGATTAAAACTAAACATTAGAAACTTACTAAATTTCAATTTGGGTTCTAAAAATTGAACAAACAACTCTCACATTTCGATTTTGGGGCTCTAAAAAGAACTCATTTTTTTCTTTGAAGATTAAAATGAACATGTGCTTTTGTGTCTTGTAATCTTTTTTGCAAAGTAATTTCATTTAAAAATCCTTATGCACTTCTCTCGCACTTCACGGAGATCTTGAGAATCAAAAGTCTTTTTGGTGACATTAAGTTGCATAAAAGATTACCTCCACATTTCATTTTGGGATTAAAATTGAACAAAACATCTTGCGACTTTGAGTAAACCTATTGTGTCTATTCTCCCTTTGTTTCTAAACAAAGGTTGATGAAACTATGAATATGTTTGTTGGATTTTTTTAATCTTAGGGGGCTTGCCTTATGGGAAAAAGTACTCACCCAAGGGAATGACCCAATCGGTAACACACTAAGGACAAGTGTATTTCCAGTCGAGATATAAAAGTGGGTACTAGAACAAAAGCCTATATCACATGGTTGGCTTTGACGAGAAGGGAAACAATGGTCTCTCATCGCATGGGTCAACTCCTATGAACCGAAAGTCCGAATTAAAACCCCTTGTTTAGCAAAGGCCAAAATCCTATCTATTTGTTGGTGCAAAAGGTCATGTCCTTTAAAGCCGCCCGACGTATACATGTGGTTCTACTGTAGAGATGAAAAATATTCCATGGGAGATTCATGGGTACTGATGCTTGATTGACCTAAGAAGTGAGTGCACTATAAGGGGGAGCTTATGTGTTCAAGCATCTAATCATCCATACTGAATATGTACAACTAGATTCATCCAAGTGGGAACTCAACAAATATTGTCTTCTCAACCTAGGGTTGTGCATGTCATTGGAATCAAAACACTTTGCTTGAATCTAAAACATTGGAAAACAAAGATTCACAAAGAACATAAAAATTTAAAATCCTTTGGACGAAACAAATATCCTTTGACAAACCTAAGTGCTCTTGCTTTCCCTAGGGATTCTATCCTTAAAGGTTTCTAAGTACTTGGGTTTAATCATCATTTTTTTTCACTAAAGTCAACTCAGGGAACTATGCTCTTGAAACCTCAATTTTCACATAATGGACCTTGTGGAATGAAAATGAATTGAGACATAGACATTTAGTTTGAAACTTTAATCAAATATTTGTTTGTGGTAAAAATAACTCATTAAGCAAAGATAAGGACAATTGACTTCACACATGTGTTCTCTCAAATGATTTCATGCAAGATCAAAATACGGAAACCAAGGTTCAAAAATATTAGCCCAAAAGCTCATGAGGAGTGTCTTGAAATGCTTCTTGAAGTTAGAGAAAGACTAGTTTACAACTTTTACAATAAAATCTTCAAGAAACAACCCTAACTTGTATGAGTTCTATTATCAAAAAAATCCTGAGCTTTTTCAAAGGATTTCTTTTCTCACATAGGAAGTGTCAAGCGTGTTCTTCAAAACTGAGATCTTGTAAGAAGGAGTTTTATCTAGGTCAAGTCTAGGATCAAAATCAATCACTCTCATCCACCTCTCAACCATCAAAATAAATCAAAAATCACCTCACCAACAACTCTTGAAAACTTTGAAAACATCATTTATGCTAAACTTCTAGGCAAAATCCAAACCACTTTGTTTGACTTAACACACTTAGTCAAACTATCATCTTGTGCACAAGTTTACTCTAGGATAACACAACTTCCTTAGGTTTACAAGTTCATTATCATATTGTTTGGCTTAACACACCTATTCAAATTATCAAATCCAAAATCACCTTGTTTGACTTAACACACTTACTCAAACCATCCTCTTATCTACAAGTTTACTATAACATAACACAACTTCCTAGATTTTGCAAGTACATTATCACTTTTGTTTGACTTAAAACACCTAGTCAAACTATCAATCCATCATGATCAATCAATCAAAGTCTTAAAGTTTAGCATCTCCCTCAAGGTTATCCAAGATTTTCATTCATCTGTATCATCCATATTTTTTTTATCTCATCCCCATCATCACTTTGATCCTTAAATTATCCTAGTTCTTCTCTTCTTCTAACCTAAGGTTTAGACAAATCTAAGGGGTTAGAGATTCATCTCTTACATTCCTAAAAATTCATCTCTATTTTATGGTTCAAACTTGATCTCAACACAAGCAGAATATGGAGAAAAACAAAGAAACATCCATTTCGAGATGTGATCTAAGTCAAACTAAAACACCATTCAACCCAATGATAAGAATTGACCTCCCAATCAATCCTCCTCAAGTACCTCAAAATTCTCAAGAGGAAGGTCATATAGAGGACATCACTGACAATGGGATGACATAATCAGAACTTCTAGAAATGGTGCAAAACCCTGAGAACCACCGAATTGTCAGTGCCATGCTAAGGTTGTACCCATCCTAATACATGCTAGAGTTAGAAAAAGAAGGGGCTAAACTCCCTTCAAACTTTGACTAAGCACCATTGTGGAGAGGTATCTTGGTGTCATGCCCTCACCCGCATCCACTCTTCCACTTCAAAACGTCACTCAGGACATTCCCCAAATCATATCATCTATTGCTTCAACCCCGCAGTTTGCTAACAAGGTAAGTGCAATGTTTTGTGAACTCCAAAAACATCACCTTGTGAATAGCCGAGGGTTGAATGTAGCACCACATCAAATCAATCTGTCCTAGTAAATCCATTACACCCTTATGTCCTGCTCACATTTCATCATCATACCAATTCATCCTCATTTCATGCAACACCAGATTATCCTCTAAACACACAAAATCCTCTCCCTATCTCACAAGGAGAGGGCAACATGTTTGGAGCAGGGGGAATCTTTGATCCCTCATCATCACTTCAAGGGATTGAACTTCCTGACTTTCCACCCCTACCGCTCACATCTACATCATCCCTTAGGTTTGGTCTTCCTCCTCTTCCCACTATCAATCAATCAAGTCAGAACACCTTATCAAATCCACCAACTATGTCATTTGTATTGCAACAACATATGGAAACAATCCAAGCAACCACAGTAATCAACACATCCACCATTCCTCAAAGCATGGTTTCTCAAGGACCAAGCACCTCGATCACACCATCCATAGCTCAAATCCCAATCATTAACATGACCGTTCCACTCATCACAATGGTCAAAATTCTTCCAAATCCACCACCATTACCACCAAGGCACAACATAGCCAATTCATTCACCATGTTGTTGCAAGCTTCCCGACAAGCTTCCCAACAAAAAGTGCTCCAAAATTAGTAGGCCACATAACTAATCGCTCAGCAAGCACAAGCGCAATTAGCAGCACAATAGGCACAGTAGGTTGCACAAGCCCAATCCTTCTTACAACAACAATAAGCTTCCCAAGCTACCCAAGCTACACAAATAGCTCAACCCACCCAGGCTACCCAAACTACACAAGTTGCAAATGCCACTCAGATTGCATAGGCAATCCAACAAGCACACGCTCAGGCACAAGCCCAATTCCAAGCTCAGCAAGCGCAATTGCAAGCACAATACCAAGAAAAATTGCAAGCGCAGCAAGAAGCATATCAACAAGCCTTGCAAGACTATCAATTACAGTAGCAATATGACCAAAAACAAGCACTATTGGCGCAACAACAATATGACCAACAACAAGCATTGTTTGTGCAGCAACAACATGACCAACAACAAGCATTGTTGGCACAAAAAAAACACGATGAACTACAAGCATTGTTGGCTCAACAACAAATGCAGGTATCGCTTACTCAGCAAATCTTGCAACAAAACCATACCAACATCCCATCTTTCAATCCCACACCCCATAACGTATTCACCCCACCTCCTGATCTGCAAGGTGACTTGATGGCACAAATCAAATTTCTCTCACAAAAAGTGCTAGATTTTCAATCCGAAAAGACAATCAGGACACCTACAAACTTGTGCCCCTATCCATTTGACATAAGCATGGCAATGGTACCATTCCCAAAAGGATTCGAAATCCCCAAATTTGATAAATATCATGGGATGGGAAACCCTTCAGATCACATTAGAGAGTTTTAGGGACATTGCATAGAAGTAGCCTACAATGACACGTATCTAATGCGGATATTCCCTTGAAGATTGGCTAGTGACGCTATGGAATGGTTTTCTCATTTACCAACGAGAATCAAAACATTTCAGAAAATTAAAGATGCATTCCTCCAAAATTATGCATTCAACATTTTTGTGGATGTTAGTTTGGAAGAACTCTCAATGCTCAAATAGGGGAAGGGGAAATCATTCACCACCTTTCTCCAATGATGGCGAGCCAAGGCCAATCAAAGCAAGTGGTCCATGCTAGAATAACAACAAGTTTGTACCATCATTACCAATACAGACAAAACCTTGGTATTCTATATGAAGATGCAATGCATCACTACGTACGATCAACTGATCCACAAAGTGCTCAATATTGAATGAGCTATTATCACACAAGGGGGAACCTCTACTTATCTTGAACTTCAGAACAGTCGCCCATCCACTAGCTACAACAAAAAACTTCACACATGGGCGAAGAACCAAAATGTCACCAATGATGGAGTAGTGGATGCGAAGGTTGTCATTAGCGCTCCCAAGAAAAATAATCAAATGCATCATCGTCAACCATAGAATAATAATAAGAGTAACATGCAAACAAATGTGGTGAACCAACAACCACCCCACAATTAGATCAATAATCTCAATAATCAAGGAGGACCACCTCTGCAAAACAAGTATCCCCCAAGCAAAAATTTGTAGCCCTTAGGGAGTCAAATGAATCCATCATGAAAAAATTGGTCAATGAGGGCATCATCAAGGTCCCCACCCATGATAATTACAGTGAACCCTAGGCGAAGCCACCCTGGTACAATGAAAATATCATGTGTGATTATCACAAACTCAAGGGACACACAACCGCCAACTGCATGAAATTGAAGACCATCATCCAAGATCTCATTGAGGATAAAATCATAAATGTCAAGCAACCCACTGGAAATCAAGATCTTAAAATATACACGAACCCGATGCCTAATCATAATCAGGGAAATAATGAAGGAAACAATCAAGGAAATAACCAAGGGAACAATAAGGGGAAACAAAAGTATGCCATTGCAAACCTTATATATGAAGACATCGTCACATGCATAGATGAAATGGTCACTATCATTAGTGTGAAAGGAGCCAACACTGATTGGGGAGTCACCACATGTGGCGGAAAGGTTACTATTGTAGGGGCATCGCAGCCATCTAATACCCCCATCTCAAATCTGAAAGTTGTTCCCTATGATTATAACGTCATTGACCAGCTAAAAAGAACCCCCGCTCAGATCTCTATCATGGAGTTACTAAAAAAACTCGTCACCCACAGGAAAATCCTTGATGAAGCATTAGTTGTGTCAACTATCTCTTCTAACCTTGATATGGAACAATTCCAAGCTATGGTTGGTAATATCGTCACCCCAAATCTCCTCACTTTCTCTGATCAATATTTCCCTGCCCAGCCATCTCACAACCGTGCAGTTCACGTTCAAGTACCGGTTCACAAGAAAAAGGTCAAAAGGGTCTTGGTGGATGGAGGTGCGGGCCTCAATATTTTTTCACTTAAACTTATAAAGAACTTGGGAATCTCAGAAGACTCCATCGACAAAAACAAGGGCATTACCATTAGAGCATATGATGACTAGGAAAGAGTGTCTCAAGGCACTATCAAGATCCCAATCCAAGTGCAGCCAGCCACTATGGAAATCACATGTCAGGTTCTCGCCCTTGATTTACTATACAACGTCCTCCTAGGATGACCATGGATCCATGGAATGAAGGCAGTCGCCTCAACATTCCACTGATGCGTCAAATTTTCCTACCAAAATGAGGAGGTCACAATACATGGTGATCCTGATTCGTTCGCCTATTGCAAAAACTTGGAAGCCAAGTTCTATAAAGTTCCCAAGTGCCAAAGAATGATGAAGGTCCCTCCACTTCATACATAGACCCATCCAACCTCACCTCCACTTCTGCGATAGAGACACCCTCCATCCTTGACATAGCTGACATCAAGCTCATGATCCAAGACAATGGGTGTGGAAATTATAGAATGAATAAGAATTCTTTTGTTGTAGGAGAGTTACCTCAATCTCCCAGGTAACATGGGCAGCCCCAACCAGTTGAAACACCTATCCACACTTTTAGGGCAGACCCTTCTAGATTTCATTGTTGGGGGAATCTAAGTTAGGAAAATGTAGATGAAAGAGACATTTCAAGAACACTATACCAAGATGAAAGGCCCACACCTACCCTGCCCATGGATGAAGCTAGCAGAGGAATGTGAATGATGCTTGGTATGGGATACAACAAAAATGAAATCCTTGGAAGGAACAATGATGGACGACTAGAGCCCATCATTGTGGAAAGAAAAATGAACAATATTGGCCTTGGATGTACCCCTCTAAGTATAATCGTATGTGCCAGAGGTACCCCTAATAGAGTAGTTAGGTCTCCCCCTTAGTTATTGGTAGCTGCTCTTCAATTACTTGTATCCACAAGTCTACCCCTAGTTAATTTCACCTTCAAAAAAACTAACATCTGTAGTAGTAGTGATGATGAGGATACCATAACCAGCTTACCAATACTTTTTCAAGACTCCTCCTTACTCATGATTAGTACCTCATCCGTTGATTCAAACTTCCAAACTCACAAAATAAACCTAGTTTACCCCCAACTCATTGACCATGACCAACGAGGACCACCAATTCTAGACACATTCAAAAATGATGAGGCACTCTCAGAATTCATGGGACTAAGGGATACAATACCATGTGGAGATCATAAAGTTGGATTTGACATCACACTAGACACAGAGGCCTATTACAAGGAGATGATTGACTCCTTCAGTCACAAAAGAAAAAGAATGAGAATAAGCTCAGGGTCATTGAGTGAAAACCACACTGTGGCACTCTCTAACTATAGAATAGTAAAAATAAAGGACGCATCCAATGGTGAAAACCTCTCTGAGGCACCGGAGGATGAAGGATTCAATCTCCCCCTGTTGCACTTCATCAGGAAAAATCAGCAGTCCTAGCATAATAGTGCAATCTTGTCAACCTAAGCACGAAAGGGCTACCACACAACACCTTCTATGTTGAATCACTCCTCATAGAAGAATAGGAACTCTTAGCAGTATTTCTAAGAGAAATAAAGGAGAACTTCGCATGGACCTAAGTTGGCATGCCAAGTATCGATCCAGTAGTCATGGTTCACCATTTAGCTGTTTACTCAGGGGCAAGGCCAGTGAGACAAAAATTAAGAAAGATGCACCCACAAATAGCCTTTCTAGTCAAAGTGGAATTATTGAAACTCCTGGATGCTAGTTTTATATGCCCAATTGATTACCTAAATGGGTGTCAAATCTTGTGCCAGTTTCAAAGCCGAATGGGGGCATTTGTATCTGCACCTATTTTAGAGACATAAACAAAGTGTGTCCTAAGGATGAATTTCCACTAACCAACATCAACATGATAGTGGAAATGGCGACTGGACACTAGATTCTATCACTGAAGGATGGCTTCTCAGGGTACAACTAGATTATGATAGCAAAGGAAGACCAACATAAGACAATGATTACATGTCCATGGGGAACCTACTACTAGAACATGATGCCATTTGGGCTAAAGAATGTAGGGGCAACATATCAAAGGGCCATGACACTAATTTTTCATGACATGATTCACAAAACTATGCAAGATTATGTGGATGATATATTGGCCAAGTCAAGTAAAATACAAGATCACATAGCAACTCTAAGTGCCATCTTTGATAGATTGGAGAAATACAAGGTTAGACTTAACCCCGAGAAATGTGTTTTTGGTGTGCAATCAGGAAAACTCCTAGGATATATAGTATCAATGAGAGGAATAAAAGTGGATCCTACTAAATTCAAGGAAATCCTTGACATGAAAGCACCCGAGACACTAAAATAACTTAGAGGCCTACAAGGAAGGCTCCAATCCATCCACAGATTCATAGCATAACTAGCGGATAAACAAATCCCATACTCTCATCTACTCCACAAGGGAGTAACATACAAGTGGGACGACAAGTGTGATTAGGCGTTTAGTAAAATCAAAGAATATTTACTTACATCACCAGTGTTAATGCCACCAATTCCAAGAAAACCACTGATTCTATACATATCAACTATAGTGGTAGCTCTCAGTGCACTCCTAGCTCAGCAGGATGAAAATGGAAGAGAAAGAGCAATATACTATATCAGAAAAATAATGGTAGGGCATGAGCTCAACTACACACCAATAGAAAAATCTTTCCTCACAGTTTCGTTTGCAGCCCAAAAGTTTAGACACTACATGCTAGCTCATCAGATCAAGTTGATTACAAAGAAAGATCCACTAAAGTATCTAATCTCTAAGGCCACTCTCATAGGACAAAAAACCAAGTGGGTCATGATATTGATAGAACATGACATAGAATATGTAGAGCACAAGGCTATCAAGGGGCAAGTGATTGCAAACCAACTGGCAGAGGCTCCAATTTATGCCGACAACCCACTTATCTCATAATTTTCGGACAAGACAATTTTCAACATAAGTATAGAAAATCATTGGAAGATGTATTTCGATGGGTCATACACACAACATGGGTTAGGTTCCAGAATCTTCTTCATCACTCCCTAGGGAGACTGCATATCCAAAATCCTAC
Source organism: Sequoiadendron giganteum (assembly GCA_007115665.2). Classification (NCBI taxonomy): domain Eukaryota; kingdom Viridiplantae; phylum Streptophyta; class Pinopsida; order Cupressales; family Cupressaceae; genus Sequoiadendron; species Sequoiadendron giganteum. The sequence continues at coordinate 303,459,380 of CM021102.1, forward strand.
AAACTATCTTTTCCATGCACAAACAACATAGCAGAGTATGAAGCTCTCGTCATAGGCTTAAGGATTGCAGTACAATGGCAGATTATGGCTCTCAAAGTCTATAGAGATTCACAGCTCATCATTAACCAAGTCAATGGTGAGTACCATACAAAGGATGACAAGCTAACTCCATACAAGAAATTAGTGGAGAGCCTCAAATAATTCTTCATTAATGTCACCTTTGAACAGCTACCTAGAGCAAACAATAGAGTAGTAGATGCTATGGCCACAATTGGATCGCTCTTGGAAATGCAAAACAATGTTCCAAAATAAGAGTTTCTGGTAGAGAAACTTCTCGTATTGGCATTTGAGGTACAAGAGTTTGAATTTGTGTGTGAAATCGTTGGTCCTAGTGATCCCTAGTATCACGACATCTGCACCTACTTGAGAATAGGAATCATCCCAGCTAACATAACCCCAAAACTTAAACAATCCTTTATCGAAATGTCCATAGATTTTTTCATCCTAGGAGAAACCCTCTATCTTAGGAGCATTGAAGGAACCCTATTGCGTTGCTTAAATCTTGAGGAAGCCTTGACTACTCTGACTGAGGTCCAAAATGGCATTTTTGGCTCACACTCAAGTAGTATAACTTTGGCTAAGAAATTGTTGAGGATCGGGTACAATTGGCCAACAATGGAAAGAGAGGCACACTACTTTGTCAGAAAGTGTTTACAGTGCTAGCAACATGGAGACCTTATTCATTAACCAGCTCAAGAGCTTCATCCTATTGTTACACCTTGGCCCTTTTCACAGTGGGGGCTCAATCTCATCAGTAAAATCAAACCCACCTCATCCAATGGACACAAATTCATCATCACCACCACGAAGTACTTTACAAAGTGGGTCAAAGCCATCCCAATGACCTACATAGCTGGAAAGAACATATCAAAGTTCATCTTGAACTATCTCATTTGTTGATACAATGTCCCCTAATCCATTATCTTTGATAATGGGACACCTCTTAAGAATCAGGATGTGTGTGACCTTTGCCACAAATTCAATATCCAACATTGCTTTTCCACTCCGTATTACCCACAAGACAATGGCCAAGCAAAAGCCACTAATAAAACTATCTTGAAAATCCTTAAGAAAAAAGTCAATGAATTTGGTCGTGACTGGCATCTACAGCTAAATCCTACCTTATGGGCCTATTGCACTAGCATCTGCACACCAACAAGTGCCACCTCATTCTCCCCGGTCTATGGATCAGAAGCTATCCTCCCAATCGAGATCAAGCTCCCATCATTAAGGATATCACTACAAAACCTCATTACAAATGAGGAATATCAGGTTTCAAGGTTAAATGAGCTAGAATTACTAGATGGATGGTGCATGGATTCCCTCAACCATCTACAGGTATATCAGAACTGCCTAAAGTGTAGCTACAACAAGAAGATTAGGAGACGCACCTTCCAAGTCGGTGAACTTATGCTAAAAAAAATTCAGAAGAACATGTCGAACTTAGATAGAAAAGGTAAATTTGAGCCCAACTGGTTGGGACCTTTCATCATCACAACAAGCTATAAATCAGGGGCATATCAGTTATCAACACTAGAAGGCGAACCCCTTTAGGAGCCCATGAACAACTATCATCTCAAAAAGTTTTACGCCTAAAATCTTGAAAGGTAAAAAACCAAAAAATCAGAAAATGTCCTAAAAAAATGGTCACCTTGATGAAAACCTGGTAAACATGCGTCTTGGTGACAACAGAAAAATACAAAAATACAAAAATCCAAAAAAAATCAGAAAAAGGATTGAAAATAGTAAAAAAAATCATCCTTTAGTGAAAACCACTTTGGTGGCGCTTTGGACAAGTACCTTGGTGAAAACCTGGAAAATAGGTGCCAAGCATGAATAAAGCATCCTCCATCCACCAAGATCTTCATGACTCACTTATCCATCACATTCCATTTATTCTTCCACCATTTGTTCGTATTTTGTACCATAGCTTGATCTTGTGCTCATATCATGTTCCACCATATTACTACTTGGCATATTCCCAAGGTCAGTTTGTCTTGCCTATATCAAAGTAGTATATCACATCACACTAGGGGAATGTTCCTATACCTGCATCAGATCGGATTCGTGTATATTCTTGTGATCTTCCTTAAACATCAAAAATCCAAAAAGATTCAGAAAATCAATCAAAAATTCAAAAACATTCAAAAAACCAAAAATAAAAATACATTCAGAAAATCAAAAAATAAAAAACATTCAAAAAACCAAAAATCCAAAACATCAAAAAATCAAAAATTCAAAAAATCAAAAAATAAAAAAATCAAAAAATTTAGAAAACCAAAAATCCCAAAAAACATCAAAATCATTCAAAATCTAAAACATGTCAAAAATTTAGAAAACATCAAAAACATGTCAAGCTGAACTACATCATCTCTGAACTTGAACATAGGCAAGGTTCATCTTTGATCATCCCCCAAGACATTTTAGGTCAGTCCTTTAGGCATTTTTCGCAATGGCAATCTGTTTGCCCATCTATTTCACATTTTAGGTCAGTCCTTTAGGCATCCGTTGCAATGGAAATTCATTTTCCCATCTATTTCACACCCTAGGTCAGTCCTTTAGGTGTCCATCGCAATAGAAATCCATTTGCCTATCTTTTTCACATTTTAGGTTAGTCCTTTAGGCATTCGTCGCAATGGAAACCCATTTGCCCATCTATGTTAACATTGAGTCAAGTCTATCATTAGTCGAACTATGTGGTCTTTGCATGTATAACGTAGGCAAGGCTAATATATGGATCAACTCCCGAAACCCCTAGGTTAGGTCTTTAAGTTAGTCTCTTCATCATAAATCTCAAAAATATCAAAAACATTTGTAAAACATCTCAAAATTCCAAAAACAAACCCTCAAACATTTCAAAAGACCAAAAACAGCCTCAAAATATTTCAAAAAACCCAAAATGGTGCATTTGTCTCATCTTGCTTTCACCTGCAATAAACGTCATTCCTAATAAATTAATCGTTTCCTTCATCCTTTGGTCAGTTAGTCAGAAGCAAGTCTAGTAGGTCCAAAAAATGCGAACCTAATCATCAAAAGTCTCAAGACTAGATCCGTAAGTCAAAAAGTTGGTCAACTCAGAGTATTAATAGCTTATCATCCAATCAATCTCATCAAAACCCTGATCACAACATGTCTTAGGAATGTGACCTTCCTGCGATGGACATCAGCATCAGGTATCACCTTAGTTTAGCCTTGGCTAGTGGTATGAAGAACATTAGCTTGTTTGTTTACCTAATATTGGTCTTTTAGACTTATCTTATTTTGGCGCTCATTCCAAGGACCTCTTGATGATGTCTAAATAGAAATATTTAGAGAGAAAGGAATGGGGCAATGATCATTATCCTTTTATCTATTGTGATTGTTAGATGTTCTTGTAAAATAACTTCGTCATGCGTGTTTTTTTGGTTTGTAGGGATGGTGTTTTAGGTGTCTTGTTGACCACATAAGAAGGCTATGTTTTTCTCTAAGATATCTATAATATTTGAAATACACTATGAATAAGGTTTTTTTTGTCAAAGTGTGAACAAGAGTACTATCTATTTGACGAGTCAAAGTCCATCACACTAGGTGCAATCACATACTGGTTCTTTATACCTTGATGCATCGTACCTATGTGTGTTATCAAACATAAGGAAATTTATGCTCTTTATCTCTCCCATCCTTGGATAAGCAACATCATCATCATTCATCATCATATCTAATAAATTATTGACGACTAGGGCGCTTGTTGGACTTCTGCATCTTCTTGGATTTAGGGGTTGATCCCTCTCATTCTTCTATCCTCTTTTATGCTAACATAAGTATCAATTAATCAATGCATCCATCATGCATCTATGCTCTCATCCTTCATAATTATTTCTTATCATCATAGGACAAAATCATCCATCTCATCCACTCCACATGCATTGCATAATCATTTAAGTTGTTTAGGAGAATATAGATTTGTTATTCTAATCATCTTCAAAATATCGAGCATTTACATCATCATTATCATATAGATCAGTTAGTCATAGCCATCCATACATCCATTTTGAACATCTTCATCACAAGATCGACCTCAAATCGAATCTTTTCGCTCAATCTCTCGAGGGGGCAATGTACTGACGTAGTTATTTCCACTGGGGCATCCGAAAAAATCAGAATTTTTTTAAATTTCGATGTTGGTGGCATGATTCTTTGAACCAATGCAACAAGTACATTGGTTCAAAGAGGGGTAAAATGTAGACATGAAAACTTAACATCATATTTAATCATATTCTCATTAATTATAAAAATCATTTTTATTTGATTATCTCCTAAAGTTTCTTCATTTAATTAAATCAAATGTATTTAATTAAATGGCTAATATCCACTATTTCCTCTCATTTTGATTTATTTTAATCCAAAAGTCTAAGTCAAAATGTCACAATCACCTAATCCTCTCTTAAATTAACTAAATCATGATTAATGTTAAACTTAATGCAAGTCACATCCTCTAGCTTTTCCCACTTACACAAATAAATCATTTAATTGATTTATTAAATCTTCTAATTTCCCTCAACATGGCATCTTTAGGGAATATTTGTCCAATTTGAATCTCCCTCTCAAATGACTTGTCCCTTCCAACATAGCATTAACTCCCCTCTTACATGTCCCCCACTTGGCATTTAAGACCCCTTTTTCTCCCTCCAACAAGTCAAATTTCAAATTTGAAAGGGCCATCTAATTTCATTTATTGGCACACTGATCAAAACTTGCACAAACTTGGCCACTTCACATGGTGACAAGTGGCTCCTTCCTATTGGTTGAGGATTAGTCCCACATTCCTCCACTTTGCATCTTCTCTCTTCAATCTCACCTATAAATTTGATGGGTTTTCTCCTTCACTCGCATCTACCATTTTGAGCATTCTTACTATAGGCAACTTGATTTAATCTTATCTCTTTGTCTATCTTCATTTGAGCTTATATAGGATTTTGAAAGGGCTCCTTGACATACCAAAGGTGCACCAATCCAATATGGAATAGGTATGCACCATTTTTTGCATGCTCTCAATTAGTTTATGTTGTTATTTTGTTTGCGATGTGAACCATGTTGGATTATTTCATAACAATATTGCTTTGTTTGTTTACTTCAAACTTACATCATGCTAATATGTGCTAACAGTTTAAGTTTGTAGATTTGTGGTATTACACAAAGTCTATCAAATGGATGTAAAGACAACGTTTCTGAATGGTGAGCTAGAAGAAGAAGTATATGTTGAGCAACCAGATGGATTTCAACTAACCGATAAAGAAGACATGGTTTTTTGATTGAAGAAAGAACTGTATGGACTCAAACAAGCCCCTAGAGCCTGGTATGCTAGACTAGATAAATACTTATTGAAGCTTGGATTCAATAAAGGTACTGCTGATAGTAATTTGTATTTCAAGATGGATCAGGATAAAGAATTGATTATTGAAGTATTTGTTGATGACATAATTTTTGAAGGTTATTATGTAGGAATTTTACTAATGAAATGAAAAGTGAGTTTAAGATGTCAATGATCTTGGAGAGCTGAAATTCTTTGTAGGATTGAAAATTACTCAGTTAGACAATGGAATTTTTATATCTCAGTCCAAATATGTAAGAGAGTTAATGAAAAATTTTGGCATGGAAGACTCAAAGCCAGTTGGTACACCCATGGTAACCGAATTCAAGTTAACACAAAGTGATGCTTCTCCTAATGAAAATCAAACAAGATACATGTCAATGATTGGTGGATTACCTTATTTGACTTAGACCAGACTAAACATCATGAATTTTGTATGTATGGTTGCTAGATATCAAGATGATCTGAACGAATCTCATGTGACTACTGTAAAGAGAATTTTTAGATACTTGAAAGGGACGATTGATTTTTGTCTTTAGTATCCTAAAGATAATGATCTTACTTTGAGAAATTTTAATGATGCAGATTGGGCAGGAGATATGGATGACAGAAAAAGTACCACTGGTGGTGTCTTCTTCTTAGGGAAGAATTCAATGTCTTGGTTAAGTAAAAAGTAGAATTTCATTTCCTTATCTACTACTGAGGTAGAATATATTGTTGTTGCAAACAATTGTACTCAAATAATTTGGATGAAGTAGATGCTGAGAGATATCAAAATTAAGTATGATGAGCCTATTTCTATATTTTGTGATAATTGAAGTGCCATAAACATTTCTAATAATCTGGTGTTGCATTCAAAGATAAAACATATATCTATCAAATATCACTTTTTGAGAGACAAAGTGAGTGATAAAGAAGTTAGACTGGAGTATGTGCCTACTAAGGAACAGATTGCAAACATCTTTACTAATCCATTGCCTAAGGATAGTTTAGATTATCTCGAAGGAAATTCAAGGGTGATTCCCCCTCCTAATATGAACTAAGATGCAAGTATTTGCACCAATCCATGCATTCATAGTCATATCTTGATCCAAAATTATGTTGTGGCGGTTGCAACTCAGGGGGAGTAGTCAGATGATTTAGATATGTGATTTAGAGCTTGTGTACCTTTTCCATTGATTTCAAAGGGGGAGAAGAGTAATGTGAATTTTTTTTGTAAAAAACATTTGGGGAAAAAGAAAAATACAAAAAGAGAAGAGTAATGTAAGGGGGAGAAAAACATTATGAGAAGAAGAGTTAGTTGTGTTGATGGTATTTTTCACATCATGTGTTTCCATCAATGCCAAAGGTGGATATTTTTGGATGTTGTGGTTGTGTTGTTGATATGTGGTTGTCATTGATTTCAACACTATTAGCATTGATGATTTGAAGGTTGTATATGTTGAGGATATTCAAAAAATTATAATAAATATGTTGAAGGTTGTCTGTAAAGTTGTGAAGTTCAGTGTAGTGGAAAATTCAATATGTTGCTATTCAGAAGTTGCATTTTAAAGGGTTTGTTTCTAAGCCTATCTAGTTTATACTCCAAAAGCTTCGGAGGTACAAATCAATATTTGTGTAAGTTGTGATTTTTTGTGTTCCTACAGTTATTATGTTACTGTAGCTAATATTTTTGGAAGAAGAGAATGAAATTTTGGTATTTCTAGTTGTTTTTTATGCTCCTTTGATGTTCATTTATGTTTCTAGATCATTCTTTGTCCTTGTTGCACGTCTACGTTGATCGGTGTGATCGTGATCGAAGATTTTTTTGTTATGTGTTCGAGTTTTCATGTTCTTGGCCGACATGGTGGTTGTAGAGTGTTGTGGATCATCATGGTTTAATATTTTAATGATTTGAATGTTTGAGGAAGTTTTTTTATCTTCATTATGTTGTGACCAACTTCGACTGGTGCACATTGAGATTTGCTCATAAATTGGGCCGATAGTTTGTAATTCATTTATTTATTTTTGGCCGACAGAGTTGCTGGTGTAATTCGATGTAGCAGATATATAAGAGCAATTGTTTCTTCACTTTGTGCTCAATGTATGTATGAGAAGTGTGAATACTAAATGTGTGAATAGAGATCAGATCATTCGATTGCAGAGCAGAGTGTGAAGAAGATTGAGCGAAGTGTGAAGAAGTGTTTATGTGCCTAGCCAGAACTGTCATCATCCTTTTGAAGAAGCTAATTTATTAGTCCATATTCTTCAGATGGTTTTAATCTAAATGTTTATGTAAGGTAGTGAGCCTTCCCTTTTGAGCAGTGAGCTCTAGGCAGTGTGCATGAATGCATGTTTATTCCTTATTCATTTTCATTATACTTTAACAAGGTATAATCTTATGGACTAACATCCACCGTGGTTTTTCCCCTAACAGGTTTTCCATGTATAAAATCTTGGTGGTCTTGTGTTTCTGATGTGTTGTTGATTCATGCTTTCACTATTAATTATCAGATATAAGATTAGAGGTTAATAAGGTTGAATAAGTTTTAAATTATGTGACAACTGCTTCACCCCCCCTCTTAGTTGTCTATTCTTTTTTTTCCAACTATCATTAATCTGATACATAGATAAATGACCATCAACACCCTTGAGCTGATAGATATTTCCATCTGTCCTCTTACCCAGCAACAATCATATTTTAAGACCATTTTTTAATCTCACACATTTCATCCTTAAACACAATATTATATCCTTTTCTACACGTTTGTCCAACACTCAAAATATTGTTCCTTAAGCCTTTAACATAGTAAACATCTTGAGTATTCTGCTTTCCATCAAAACTAATCGAACCTATTCCACAAATCTTAGCTCCTAAATCATCTCAAAATTTAGCTAGTCCTCTACCATAATTTTCAAGTTTAACAAACTTAATTTTGTATCTAGTCATGTGATTAGAGTAGCCACTATCTACAACCTAATAGTTTTTATCCTATTTAACATGAGTAGTAGAAACCAAAGTACCTTCAACCTTATCCTTCTTTTGTGGGACACTTCCCTTCACACAAATTTTATAGTTAGTAGAAGCATATTCATATTTTAAAGCTAAGAACAAGAATTCATTCTCATCAACATCTCCATAATCATATTCATCATCAAAAATACCATCTTCTCTAACATAGTAACTTATTTTAATCATTTGTCCTTTGTTCTCCTTACTTTTATTTTTCGTAGCTCTATTTGGACACCTTGAAGCACAATGACCTATATTTCAATAGCTAAAACATTTGAAAGGTATTTTACCTTTGTACTTACTGGTGCCCTTTTTCATTATTCTTATAAATTTAGTTCCCACATCATCAAGATCTTCTGCATCTGAATCTTCAACCTTTTCTGATTTTCTAGCCTTGAAAGCAGTCTCCACTTTTATACCATTTTTCAAACCAATTTTTCTCATTTCAAATGAAGTTAGTGTACCAAGCAATTGATCTCTAGAATAAGTAGTAAAATTTGCAACTTCCTCAATAGAAAATACCTTTTTACTATAAGAATTGGGAATAGATCTGAGAATTTTATTTACCACCCTAGGTTCTTTTCAACTTGTGCACCAAGACCTCTCATAGCACAAGTACCAACTCATCAACCCTTTGCATGTAGATTCTAATTTTTTCATCTTCAAAAATTCATAGGGTCTCAAATTGTCACTTCAAATTTTGCAATTTTACTTGTTTACACTTATCATCTCCTTCCTAAATTCTCTCAATTTTAACCCAAACTTCTTTAGAAGTCTTAAGATTCATAACTTTCACCAGTTCATAATTTGAAATACTATTCAAAAGAATAAATCTTGCCTTGGAATTTACCACATGTGCCTTTATGTAATCACTTTTTCTTGGACAATTCACAGGTGCAACATATTGAGTCTTTATAGTCTTTTCAATCTCATACCCATGTGACATCATATATCCTTCCATATTTGTCTTCCAGAATGTATAGTTTATGCCATCAAATCTAGGGCAATCTTACTTGTTCGCCATCCCAAATCTACCTCAAGCAGTTAAGCTCTTAGCTAAGGAACCTTTCTTTGATATCAATTTTTGAGTGAACAAGACAACTAAGAGGGGGGTGAATCAATTGTGTGAATGTTCAATCTTTGCTTTTCTTAAAAAATAAAATAAAAAACATTAGCATTCCTATGAGATATCTAATCATGTTAGATATGCAAAAAAGATGAATAGAACCAAAGAAACTAAATGTAAGCATATATATGAAAGAAAGATCAAACTATATCCCATAATGGGAGTGGCGCTACTTTGATGTGGAAAAGATGATCTTTCCTACACCCTTGATAAGCTTCCAATGTGATGAAGATGCAAAGATGAGTGATGAAGTGCAAGATGAATGTGAATATAGTGGAAATGCTTAATATTGTGGATGTGATTGTGTAGATAAGCCCTCTATAAATAGGGTTGAGGGGTTGAAGAATGAAAATATTGGAGGAATGTGGGACTACAGAAGAGCCAATGAGATTGATACATTTGTCTCAATACTAATGGGTAAGGATTAAGTTCATTTTGGAGAATGTGCATAGTTAATGCATGTAGGTGAAGGGTTGAGGGGATGTAAGAGAGATTAATGCATTTGTAAGAGGCATTAAGGGATTTGTAGGAGGATTAAATGTATTTGTAAGAAGCGTTTATGTTTGGACAAGAAAGTAAAATAAGTGGAGTTATTGGAGGAATATTCATAAAGCATATGCTTATGTGAAAGAAAATAGGGTAATTAGTTAATTAAAAGAATTATTTTTGTGTGCAAGTGGGTTAGTTAATCAGGGGTTGGGTTTGACCAGGGTTGAGTCAAAAGCTAGAGAATGGGTAATTAGGATTAGGAGTTAATTAATATAGAACCAATTAACTTGGAGGAATTAGGGGATTTTACATTTGATTTAAACAATTAGATTTATTAAATCAGATGAGAGGATTTTAGAGTTTAGATTAAATAAATTGATTTATTTAATTAAACAAGATGAACATTAGTGAATTAATCTAATAAATTATAAATTGCTTTATTTGATTAATAGAAGAATTGATGATTAAATCAAAATTAGATGCACAATGTCGAAATTATTTGCATGTATACATTTCCCCCCTCTTTGAAGTAGTGTACTAGTTGTGTCGGTTAAAAGAATAACACTATTGATATCAAAATTTAAAAAAATCCTCATTTTTTCAGATGCCTCACTATTAACCCAGTAGAAAGAATTATGTTGAGTACAAGTTGTATCAAATAAAAACATAAAAACCCTCAATAGTAAGTAGATCCACGAGCATTCATTAAACCCTTATTCTATTAAATTGATTAATCATGAAATGTGGATAACATAAATTGAAATAAAAACACCATACACAGGAGAACACCAAATTTACATGGGAAAACCAATAAGGAAAAACCATATTAATGATTATCTCACAATATAAGTAATTAAAAAATTGATACAAGGGCTCACTGCCAAAATAGGACACACTATCCAATAGTGGTCATAGCCAAATATTACTACTTAGAATATGAAAAGAAGATAGAAGAGAAATGTTACACAAAGAACACTATTTTAATGCAACAAGGAATCCACCACAATTACTACAACACACTTGTAGCCTTGTTTGAAATATTGTGGATGCCTTCAACTCGCTACTTTCAAAAGTCCAACACTTTGAAGTTTGCACTACTCTACTAAAATTTGCATCTATAGTTATGCAATTTGCATCATATTCATCACTCTTATCTATATTGCATCTATCTTGAGATCTTCTAGCAATACCACTCTTATTTATTTCAAATTAGGTCGACATCCAAACATTCTTGTGGTGGATAAGAATGAAGGCAACCCATATAAATCCTTAGTTAGGACCCAAATTTTTCCTAACACACCTCAAAACACTTTCAAAAACTTGGAAAGGGTTCACATGTAGTGTTAACACCAAGTTGGTCATTACCCATGTGCTAAACACCATAAAACTATCAATTACACGCTTCCCACTTGATCAAGATGACATGCAGACTACAAAAATATCTTTTACATGATATAGAACAATCCAAGAACCACCTAAGATCCAACAAAGAATATATCCAAACTCACATCATAGAAATACTTCAACCTAGAACATCTAGTTAACCTTATACGCACAATGAAACATGAACCACAAACTATACTGCACCAAATCAAGAGAAACCTTCAATTCTAAAAGATATAAAAAACATAAAAAACTTCCTTGATCTACACAACTTTAAACCAAAATATGGAGAAATGTAGAGCAAATACATTTCTCCCACATCACAGTAAACACCACTAAAAACCTAGTTCAGATACTAGTTAACATATCTCACTCTACACAGTGATCCAAAAATCCAAACTATAGATATAGCAACTATTAACAACCTTGATCAACATATTAGATCTTCACAAGCATAGTATCAGCCTAGAAGAAACATGGAGAACATTTTGAACGCTTGCACTACATTCTTTTTTTTTTTATCAAAATTTTCTCAAACGAACTTGGAAACCAAGTACCAAAGACACCATATTAGCACATTAGTTCATTCAAACACATCTCCAGACACTAAAACTTAAAGATATCTGGACATGTACTCACAACACTTCCTTAATATCTCAACTATACATGCACAAATAAAGCAACAAATTGTTTCCCTCTTTTTCACAATTTTCTCAATATCCTTGACATCTTCATCATGCAACAACCTTCCTCAACACATAGTTGACATCAATGACAACACTAGCCTGTTAAAATCAATGACAACTCCTTCATACTTGCAACATAGTATAATAAAAAAATTTAAATAATATATAATATTATTCTTTAATTGATTAACTAATCTAGTTCTAAAATATTCAACATCATATTTTCTACTAAAGAACATTGAAAATTAGTCAAAAGGAATAAAATGCATTTAACATGTTAATTAATGCCACTAAGAAATACTAAATATTTGATCGAAATAAGAAAAATATATTCTAAGAAACACAATTTGGGCCAAGAAAAACTTATCTTTAACTACAATTAGTTATGTAAGTAGGAGTTTGCATAGATTTCTCCAAACACTATATATCATAAATCATCCTTTATACAAAAGTTTTTGATTTTTTTTAATTTATTTATGTCTCTGGCTCCAAAGCTTATAGCCTAAAAGCCTACATTTACATAGCATTGTAGTGTAGAAAAATGTATCCCTTTACATTTTCACACTTTTTTGGGTCCTCCCCATTAAAATTTGGCTCATTTATGCCTTAATTGGTCCTATTGTGCATCCACAAGCTTAATTAAATATATTTTTCTAAGGATAATCTTGATATTTAAAAAATGAAAAATCATAATTTATTGTTTTTGGCAATGTGTTCTAGATTTATGGATCTGGGACTCATATGCCCCTTTGGGCGTATGGGTCCCACCTAGGTCTCGGGACCTAATTTTCAATGTCACGTTAAAACACAACACTTCTTGAAATATGTGGCCTAGGTTTAGGCCTCTAGGACTCATATGCCCAACCTAGCATATGAGTCTTGCTTTAACCTAGAACCTTTTTAAAATTAATTCCTTGGTGGGATTTTATTGTCCTTAGATTTAAATTTTGAATGTCGGCTTGTAGTTTTGTAATTTTGGGAAATTAGGCATAAACATGTATAAATATAATGTCATTTCATTAATTATATCTAAGCAATTTTATCTAAGCATTCCTTAGGAAACTTCAAGTGTTTTTAAGAGAATTCAAGAGAAAATTGTCAAGTGTTTGGAGCTACATTGAAGATTCAATCATCCTATGTCATGTGTATTTTTTAGCTAGCATTTTTAATGTAGGATTCATGACTCAAGAAAGCATTCAAGACAAATTTTCAAGCATTCAAGTTGCAGTTAAGATCCACATTCATTGAAGCCATTTCATAAAAGTTTACAACCTTAATTTCAACGATTTTTTCAGTTGTAACATTGTATTTGTTCATTCATCATTCCTTCATAATTTTTTATTTCATTTCAAAGTTTAATCACCAAGGTGGGGTTTGACCAAGGAAAACCACCATATCTAAGTGAATTGGAGCTTGAAGATCATTTGAGGACAAAGTTGTCAAAGTTGTCAAAGTTTTAAAGAACTTGTCATCTTTACGAAAACTCACCTATAGACTAGAATTCAAACATTCAAAATTAAAGATCGAATAAGAAAGAAGCTAGAGGAGATCACTAGAGACTATAGAGATATCAATCAAACCCTAGTAATGGGAATAAATCGCCTTGCTAATTGTATCAGACTTAGTATAGGCCTTTTTCCATCTTTCTACAGATCCAGATTAGTCACCAAAAGATTCTAGATTATGCCCAAGAACCTTGTAGTGGGAATAAATCACCCTACCTAGCATATCAGTCCTAGTGTACTTGAAATAGTAGATTTCTATGGTTTGTAGACCTTGTTTTGGTCTCTTTTCTTCTTTAGGTACTTTTTTGTTTCATTATATTTATCAATTTGATTTAATACTTTCAATTTTCTAGGCTTTTGTGCATAAGTGTTTGCATTTATCCTTTGAAGCTTCATCTAATGGTGAACTCCTATCCAATTACACTAGGAATCCACTAGCCATTCCTCGGTCAAGTCACTTGGCTGAGGGATCTAATTTTCCTAATGAACTAAAATGAGAAATATGTCCAAATTTTATCTCCCAAAAGGTGGAACCATACCTCATTTCCTATTTGTTCATTTTGGTGAACTAGACCTTTAAATCCTTGAATTTCTAATTTGGAGAGAATTATAGTCCTCGATCTATATTGCATTAAATTTGCATTAGTTGAATTACATTTAGGGCTTCTAAATATTGCATTGATGAAAAGTGCATATATGTTGCATTTTTGCATTTTGCATCATTCAAATTCATTAGAAATTTGTAATTGCAAACATTTAGTTGAGCATACAACCTAGACACATTAAAATCAACTCAAATTTTTTTGAATCTGATTTAAAAATCTTAATTTGGGACTCATGCACCCACCTAGGCAATTTAGTCCCTGTATAAATTTTTTTCCCAGATTTTTGACTATTCTATGCACTTTGTTTTTCACTATCTAAACCTGTCAAAAATCCTAAGTGGGACTCATATGCCCAGCTGGGTGTATTAGTCCCTAATTAGGTATGAATCTACATTTTACAACATTAAAATCTTGTCATTTGTACTTTTGATTGTTGTCATAAGATTACTATTTTAGTTTTCATAATTATTGTCATTCTTAATCTATTCAAAATTGATAAACATTAAATTGCAATCACATTATTTTAAGATCTCTTGCATTCTAAATCATTCAATTATTAGTCTTTCAGTTCATCATGGATATATTCTTTGGTAAGTTTTGGATTTCCTTGAAACCATTAGTTGATGTATCAAGCTATATTCTGGAAATGATCCTAATGAAATTGAACCCACTCATGCTCGATCAACTCCTAACGCATGTCCTCATGAAGTTGACATTATTGGAGAAGATGATGACAAAATAAAATAAATTATAAATGATTTCCTTAACAATATTGACACTAATGCATCCTTGTATCCTTCCATAAAAAAACCAATGTTAGAAACCAAGATCAGACATGCAAGCCAGAATACCTTCCACAAAACGGAAAATTAGAAAAAAGCAAAGCTTTGCATGAAATGTGCAAATCGATATTATTCAGGAATTCAATATTACAATGAGATGATTTGCTTTATAAAATAAAAGTATACAACCCTAATTTTGACCTAAAAACAACTAAACTAAATAAAGCTTACTTATTAATTAAGTAAACTAATTATTACCTAAGCAAAACCTAAGTAAAGTTATGCAAGTGTAATTAAATATTAATTACACTGACACCCCCCCATAAGTGCAACTTAGGGAGACTAAATAAGCATGCACCTAAAACTAAGATGAATGCAAGAAAGCATGAATGGGTCCCGACAACAAGGCCTAATCAGGTACCCATGTATAAATGCAAGAATGAGGTAGAGAAGGAAAACCCAGTGGGACAAACCCCCCTACAATGAGATGACTGCTGCAAAGAAGCACTGGAAGAACACTGTGGAGAAACACTAGAACCACAATCCGGAAAGCAAGGAAATATACTTTTGTCTACAAGAAACCATATCGGAATTAGAATAATGCAATAGTAGACCCGATGCCACAAAACACTTGAAAACACCAAACTAGAACAACCCTAGAATCCATAAAGCAATACTAGATGATATGATGATGAAAAAATCTATAAGCCATGAATCTCGATGTCGATGCCAAACTAAGACTAAAATTTTTTTATGGGAACAAGTACCATAAAGACTTAGGAACATTAACCACAAATTTAGTGGCCCTCAAACTGAGATGGATCTGAAATGAATCTAATATGTGTCAAGCTAAGACAAAAAAGTGGCCAAAAGAAACTAAGAAACCATATTACAACCCATGTGAGTTATCATCAAAACAAGATGAAAATCAAAGTGCATGCACACTCTAATCAGATTATTATGCAAGAAACCCCCCCGATGGAACTTTATATCAGTTCATTTATTATTATACCTAATGATTGCAAAAGGAGTGAATGCCTAAACATGCATAAATATAAAATAAAAAAAAGACCTCAAATATGTGTAGAGGACTGAACCATCTTTCCAATGCCGCAAGAATGGCGAAAGAAAGATCACTGTGTCAAAAGATATGCCCTCTGGAGTGAAAACAACAACATCTAAGTTCAAGGACCTGAAAAATAAATTTGGATCAATATTAGAAAAAAATACAAATACCACTAGATTGGTGTCGGAATTAGCTTTCCAACAGTATCTCGTTTGTGAAAAAAGGACACTGTATGCAAAAGTTACACCCGATTTTGTCAAAGGTGCTCCAAAATGGCCAATATGGCCTGCAGGCAGCCTAGGGGACTTAAAAAAAATAAGCCCTTGGTCCTGTGCAAGACCACGGGCTGGAGTGAAGCCCTTGGTCACCCATGTGACCGGTAGAGGTGCTAAGAGGTCAACCAGGGGCTGGGCGCATAGCGCCCGGTCCCCCATATGACCCTGGCTGCAGAAGTCTGGGCTTGTGGGGGCTAAGGAGGCCAGTCGGCAGTGAGAGGGGGCGCTGCCACCCACGGCCACCACTCTTGGTGGCCGATGGGTGGCACATCGGTGGCACTAGCATTTGTTCTAGTAGCATTCTTTTTAAAGAGATTTTTTTTTAAAAAAAACCATGTTTTTTTGAAATCCATGCCTCCTGAAGCATGCTAGGGAGGTTGTATGACCTCTCTGGCAAAAACATTTTGCCTTCGGGATCAACTTCACCAAAATCAATGAAATGAAGGGAAATCTTAGGGTTTTGGGGTGTTGTGAATGCGATGGCAATGTCCATTTTTCTCCAAAATGCTCCAAAAATTAGGCTTCCCCCAAAGCTTCCAAAAAATCAGCAAACATGAAACCCTCACAGATTTGGCAAATGATGACCAAAATCTGCAAAGTAAAAGTCAATCTTGACTTTTTCCAATGCTCTGAATCCAATGGTGAAGCCCGATCTGATCTAAGATTCTGCATAGATGAACTCAAGGCATGATACCCTCAAGGAACCCTGAACGAACTCTACAATGATTTTCTCCAAAATTTGAGAAGGGGCTACATGTCAAGGCTCTGATACCATGTTAGAAACCAAGATCAGACATGCAAGCCAGAATACCTTCCACAAAAGAGAAAATCAGAAAAAAGCAAAGCTTTGCATGAAATGTGCAAATCGATATTATTCAGGAATTCAATATTACAATGAGATGATTTGCTTTATAAAAGAAAAGTATGCAACCCTAATGTTGACCTAAAAATAGCTCAACTAAATAAAGCTTACTTATTAATTAAGTAAACTAATTATTACCTAAGAAAAACCTAAGTAAAGTTATGCAAGTGTAATTAAATATTAATTACACTAACAACCAACACAAATTGAGATGAAAGCTATTTTACATCTTGAAATTGAGACACAAACTAAAACTAAGCTCCACACAATAGATGAACCGAGATTCTCTAACCAGAAAAAATCAACCATCCTATATTAACAAAGTGACACACACATCAATCAACCCAAAAGAGACATATGGAAAATGCTTCACGATCTTAAGCAAACAATGATGTGACACAAAAAGCGAACATGAAATTAATAAACTCTTAGAACAAATACCAACTAAAGATACCAAAGGAGTAGGGTACCAAGATCCTCCTCCTGACATAAGTTTCATCCTTCCTAAATAACAACCAATGCTTCACAAGTATGATAGGATCATCTTAGGTCCTTCTCTTCAATATTTTCCTCAACAAATAGGTGAATCTATCAAGAAACAAAATCCTTGCAAAGTTAAGAAACTCAAATGTACATGTCTCATGTCTACAACTGAAAGAACCTTACATAAACTTCTAAGTCAAGGACTCACAACATACCACCTGTAGTGTTGAAAAATGTCATCCATGACATTTTCACACTTGTTTGGGTCCTCATTAAATTGAGCTTAATTTTGCCTTGATTTAGTGTTGTAATGTGTTTAACACATTCACATTACAAGCCTTGGGCCCTTGTAAACTAAATGAACCTAATTGTGCCTTATTTAAGGTGTTGTAAAGTGTTGTACCATACTTTCACACTAATCCAGGGTTTTCATTAATTAATTGGGCTTCTTTATACCTTTTTTGGCCCTATTTTGCATCCACAAGACTCATTTAAAGCATCTTTTTGAGGATAATCCTGACATAAACTAGCATCCAATCATGATTCGTGTGTTTTTGGATTGTAAGACCTAGATTTAGTGATCTACGACTCATATTCCACCTTGGGCGTATGGGTCTCACCTAATTTTTGGGGCCCCAATCTGGATTTCACATGAATCTAAGCTTTTCTTGAAAAATGTCTCCTATAGCCTAGCCTAATGGGACTAATACGCCACTTCTAGCTTATGAGTCTTGTGTGGCCTAAAATTAAGCTAAATTCAAATTCTTTGCGATATTTTATCCTCCTAGATCTGATGTCATCTTGTAGTGTTGTAATTTCTAAAAATTTGGCATAAACAAGTATAAATACAAGGTTATTTCATTCATTTTGAACCTAACAAGAAATCAAGGGACCTAGTAAGTTGAATAACCATCCTTATAGAAAATTTGTATTTACAAGAGAATTCAAGTGTTTAGAAGAGCATTCAAGATTCTTTAAGATCTGATTATCAAGAATTTTGAAGCATTATTCAAGCATCAAGCATCATGTCAAATTCATCATGCATCATGTTTGTTTTTAGCTAACATTTGTGATGTATATTTTTATGATTCAAGAAAGCACTCAATTCAAGATCTATCACCTTCAAGCAAGAGCCAAGATCTACAACCATTGGAGCCATTTCATACATGTTTGGGGAACTTTATTCCAATGGTTTGGTGAGTTGCAACATTACATTTTGTTCATTCATCATTCCTTTATCTCATTTGA
Organism: Sequoiadendron giganteum; assembly: GCA_007115665.2. NCBI lineage: Eukaryota > Viridiplantae > Streptophyta > Pinopsida > Cupressales > Cupressaceae > Sequoiadendron > Sequoiadendron giganteum. The sequence continues at coordinate 303,478,292 of CM021102.1, forward strand.
TTTCATTACAATGTTTGATTACCAAAACGAGGTTTCAACAAGGCAAAGCCCTTCCCACTAACAAAACAACATTTTCCCTCTCTTTAGTGTGTGATTTGTAGATCTAGGTGTTGAAGAAATATTGAAGAGCAAGATTCAAAAGAAGTTGTTAAGTGTTCAAAGTTGTCCAAGTTGTCACCTTGTTTAGAAGATCATTGAAACACTTCTAGAGAGTAGAATTTAGCAATTCAGATCTAGAAATTAGGTTGAGAAGACAAAGAAGAGATGATTGAGATCTTGATTCTCTAAAAAATTTAAGCTAGAATGATACACCACTTCTAGAATATGATTCATAGTATAGTCAAATTTGTATATTTCAAGAGTTTCAGACTTGTTTTGGCCATATTTTTGTTCCTCTCCAAAAACCCTAATCTTGGACTAAATCACCTAGGCTGGGGTATGAGTCCCAATGGACATTAAATTAAGCTTTTTTAGCATTTTAGGTCTCCATTTAAGTTGTTACAAGTTTCCAGGTGCCCCTCTATACTTTTTCAGTTTTATATTCTATTTTGCATATTAATTCATTTAGTGAAGATTTGCATATCATTAGGTTTCATAATTAGATCTTGCATTTTACTAGTCTTTCCAAGCCCTAGCTTGGTGGTGAACCCTTATTTATTCATTAATCAAACCCTAAGACACCCTATTGCAAGATCTCTTTCCATTAATTCATCCTTGGATTGAGATCTCTAGGGTTCCCTTGAATGAGAAGTGAAGAAGATTGTTGTTCTATGTCCTAAACCATAGCCAACGGCAATTTTCTTCCTTTCACCACCCATTAGAGAAAATCCAAATCTAAATCATAAGAACACAAACATGTCTCATTATCAATATCATAGACTCTTATAAATAGTACTAATGAGTGTTGTGCTTTAAAATTAATATTTAAAAGGTTTGATATCATAGAAATAGTCCCTTAAAAAGTGTGCCCTTCTGCTCCTTTCCATGTAATAGTTGTAGGGTCATAACATACTCACTATTGTATGTTTTAGCATTCATTTCAAATCATTTCAAAATAAAAGGATCTCTTTGTCATCACCTACCTCAGCTCATTCTTGTAGATCGCACATAATGGGGGCAAGAATTAGATAGCCTTATTCTAGTATCATACTTGTTGTCCTTTTAGCTATTTTCCCTCCTTCCACATATAATGAACAAGATTGGGATGCAAACGAATTGATATAGGTTGACTTGCATGTGCCTTACTAGTCTTGTCTTTTTTTTTTCTTTTTTAATGTTGTGTGTGTGATTACAAGTTCATAATGTGATCTCCCACACCATTATGTTTGATGTATCTCTCTCTTTTTGGCATTCCTCTATTTGTATCTACATTCTTCTGTATGTTGTAAACCTTTATCTTTTCTTTGTGTTGTGTTTTCTTTTTTTGTGATGATGTAAGGCATCAAGATATTTAGGTCTCTTCCATGTTGACCCAAAAAAATTTCTTTGTTTTGGTTCTCTTTGTACCATTATTCCCATTACATGAGTATTTGAGGAATGATGATGTTTCTGAGCTCTATAATCACATTGTAGCAAAGACATGTACTAACCCTGAATCTGTGGATCCCTTATGTGATTTTGGGATTTCATTTTGGGGGAAACCCCTTTTCATGGCGTAGCTTCATTTGGAAACATATGAATTGGCATAGGGATTTCCAAATAATCTCTCATGTCCTCTATACTATTAGCATTTATCATTTTCTACTTTAAAGTAATTACTCACAGCATGGTGTTTAGAAATTTCTTTAAATTGGGGGCATACATTGGCATTTTTCTTTTGTATTTCAATTAAAACTCATGTTTCATTGTGTAGTCTTCTTACTTCATGTGATGTTTCCTTCTCTTTGTGGTGACATTAGGCGTGATTTCCTTCAAGAGCATGAACTCTCTTAACATATTATATTCCTCTTAGTGGAAATGTTTCACGGAGTGCATTCCCTAAGCTATGAATCTTCTATTCTTTGATTGGTCCTCTCTTGGAGACATTAGGCATGATGTTCCCTAAGTTAATACCTTACATGAACTAATAAAAACCCCTTTGAATGTACCTTACACTATTTTTCATTTACAATAATTTTTATATGGCCACCCTGCATAACACACTTTGCTTTCATATGGAACCATCCTATTAGTTCATGGGTGCTAGCATACGATGTTTTCCTTGCCTCATGCATCTTTTCATTCATTTTGTGTGGCATCTTATCAAATTTATTAGGAGGTATACCTTTGGTATAGTTATTAATATGGGAGACGAACATAGGAATTAATTTCCTATAGCCACTTATTTATTTTTGTGGGCACATACCGATTGTGTGCGTATGTGTCTCACCTTTTTGGGGGTTCACTTAGTGGATACTGTATTCCACTAGCTCATGTTAGCATGTGTTTTGTTTACATAAATATCTTAGACATGGTCCATATCGTGTTGGATAGACTATCGAGGCTTAATACACCCTCTTTTTTTTCTTTTTTTTCTTCTTTATATCTTTGGCAGTGTATGCTTATACCGTGTTGTTGCTTCATACATCATTCACATGTGTGCTCTTTTTTGCCTATGCTGGTTTGTCATAGGATCTCGATCTTGGAGGCTTGATTGTCCCTCTTGATCATTGTCATCGTATCTCACTAGCATTGGTACACTTGGACCCCTCTTGATACAAATTTATTTACTTTAGTCTGATTTTGATGCAAGGTCATCCTCTCTCTAAAGTGGGGGCTAAATATAGTGTAGAAAAGTGTATTCCTTTACATTTTCGCACTTGTTTGGGTCCTCCCTATTAAAATTTGGCTCATTTATGCCTTAATTGGTCCTATTTTGCATCCACAAACTTAATGATATGCATTGTTCTAAGGATAATCTCGTCATTTTTAAAAAATGACAAATCGTCATTTTTAAAAAATGACAAATCGTCATTTAATTTTTTTGGCTATGTGCTCTAGATTTAGGAATTTGGGACTCATATGCACATTTTGGGCATATGGGTCCCAACTAGGTCTCAGGACATGATTTCCAATGGCACATTAAAACACAACACTTCTTGAAGTATGTGTCCTAGGTTTCGGCCACTAGGATTCACATGCCCATGTTGGGAAAGTTTGCCTCGACTTTTTGGTCTTTTCCCTTGAAGATTTAGGTGATTTCTTCATGTTTATGGCCTTTACCGCCATACCGCTACCTGGTCTTTCCTTGGTAGTGCGGTTGTGTGGTTTACCACTTTACCGCAAGCCACCTTACTCTGTCTGGTGGTTGGGTAGTGCTACCGCTTTACCACAAAGGTTTCTTGGAGGTAGCATAGCTGCACGGTGAGTGGCTAAGTGGCAGAGGTTTGGCTTACCGCCATACCACGGGGTGCTCCTGTTGGTGCCGAGGTAATGCGGTGAATGTGCAATGGTGGCGAGCTAGCAAAGGAAGCTGTTACCACCCTACCATGGTGACTTATTCTTAAGCCGCAGTGGGCACGGTAAACTGTTGACAATTGGAGGCAGCGGTCTAGTGATGGTTACTACCATACCGCAGGCGGTGAGATTACTTATCGTAGTGGCCATGGTGAGACCATTGGCGGTCTGCCAGAGTGGTTACCGCTCTATTGTGGTGAGACCTGGAGGTCTCCGTGGTAGTGCGGTATGACCGCTTATGATCTACCGAGCAATTACTGCCATACCATGGGGTGGCCAAATGAGGTTAGCGGTAGCGTAGTGTAGTATGTCTCTAGGCTCGGTGAAGACTTGGGTGAGCTCATGCAAGCTCACTGCCATACCGCAAAGCGAGTCCGATAGGGCAGCGGTAGCGAGGTAGATGGTAGGGTGAGCTCAGGTGAGCTCACCGCTATACTACAGCTGGGTTGTGTGGGCTCGACAGTAACACGATAGGAGCTCAAGTGAGCTCAGAACTCGGTTGACTGAGCTGGACTAGTTTGACCAACTATCAGAAGCTGCAAACAACTTGTTTGGTGACATGTAGAAAGTTCTTTGTGATCCCATTGGATGAAGCTTTATTTTTTGATGTGCGATTGAGCTACATTGTTATAGCAAGGTTGACGGACATGTCTAAGACTGGATATAATGTTGCACGGCTCGATGCTTGCGGATTAAGTGGTGAACGTTATCAGAAATGAAAAGCTTGCAAGTGGATAATTTATTATCCTGATGACTATTGCTGGCAAGGATGGGGCTAAATAGGTTGGCACACAATATATGTATTCTGGTGTGCAAATCGATGATAATGATGAGTGATAACAGAGAGAGGCTGAGACTGTTCGAGCAGCTCAACCATGAACACTTAGACTCTCGAATCTAGTAAGATGTGAACCTGTGAGGCCTAGAGTTTGGGTTGGCCGTGAGGCTGGTTGTGACAGTCATTTGTGAGGAGTTGAAGGGAATCTACATAGTATGTCATGAGGACATTGTAACTATGTGATGATTCTAATTTGTGTTGCAAGTATACTTTCTCCAGATGAACAAGATGTAATCTCCTGAAGTGCATAGCTCTGGTTTTGTATTGTAACCGTTTTAGTTACTGAATAATACATGTGAGCTGAGTGTTTTGGAGGGTGTGGTTTTTTACTTGAAAGGGTTTTCCCCACGTAAATTTGTGTGTTCATAGTTTTGTCTTTCATGGTTGTTTGATTCATGTTCTTGAATCTATGCTTGTGTTGAATCTGCTATTACTTTGCATTTACTTCTCTCCAAGGATCAATGTGGGATCATTTGTTCTTGCTTCCGCTTTATGGTATAGTTGTTTGTGTCTTTGTTGTGATTTGGAATTGAAATCACTAAGGCACTATTGTCTTAGATGTCTATCTTGATGACAAAACTGATTATGTATCCCCAACAAGTGGTATCAAAGCTAGTTGAAGGAGGTCAAGGCTTGATGATACCAAGTAGTGTCAAAGCCTTCTCCTGGTTACTGGAGTTCCGGGTATTTCTCCTGTGATGATTTTCGATCTTGACAGGCTTGAGGAAATCTGGAGAAATCAGTTGGTGATTAATCCTTCGATGAGTGGAAGTTCTTGATTCTTTGATTCAACACATAGTTTTGAAAGACGCTGGAGATGACTGGAGTTGATCATATTGTTGCAATATGGTCTGAGGCTCCTGGCTCGCAACAGATGTTCCTAATACAAAGGGCATGAGATGTGCTTGTGGTTGTGTTGTAGCGAAGTGTAGTTTCATACTAGGTGTCTGTGTGAGAGGCTCCCTGGTGGTATGGAGTTTCTTGTGTTGTAATTCAACCATGGAGTATTGTGCTTGCGTTGGGTGTTCTGACTTAGCACGAAAGGCGATTTCTCTATTACTCTGATTGAATGGAGGCTATGAAGTTGATCCTGGTGGTCTACAACTTTTGGGTAGCCTGGCTCTCTCGTATGCTTGTGCATGACTATGGTTTTTTGAAACTGGTCTGAAATGGACCTATTGTTCCGTTCTTACCTATGTCTTGCACTCACATAGTTTCAAATTCACGTCTTTGGCTCTAAAGGTTTTGTGTAGATTTTCCTAAAAAGTCTATGATGCATATTCATGTTTCTTTTCATTATTCTGGTTACCTATGATGGTTGTTTGTAGACTCCTGAGTCGTCTAGATGAGTAGTGAATATGGAGGTGCGTGGATGTTTTGGAAACACTGTGGTTTTGCAGGTTTTGCACAGTCAAGGAAAACTTGTGTTTTGTGTGGAGCTGTTGTCTACTATTTTCTAGATCCTGGCTTCTAGGGTGTAACTCAATGATATAGTTGTAGTTCAACATGTCTTTAAGGAGGTGTGATGTCTTCTCTACATGGGAGTGTTGGCATGAGTTTCTCTTTCAACATTCCTGTGGTATGATTTGATGATTTCCTAGACTACGGTGCTTGAGTTGTGGATGTGACTGACAAATCAGATTTGTTGTTGATCTGTTGTTTGAGTCTTTCTTATCTACTTTGGCTATTCTCTTTGATGATCTCATTTTTGCAGTTTCTAGTGCGATGATAGATTTGCAGGTTTTCATTTGGTTGCATCCACGAGTTGTGCAATGTTGTGGGTTATCCTTACCTACATGTTTGTTGTGAGACAACTCAGAAGTGGACTGTCAATATCCACGAGATTGTAATAGTGTTGTGTAGATCTGTTAGCTGGCCTTGTTTGTGGTCATTTGTGCATTGGCATGGCTGTTTTGAGATGAGAGGAGGAATCGTGTTTGAGTACCTGAATAGTCAGTGATGGGGATCTGAAGCATGTGAATCACAATGTCATGGAGAGCTAGAAAACTGGCTAGTGTAAGCTTTTGACAGTGATGGGGTGGTCGGTCATGGTGCTTGGAAAGCTCAGTGTCATAATTCAGTGGGAGCTTTAGCAGTGACTATGGACTCATCACTTGGTGGTGAATGATCTTCTTTTGTGTTGCATATGCTTCTTGAGGACTCTTAGATACTGTTGCTGCAGAAGAGCTCTTTTGTATCTGCATTGTCACTATTTGAAGATGTGCAGCATCTTGGAGCCATGGAGGACCTTGGTAGTCTTTGGCTGAGATGTTGGTAGTGCTTGACAGGTGATGTTGGTTTAGAGTTTGTTTACTTTATGTCATGGTTTACTCTTGCTTGTGCATTAGAGTTTTGACATGTTGCTTTGCTCTTGAAGACCATGGAAATTTCACTTGAAGCATGGTATCTCCTAATGGAGATGAGTAGATCATGGTGTCATGATAAGTTCCTATTCAACTAGTTTGGAGCTTTGACACAGGTCTGGGGTTTCTCTTTATTTTGAGTACATTGGTCATATGCTGGAGGACTTCATGTTTATTGCAGTGTTGCAGTTTGGAGTTACCATGAGATGATAGGTTGCTAGTGCTCATGGATACATGGAGAATAAGGTGAGGCTGGAATTCTTTTGAGAATGTTGTTGTTACAGCTGAAAGTCTGAGTTGCCTACACCTTGGTTGAACGTGAGTTCAATAGAGACCATGAAGGATAATTCTCTTGGGTAAGTCATGGTGGCTTGTATATCTTGGAGGAGCATCTTTTCTCTTTCCTTCTTGGTCTGCCCGACAGTGGTTTTTCATTTGAAAGGTATTTTCCCATTATATCTTTCAGATGTGTGTTATTCTTGCTTTCATGATATGAATCTTGAGTTGTTTTTCTAAAATTCTAGAGGATTCATAATGAAAGATGGAAAGCATAGTGTATCTCCTTGTCCTTGTAAGGTCTGATAGGAGATGGTTATATGGGTGGGTCTGATCTTCTTTGAGATGCTTACATTTTGTTGGATGTTGTTAAGGCTTTCCCTTTGGAATGTGAAGAAGATCATTCTTGGCACAGTTGGCACATAGAAGTGTTTCTAGAAGGGCATGTTTGATTTGTTGTTTCTCTCTATTATGGTCTCTTCTTCCTAAATGTTCTTGACTTTAGATGTGGGATGTCTATGTGGAGCCATGTTGGTCACTTGTTTGTGATCATGTGTTGACAGTTGGGTGATGACATGAAGGTTCATGTGTTTCCTTCTTTAGTTGGATATGGAACCTTGGAAGAACAGTGGAAGGTGGTTGAGAGAAACATTTCTTACAGTAGGTGGTTGTAGGGTGCGCAAATCAGAGTGGGTGTTCCTTGGAACTACATGGTTACTAATTTCTATGTGCAGGGATTGGTGGACTTAGTATGACTAGATCATGTGTGATGGTGTTGTGTTTGCACTCATCCGGACAATACCTTTGTAGTGGGAGTACCTGGATGTGTTTGGTGTTTTGACTAGTTGGCACATGGTGCTTATTTTTTCCTATTGATGGGTTGGCTATGTGATGGCATGAGTTTAATGATAGTCATACCTTTGAGGTATGGGTGATTGGATGGTTTTAGCATGAGTTGTGGGTGTTGGTTTTCAGTCGCATGGGTTTGATCAGTTGGATGAGGGCAGTCAGTTGTGGTTGATGTTCTAGCTAATGGTTTCTTGTTATGGAGAATGGTTTGTTGTTCTATGCTCACATTGTGGGTATGGGCAGGATCATGATGGACCAAAAAGTGGTGATATGTAAGCCATATGATGGCCCATGTGGCTGATGACTTTTTTCTTACCCAAAATTGATGAAATGAAAAGGGTTTTTAGAGGAGATTCTGAGCTTTTCACCATTATAAATTATGCTTTACTTTGAATTTAATAAATTATTATTATTCATTTTCTATTATAATTACGAATAAAGTCATGATTGATAGGATAATTGAAACATCTATAACTTTCAAATGGTATCACATTTTTTGAATCCAAAACATGAGTCACTTTCTATACTTTGCATTCTATAGGTTTACAAAAAAAAAATGAATTTCATGAATATTTGAACAAGTTAAGGTGGTTAGACAGATGGGATTTTATATTTTCTAAAAGTTGTAATAAAAAATTCATAATTAATTATTTACTTGGAAAAAAATTATTAAAAAATATGCATCACATCGGGACATGAGTCCTCTACTTATATATAAAATATTATAAAAAAATATTATCATTTTATTGTGGTTAGGATGGTCAGACAGACACCTACTTCTTATTTTTACCCTGAAATTTAAATACTACTGCATTGAAATTTCAAATTTTCACCAAATAGATTTTTTTTAAAATAAAGGTCTAGTATTTTAGAAACTACATTAAATTTTCTATAGATTCTATTTTTACATTTTTGTGAAATAATATAGATAACTTATTCAAATTTTTACGTCAAGTTGTCTAACTCTAATTTTATGTCTTTTTATTGCCACTTAAGGGCCTGTTTTTTCCATGATGATCCTGCACATACCCTTGTGCTTTGTTGTTGTTGATGTTGTGCCTTTACTGCTTGGAGGATCATATGTTTGCGTTCCTAAGGCTGGTGCATTTTTCGCCTTGGCGTGCTCCTATGTTTGGAGTTGTTGCCGGAGATGGTGGAAATTTTTGGATGTCATTGCAAAGGTCTTGGTTGGAGCATGAGAGCATGGTGTTGGTCCATGTTCGGGTTTTGGAGGAAGCCTGAAAGTATTCAACAAGTGGGAGATTTTTGGGAAATTTTGCCTCAACTTTCTAGTCTTTTCCCTTGAAGATTTTGGTGATTTCTTCATGTTTATGGCCTTTACCACCATACCGCTGCCTGGTCTTTCCTTGGTGGTGCGGTTGTGTAGTTTATCGCTTTACCATAGGCCACCTTACTCTTTCTAGCGGTTGGGCGGTGCTACTACTTTACCGCAGAGGTTTCTTGGAGGTGGCGTGGTTGCATGGTGAGTGGCTGAGTGGCAGAGGTTTGGCTTATCGCCATATCGCGGGGTGCTCCTATTAGTGGTGAGGTAACACGGTGAATGGTACAGTGGTGGCGAGATGGAAAAGGAAGCGGTTACCACCCTACCACAGTGACTTATTCTTAAGCCACAGTGGGTGCAGTAAACCATTGACGGTTGGAGGCAGCGGTCTAGTGACTGTTACCGCCATACTACGGATGGTGAGATTGCTCACCACGGTGGCCGCAATGAGACCGCTGGCGTTCTCCGCAGTAGCATGGTATGAACGCTAACAGTCTATCGGTGGTTACCGCCATACCACGGGGTAGCTAAACGAGCTCAGAGGTAGCATGGTGTAGTCTATGTCTTGGCTCGGTGAAGACTTGGGTGAGCTCGGGCGATCTCACCGCCATATGATGAGGCAAGTCCGACAGGGCAGCGACAGCGAGGTAGATGGTAGGGTGAGCTCGGGCAAGCTCACTATTGTATCGTGGTTCAATCGTGTGGGCTCGGCAGTAACGCAGCAGGAGCTCGATTGACCAAGCTGGACTAGTTTGACCGACTGTCAAAAGCTACGAATGAATTGTTTGGTGACACACGGAAATTTCTTTATGATCCCATTGGCCGAAGCTTTATTTTCTGATGTGTGATTGAGCTACATTATTATAGCAAGGTTGATGGACATGTCTGAGACCGGATTTAATGTTGTGCAGCTCAATGCTTGTGGATTAAGTGGTGCACGTTATCAGAAATGAAAAGCTTGCAGGTGGATAATTTATTATCCTGATGACCATTGCTGGCAAGGATGGGTCTGAATAGGTTGGCACACAATTTATGTATTATGGTGTGTAGATCAATGATGATGATGAGCGATACCAAAGAGAGGTTGAGACTGTTCGAGCAATTCAACCATGAACACTTAGACTCTCGGATCTGGTCAGATGTGAACCTATGAGGCCAAGAGGCTGGGTTGGCTATGAGGTTGGCTATGACAATCATTTGTGAGGAGCTGAAGGGAATCTACACAGTATGTCATGAGGACATTGTAACCGTGTGATGATTTTAATTTGTGTTGCTAGTATACTTTCTCCAGATGAATAAGATGTAATCTCCTAAAGTGTATAGCTTTGGTTTTGTATTGTAATAGTTTTAGTTACTGAATAATACATGTGAGCTGAGTGTTTTGGAGGGTGGGATTTTTTACCTGAAAGGGTTTTCCCCACGTAAATCTGTGTGTTCATAGTTTTGTCTTTCATGGTTGTTTGATTCATGTTCTTGAATCTATGCTTGTGTTGAATCTGTTATTACTTTGCATTTACTTCTCTCTGAGGATCAACGGGGGATCATTTGTTCCTGCTTCTGCTTGATGGCATAGTTGTTTGTGTCTTTGTTGTGATTTGGAATTGAAATCACTAAGGTACTGTTGTGTTAGATGTTTATCTTTATGACATAACCGATTTTGTATCCCCAACAACCCAAACCTGGCATATGAGTCCCATTTTAACCTAGGACCTATTTTAAATCAATTTCTTGGTAGGACTTTTATTGTCCTTAGACTCAAATTTTGAATGTCATCTTATAGTGCTGTAATTTTGGGAAATTAGGCATAAACAAGTATAAGTACAAGGTCATTTCATTAAGTTTATCTAAGAAATTTTATGCAAGAATTCCTAAGGAAATTTCAAGAGTTTATAAGAGCATTCAAGAGAAAATCATCAAGCATTTGGAGCTACATTAAAGATTCAAGCATCATGCATCATGTGTTTTTTTGAGCTAACTTTTGTGATGTAGGTTTCATGATTCAAGTAAGCATTCAAGATAAATTTTCAATCATTCAAGCAAGAGTCAAGATCCACATCCATTGAAGTCATTTCACACAAGTTTACAACCTTCATTTCAAGGGATTGGTGAGTTGCAACATTGCATTTGTTCATTCATCATTCCTTCGTGATTTTCTATTTTATTTCAAGGTTTAATTACCAAGATGGGTTTTGACCAAGGCAAACCCCCATTCCCTAACAAAATATATTTTTTTCTCTCTTGATATGTGTTTGTAGATCTAGGTGAATTGGAGCTTGAAGATCCTTTTAAGACATAGTTGCAAAAGTTGTCAAATTTGTCAAGAAGTTGTCATCTTCATGGAAACTCACCTACAGACCAAAATTCAAACTTTGAGACTTAAAGATCAAAGAAGAAATTGTTGAATCTCTCTTGTGAAAAATTTTCCTTGATGACAATATATGCTACTCTGGCATTTTGATGGTTACTCACTCAGTTGATCTACTTTCCTGATTAGCATATTTACTTCACAGTTGTTACTATATATGGTGGTACTGATAATTTAACTCCATGTGCAAATATCTATTGAGGCATTTTGGTTATAGGTTTTATGTTCCATTGGTCAAGTAACATGTTTCTATTTTGATAATTTGTGCTTTAATGTTCACTTGATTACATGTGTTTGGCATGATCAGTTCTTCTACAGGTTGATTAATTATGACTTGATCAGTTACAAGCATCTTGAAATTGAAATATGTTCTTGACACTCATCAAAGGTATATGTCTCTACTTTCAGTTAGTGGCATGGGTATGAGGAATATTTTTCTAATGTTTTGAGCACTTCGTATTCAATTTTTGGCATATTATAGGGCATTGATCATTACTGTGCTTATGGGCTTTGAGATACACACTCTTCAATCTTGATTCACTTCGTTCATGGTAATTGGCTTTGAGAACTTAACCTGTTTTAGTCCTTGTCTCTTCTCAAGGCATTGGCCATTATCCTTCGCACACTCTATGGCATTGGATTTTAATGTGATGGCAAATCAACCTTGGTTAATGGTATAAAGTTTGATCTCTCATCTGCATTTGAATCGAGTCTATTGTTTGATATTTACTTGGGCCTAAAGGCCAATAGCAGGTAAAGGCATTAGTTAATATTTTAATGTCACATTGGAAGTGACTTAGCCTTGACTACTTGGGAACATTAAGCCTTATGAATTTGACACTTTACATGAAATAATGCTTGTCATTATTGAGTTGGCATTACACATGCTTAGTCTTTGATTCGGGCAATGAGTTTGTCGGCATGACTTTGGATTGCTTTGACCACAAATTTCAAATATCATTATGAGTTTCTTTTGAATTATTATGTCTGTCCTTTCGGACTCCAAATGCTATCATACTTTGCAAAGGATTTTGTCTGTTTCCTTGGATGTTTAGGGAAAACTATTTATCATTCTTACTGTTCACGTTTTTCGAACCCTTCACTGGCTGTCACCATCGAATCTTGTCCTCAGTTGTTTCTCTGCACTATCTAGTGTTCTGATCTTGGACAACGTGTGGGGAGATGAGAGGACCATTACAATGGTCGTTCTATGTGTTTTCTTCCAGCTGCTGGGTGAAGGCCCGAGTTTGGAAGGTGTCTTGGCCGTTTCTTTTTTTTGTAGATCTGGTAATCTCTTTCTTGATAGCATCTTCATCATTACTCTCAGGTACTCCTTCTTTTGACTATAGTGCGGATGCATTACCTCTACTAGCAAGGTTGTTAGTGATATATGCATTTTTCTTCTATTTGGAAAATGGAAAAATAGAAAAATCAAGTGGTTTCTGAGCAGATTTGGTGCATGTCATTTTTACTTCTTAGAAATGCATATATATTTAAAGTATCTTTTTAAATCTACTGCTACACTTAAGGGATAGTGATTTCAATTCGTGGGTAATCATAGAATCTTTGGTAACTGCTTTTGAGAGCATGATTATTTGATTTCTGGTTGTGGGCAATCATAATATCCTTGAATCTCTTCAATTTATCACCTGGGTTCATTAATAACAGTTCTTGGTTGCATTTTTCTGAAGGTTATCATATCAGTTTTGTGAAATGTTTTTTTGTGTTTGTGGGTCATCTTGAAAGCTTCGAAATTCTTCAATTCCTTGTCTGGAGTTGTTGATAACTTCTATTAAATGCATGATTACTTGTTTTTTATTACATTGCTATTACAACCAAGGTAAAATGGATATTATTCATGAATTTAATAGATGTGTTTTCACTGTTTTGGATAAGCACTGCCTATGCAGGCCACTTGTGAAGAAAAGAAGTTCAGTTACACCTCTATTTTTGAAAATGGTTGTTCTATTCTTGTCAGAAAGAAAAAGTCTATCTCTCAGGGACACGGTATCTTCTGAAACTGTTGCTTGACAGTAGTATTGTAACCTAAAAATTATCTTTGTATAATTTTTTGAAAGTGGAAAATGAGCAACTGTTGTAATCCTTCCTGGAATGTAATGATGGATTCTGTAAGAAGACAAAAATAGAGAGATTAGGGATTTATCATTACAGAAAAACCTAAATAGAAAAAATGAGAGGAGTGCAGTTCTATTTTTTAAAAGGATAGGGTAATTATCTTTTGATGTTGAAAATTTTGAAAACAAAGTGTGTTGTCAGTTTTGTATTTTGTATCATGAAAGATTGAAACACAAAAAGTGAGAAAAAGAAAATATCATATCACTGTAATACAGTTTGATGAGAATTTGTATTGACACTGTAACTAGATTTTCCTCAAGTTGTCTTAAGGCTTGTTAATGAATGGAACTCTGAAGATTCATTCTTGACTCTTGAGAATTCTATGCATTGTCTGTCAAGAGGCACTTGACAAAAATCAGAGAAACAGAGAGATCCTCTATATCATTGTATGTCCTATTGAAAAATAGAAAAGGGGTTGGCGCTCCTTGAGATTGGTGTCTCTAAATAGAGGGTTTGGTGCTCCTTGATTTGATGCTCAAAAATCAGCCAATGAGCATTGTCAAAATAATTATTGAAATGAAAGCCTGAAAAAGGCAGTAGGTTCAGGAGTGGTTTTTCTACCCCAGGAGGGTTTTCCACTCGGCATATCTTGCGTTTATTTGAGTTTATGTGATTCATTCGGTTTAGTGATTTATTGCTTTAAAATTATATGTTTCACTATTCTCATTTCAGTTTATGTGATTGCATTCAATACATGAATGATTCTATCATTGACAAATGAGAGCATATATCTAGTTTATTTGAGTTTCAATTAAGTTTGGTAAAAAATTTAATAACACTAATTCAACCCCCCCCCCCCCTCCCCTCTCAGTGTATGTTCACCAACATAAATAAGGTACAAGAGATCACTAGAGGCTACAGTGGTTTTAGTCAAACCCTAGTAATGGGACTAAATTTCCCTACTTGGCATCTCACTCCTAGTGTACTTGAAACAACAAATTTCTAGGGTTTGGAGACCTTGATTTGGTCTGTCTGCTTCTCTAGGTACTTTTCAATTCCATTTTGTTTGTCAATCTGATTTAATACTTTCAAGTTTCGAGGGTTTGTACATATGTGTTTGAATTTATCTTTTGAAGCTTCATTTAATTGTGAACCCCCATCCAATTACACTAGGAACCCACTAGCCATTCCTCAATCAAGTCACTTGGTTGAGAGATCTAGGTTTTGTAATGAACTAAAGTGATAAATAGGTCCAAGTTCCATCTCCCAATAGGTGGAACCACACCCCATTTCCCTTTTGTTCAAGTACATATATATGTATAGATGATGAAAATACTAAGTAGCCAATAATATTCCTAAAAAAGAAACACTATCGCATCCTAATCATACCAATAAACCCACAATTCTCATTAGTATCAATATATTTTGTTACTTGAACTCAAAATTAAAAGGATATACAATTGAATACCTTGTAAAAGTAAAAAATTCAGCATATATTAAAGATAATATCTAAAAAAAAATCAAAAACGCAAATTAGATATTATCTTTAATACATACTGAATTTTTTATTTCTCATTATCTAAAACAACAACACAAATAGCTCATAATGAGAAATGAAACCCCCAATAGGAAAAAGACCCACATCAAAATGATAGTTATCCAAAGCTTGGCGAAGTTCCAAAGCAGAAAGAAAATTTGGTTGAACAAATTTTGCAGCAAGAAGCATAACCAAATCAACATCCAAAAGAATGTTCATGCAAACATTAATAAACCAAGAAAGCACTTCATGGAAGGTGGCGCTACTATTATTTTGAAGCCAGTGATAGCCCACCACCCGTTCGCAAGCTTTATAAGAATCTGCATCATCCAAACAAAATATTTTACCCAATTTCTCATGGTCATAGGGGTGTGGATCACTATATTCCTTCCCTTTCAGAGGTAATGAGATTTTGTACCAGTCATTACTAGGAGAAAGTGACATAATGCCAGAAAGAATACTGATAACAAAGACAATAAAAACCTGCAAATAAAAGACCAAGTCAACCATATATATATTGATAGGGAAATAAGATACAGTAGACTGCCGACATGTGAAATGTATACTGAAAAGCCTTTCAAAACCATCATTTGAAATCCTCCAACGAATTTTATGATTGCAAGGTAATTTATAGAATCATCATTTGAAATCAAAAGCTTATAATTTCAAGAAATGGCACAGTTGGCCTCACCTTATCTTACCAAATAAAGACCATGTTTAAGAGCCGCATATCCAAAAAATGATAAGCAAGAATCTCTTACGTGAGAGGCAGATTTGACATAAATCTGTGAAAAGAAATAATCATGCTCCACGATATTTGGAGGTGGGGGAGAAGACCCAAGACTTTTTAAAGAAAGGATATCAACTCCTATGCGGATCAAAAGCAGTGCTAGAGGCATTTAGCCTTTTTCTTTTTTCATTTAGGGCTTTTCTTCCTTGAATTTATTAGTATCTTGTTTGCAATAGTTCTAAGAAATACCCCAAAAATATTATCTTTCATCTTACTACATTTTTTTTTAAATAGTTTTAAGAAAATGGTCCGAAAGGTTGTGAATCAAAATTTGTAAGTTTGATCAAAAGGACAACTTGTTGATGTAAGACCCAATTTTACTAAGAGTTACCACTTAAAGTTCTATTATAATTATCACTTTAGAGTTTTGAATTTATATTTTTACAATAAACTCCCAATACTTTAACCACTTGATTTCAACTTTTTGGATGTCAATGTATGTGAATCTTTCATAGTATTACTGCTTTAGTCTTTGTATATTAGATCTTAACAAAACATGGGTCTTTCAAATCACTGCCCTTTCAACTCTGTTCTATTTTGAGAGTTTTGGGTCTAGTAATATGCATGAGAAAGATTAGGCACATGCATGGTAACATTTTACTTACATTGCGAACTAAAAGTATAAATGAAATACATATTTGGGTTTAAAATGTTGGAAACCATGCAAACTAAAAAATGATGAAATATTGGTAAAATATGAGGCACAAAAATCTAATATTATTGTTTCATACTAAACATAATTGGTAGAGATATAAACATAAGACATAAAAATTAAATTCGTTGAATATTGCTAATTAAAAATTGTAAAATTTATATCTAGCTAAGACTCCCAAAGAGTCTCAAATTATTAGTGAATTACAATTTACAACTTAGAATAATAAAAATACTTGAAAGTATAAAATCCCATGAAATTGTAGGGCTCAAAACTTCCTCCAAGTCTCTTCAAGAGCCTTCTAGCTAGAAAGATGGTTCTCCCTATAGAGATATTTGCAAGTTTTGTTGCATATTTGGGTCTTCACGATAAGTGAATATTATAGATAAAATATTCCATTTATTTCAAATAACCAAACATACATTTTAATTGCATGGAAATTGAGGCATTTGTGCTATATTCTATTGTTGTAACATTACATATTGTATTTCATATTTGTATTTAAAGCTAATTATTTTGGAAACAACTTCTTTACTAAAATGGTTACTTTCTGGTAGATTTGCACAATATTTATTATATTATTAAGGTTTGATTATTTCTATCTTCACTGACTCTAAAAAAAAATTTGAGGCATGGGTTTTACTCTTTCTATTTTCAAGTCTATTGCATTTAACTTATTCTCATTTTGATCTATTTATGCTTTTTCTTTTTACATGAAAGTTTTCCCTAACAACATGAAGGTTAAACAATTGAAGTAATGAACTAAAGTGGGATTTTCAGCATAAGAGAGAAGTCATTCATTTTGAAAAAAATTGGACACAAATGTTAGGCACCATAAAGAATGCACATAGCAGTGAAGATTCAAGAATCATGTCTCTAATTCATTCAATAATCAAGGCTCATGTCTCTAATTCATTCAATAATAAAAGTACAAGTTACATAATACTTTTTTATGAAATGAATTGTTAGATTAGAGATGAAAACTATATTAATGATGCAATTATTATTTCCTACCTATAAATACATCTTTCTAGTGATAAGCACTTGTTGCTAAACTGTAGAGTTGGTAAAAAAAAATTATACTTTTCAAATTCCATCTTAAATTTTCCTAGTCAAAATCACCTAGCCTCAAGTGGTTAAGATTCATCATTGTCAAGAAAGACTACTCTTGATAAAAAAAAGTTATTATGTAGCCCTAATATCTCAATAAAAGGCAATTTGTTTCCCTTACTGATTTAGAGAGAGAACTACTACCAAAGAAAAATATACTGTCCAAAATGCATTTTTAAGAAAGTAAATTATGTTTGGGGACAAATATTGAAGCACAAGTATTTTTTCTGCACCATGAGTTTTCAAGTAAGCACAATGGACATATGTTTCAATTCCACAACATTTAAACTTGTGAAATTTTTAAAATATAAACTTGAGTGTCATTTTGGGGTGGTCTAGATTACAACTAGGGAATCTTAATTGTGTCCAAGATAAAATTGGCCACTTTATCAAACAACATGATGGTAAAATTGATTTGAATATTTTATTGATATGTTGATTCTTTGTTTATAAGTTATATTCTCATTCTCAGAAACAACTCCTTGTGACCAATCTGACTATATTTATTCATACTGTTATATGGAATTATATACAATGAAGTTTGGGTTCACAGTTGAATACTTGCACATGGTACCTTGAGTCTCTAATGTTTACATAACAATGTGCAGAGGGTAATCAACATAGGATAATCATAAAAGTTGAGTCTACACATTGTTATATAAGCATTATAGACTAAAAACCCAAGACAAGATTGGCTACAACAAACTCAAAAATAGAACAAGGTGATTATTGTCTTGCTACGATACCAAACTAGAAATCAAAATCCAATAATATTGAATGGTGTACTCTTTTACAAGTCAAAGAAAACAAAAGAAATGCTTGTCATTAAAATAAAATAGGGTCTATAATAGGCTACAAAAAAATGTGAACTAGGTGATCAATATCCTTATGCTAATAAGATCAACTCAACATTCTCTCAATGTGCAAAGAATTATATGATAGGTTCATTTTTTCCTTTCTTCACTAGATTTAGTTGGTTCTATAGATGTTGCACCCAACGTTCCCCAGGATTAGAAGCATGGCATTGAAGCATGAGCTACAAGAAATAAGGCTCTTGATTGATCCAATTTACTGAAATAACTTAATAAAGATTGCCTTGTTTTGGTGAAAAGCAGTAACTCACTTGATTATACATTGTTGCATTTGGTGAGAAACAATAACTTGGCAAAGTATTTTGAAACTTGGGTTTTAATAATTAAATCATATATTTGAAATCTATTAGTATAATGTATACATCAAATGGTGAGCCTAATGGTTTCTTTTATTCTTGTAGGTGTTTTAATATTTGGTGGTTCAAGTCTCCAAAATGGGCATCAATTGCATATTACTTGGAAGAGAGAGAATTGGAAATTGTGTTTATTTAGACTAGAAGTTGTACACCACTTCTTTTTTGGTTTAGGATGAAAAATTGTATAGTTGTGTGTATTTTATATTATCAAGTATGTGATTAACATAATAAAAATATTGTATGTTTTTGGACAAAAGAGTTGCAATATTGCACAAAGTCAAACTATTAAATGTGAGGACAAGCGCATAATATATTAGTATGTAATCTCCATTAGCAATAAATTATATTGACTAACCTCCTATGTGGAGTTTGATTTTGATTACTATTATTTGTTAACAACATCAAGTTTCCATAGCCCATGATAATGTCTTGCTAAATTTTTTTGGATTAAAACTATGTAAATTTGTGGATTGAAACTATGTAATTTTTTTCTCTTGTTGCATGCTTTATCTTGATGATGGATCATGGAGGGATCTGAAACGTTGATTTTAAAAATTTACATAGTTTCAATCCAAATTTTTTTAGCAAGATACTATTATTTGTATTTTTTTATGATATGATGAGTAGTTGTACACATTTTGATATATTAATGACATATGTTAGGATAGATTATGATTGGCATTTAAAAAAATATTTATTGATATTTTTATATTCAAACAATAATGAAAATTTGTTCAATTGATAGATCAAAATATGATAAGTATCCTCACAACAATTGATACATGCTCAAGTACTAGGTCCTTTACCTGGGTCCTTTCCCTAACATATCTAATTCTAAAATATTTAACATTATATTTACTAATTAATATTAAATTAAAAAAATGGATCGACCAAAATTTTAAAAATTACGAAGAAAATTCATATCAGAATTGTCTGTCGACAAAAATAGACTGGCGGTAGTGTGATGGCCGTTGGTTCGATTTTAAGCTGTTGATTATTAAAATGTCGAAGGCGTAAGAGTGGGCCCCCTACAGTTGAATGCTCTCCAGCTTTGAATAAAACCCAAAACGCTTTTGAATCTCAACCGTATTTCACCCGGTCAGGCTTACCCGGTAAACATGGCGTCCGCCCCAGTAGCGGAGAAAGCAGGAGCGGCGGGCCCCACACCAATGTCCAGTCTTCCATATCATAGTCATTTATGGCACCATCAAATGTATGATATGTTCCGATGGATAAGAGAGAAAAGAATGGACTAATATACACATTACATGATAGGGTTGCGTAAGGGCTACATCCCCAATCCGCTCTCTTTCCATCCCCCAATAAATCGTCCAACGTTTTTTTTATTCACTGTGCGCCGCCCCGCTTATCTGAGTTTTCCTTTCCTCCGGGCGATGAAAGTGGAGACGAACAAGAGGCGCGCTCTCTCGCCTTCTCTACTACGCGTTTACTGAGATTTTTTGTCTGCTGCTTTTCTGGATGGATAGCTTCGCACTCAGGTGAGTCTGTTGCAATCTTCTTTCCTTTCTTCTCAGCCGACTGCTTTTAAATTTCACAGTTCGTTTCTTTGCAAATGCCCTTTGTCTTTCTTGTTGAGAAGTTTTCTTTCACAAGAAAGGGTTTCTACTGAGAACAGGCTTTACCTGTAGCCGAACTATCTTGAGAGGTTCTTTTATGACCGTGCTTTTCTGTCATATAAGCCGATTTGAATATAACAAATCTGTAACTTCTGAAGTTTACGGCGTAGGGTGTTTATATTAAGTGGCGTCTGTGCTGATGTGCTAATCGAGAAAGTAGTTACTTATGATGGTTTCCAGGGTGATCTAAGATTTATTTTGTTTCAGACAATGAATTTTCCTCCGCCTCTTTTGCGGGCGTATTCTTTGCTGAGGGCTTTTGGTTTGGATATTACAGCTTGTAACGTGATAAATTGTAGAGTTGTACCGTTTCAATTTAGAGCATCGTCCTGTAAATTTTCAAGATTGTAAGTTGTATTCGCAATGAATTGTAATTAGTATTTTGACTGGTTTGACAGTGGAACGGCTGCCCGGCATGACTTCAACAGCTTTTTCAATAGAAATGGCCTTGTAACCCTCTGAAACTGGAGTCCCGGCTTCCCTATACACACTGACCCGGAAAATTTAGGGAAGAAAAGTGTTGAAGACTTAAATTAGTGGTGAGGGAAGAATTACTCCCGACGGTGTAACGATGGAAACTTTACCCAACTCGCAAACATGTGCGAGAGAAAAAGCTTCTGAAGATTCCATTCTCAGTCAGAAAATTGGTCACTCTTCACATTCTTTCAGAAGTCACAGTGATCTACTCAACGCCCGAGCAGGGATTGTTGATGATAAAGGCGTGTTTTGCCAAGGTTTCTCCATTCGGTAAGTTTATCGCGTTGGTTTACAGCTGTAATTTTGTTTCATTCATACGAATATGCAGATTGTGAGCATATAAGGTCATATATTTTGCAGTGAATATGTGGGGAAAGTGAGGAGCGTGGACATCAGGAAATGTTGGCCTTTCTCGGAGGGTTTGCTGGAAGATGGTTTGATCGAAGGTGGAGAGCAGCTGCTTCCGCCTCTTAACAGGCCTCGTAGCAAGTCGTGTGCGTGCCAAAATTGTGCTGGGGAACACAGGGACCTTGAGACCTCGTTTCACAAATCGGAGCTTCATAGCGTTCCGCCGGAAAATTATTTGAGCATGGTCGATGGAATAAAAGACCGGCAAATGACCGTTTGTTTAAGTCCATGTTCAGACGCGGCTCTCAACCTTTCTAAGGATCTGGAAGAACAAATACGAAAACTGAGCACAGTTCAAATTTCCGGACAGGACGACAGTGGTGCTGAAGATGAAGATAATAAACAGAGAAACGTAACTGAAGATGCAAGATGGGATGTGTACCGTTACCGTCAGAGTTCTTTCGGGTGGCCATTTTTCAGAGCAGAGTCTTCGAATATTGGAACCCTAGATTGTACTTCCCGGTATGCTGGCGAGCGGAAGCCGACACGAGCGCACATTAAAGAAGAACCTGACACCAATGACGCGGCAAACCAAAACCAGGACGGAAAACCAGATACTGCTATGTGTAAAGATTCCCTCAAACAAAGCCCGTGTCGGAGTTTTACATTTGATTTGACGGAAAGCGATTGCCAGATATTTATGGATGCAGGTATCCGTGAGGAAGCAGAAAAGGCTAAAGAAGTCGCGCACGACCAGGTACTAGCAGGATCCGTATCGAAGCAATCTGAGAGAGCAAAAAGTGAAAATCTGATTTCTCAAGCAATTAAAACCGAGTCCGTTACGCAAAGTCTTTCCAACATTAGCAATGATGAAGTTTCTGCAGTCAAAATTTGCCCCGTTTGCAAGACATTTACTTCAACCACAATAACAGCTGTGAATGCTCATATTGATGATTGCCTTGTCCAAGCATCTAAGGCAGAGAAGAGAATAGGTAGAATGCAAAATCACAAGTCAAGGAAACAGAAGAAGCGGTCAATTGCTGATATCTGTGCCGTTGCTGCACCAAATCATAGTCATTCGGATGAGCTACAAAACTCGGGGACGAGAGAATCAGAGGGTTCAGCCACACCTAATTGTAAGCTAAAGAAAACTATTGAAACGGTACGGACGGATTTAGCAAGTGTTATTTGTGATGACTTGCCAAGCTTCAAGTGCAAGCGAAAGAGGGCAAATCGGGGTAATTCACTTATTCAGCACGGGAAATCCGGAAATGGAGGAGCTGGATCATTAGACACGGAAAGGAAACGTCCACGTCTTGGTATAATACCCAGTATTTCGAAAGGAGTTGAGGTATGTCGCAAATCTTTTTCATACACCTGTCCGTTAGTTCATTGTATTTGCTGCATCTGAGAGTTTCGTTACTGTTTGTACAACTTTATGATAAATTACCATTTGCGAAAATTTCTCTTTCATAAGAAAAAATTCTGAACGGAAACTGCAAATTTGCTTCTTATATGATAGTTCCATAATCCCTCCTAAACATAGGTATCGCGGCCTAATTAAAACGATGTAATTTCGTATGGTCTGTATTGATAGTCTTATGGTACTGAATAATTCAATTTAGGCTACACAATCTGATAAACAAAATATTAGACTCATCGCTTTACGATGGATGGCCACTCATGGGAGTTATTAATTGTACAGTCGCAGCTTAGATTTGATATTCCAAGCTATACCGTTCTAAATCAGGTCTGTAAGCTGTTGAGCAAGGTAAAATATCAACAAGCGAAAACGAAAACAGGTTAGGGCAGAAAGTTTCCCCGGTCGGTACATTTAAGAAAATAGTTGTTTTTCAAGAAGATTCTCCAATCAGGATTAAGAATATATCCATTACATATCCACAGATCACGGCTTTAAAAACAATAAAAAGTAATTGGCTAACAATTTTAAACGCTAAATACAGGAAAAGGCCATTTTATCTTAATATTACTGGGGAACACATCCGACTTATTTGAAGCTTTTTCTCCCTCGTTAATAATTACCTATTTCAGTAAATTATCAATGAACGGACAGAAAAATATAGACTGACAGCAGTTGTCCTATTGTACGTCTAATTCCTTCAACAGTACTGAGCACTGACAGTTTTAGCAAAGGAAAATGGGTGTATAGGAAGCAATCTATGGTTGCCGGTATCACCAAAAAAACTTTTAGGTTAAACTATGTTATGATGTCGCCATAGTTATTCTGTCTTTGTTCAGCCAGCCATTTGACTGTATTTATTAATTAATTGAAAATCAGAATACAACTGAAAATAAAAATTTCTTGTATTCTAATTTTCAACTAATTAATATAGACGATCAAAATAAAAATCCTTTGTATTCTCATTTTGAATAAGTGTAATTTGATGGCTGTATACAATGCGTAGTTATTCCATGCTTTTAAAGCAGATGTCACTACTCAACACACATTTCCCATCATTCTTACAAATGTTACATTGATTTAAGTTATCTCTTTAGGTGGTTGATTGAGAGAAGTTATTTCGATGACATCCAAGCTTTCGTTGGTTTTTGTGCTTTTTTTTTTGCATAAAGGATAGGCATACCTCGAATTTAATCTTTGTCAATTCCATCCATGTGAAAGTTCTAGGATTTTGACATAAACTGAAGGGTACATCTTAAAAAGTAAAATGTAGAGAACTCTTTATGAAGGACTAGAATTTCTGAAATTATTGTGCCAATATTAATGCTCCAATGCAAGTTTCTATGCTCTCAGACAATTACATCAAGAGCTGAATGTTACCCTCCAAATTTCTAAATTTTAAGTCTTCGAAGTGGAGGAAAGAAAGTAAATCGATGCACTCAAGCAATCGAATGCTACAATTAAGGATATGAGAATTAAAATCTCAAGAAGTGTTACCAAAGTTTTGTGTTTCTCCAGATAGCCTATTTGGTTCTCATGAGACTACCTACCAGTTAGATCAACTATATTACTGCTACTTCAATAACATTATTCTGGCAGATCTTAACATTGACTTTACGAAATGCAATAATACAACCCTATTCCAATTTTTTGGGGATTGTTATATGTAACAAAGAAACATCCATTTTGAATAATTTTCTTTAACCTTCTTGCATCTTGAAGACTATCAATTGCAAGACAAAAATTTGGGAAAATTATAATAAAAAAAATTATAGGTCATATATTTAGTTTAGATAATCTTTCAAATTTTAATTAAGAATCACAATAGCATATAAAGAGTATGTTTAGATAATTGTTCTAAACATCTATTTGTAATTCACCATTCATGGGAATGTTGGATGTCAAACATATGGCCTTTTGTATATTTCATCACTATATTCTTGCTTGGGATGAAACTCAAAACTTAGCCCTTTCTTTTCAATGTATATTTTTCTTAATTCAAACTTGTGTACCACTTGTATTACATAACTATTTTAGTACTAATATGGTTTAAAATACAAGTGGTACACAAATTTGAATTAAGAATTTGTGTTTGGTCAATTAAAAATTGGGATTCATTTTAAAGTTGCTTCTTTTATTCAAACTCTTTAATTCGTCTCTTTTATTTATTTTCACTTGTTTCTAGTTCTCATTAAAATTAAAGACTCTAGACAATATCTAAATTGTGATATAGACTAGGAAGGGTGATACTATGATAGTGAAAGGATAGCTACAAATATTCCTTAACTACTTGTAAGTGTAGTTACCATTTATAAATTGGTAAAGAGAGTATAAGAGAATTTTTTTCAAACTTAGATCATAACTAGTTCTAATAATAATATGTAATTATATTCTATATGATATTGCTAAAAATTTAGAAAAGTGGCCTGTATATATGTATGTGTATGTGTGTAGATGAGCTTCTTTTGTCTAACCTCATCCAACCCCTATTTACTATCAGGATATTACATTTTCTCATTCTCATATCTAGTAATATAGATCTTAACTAGTAAAAGAAAATGTAACAAATCATGTTGAAGTTGCATTGCATGTTCTTTGTTTGTGGTAGCATGGGTCCTAACTAGCCAATATCTTATTCTCTTTAATGAAAATTGTATTTTCTTTAGGCTTAGATTGAGTAGAATGTTTCTTTAAAAAACCATATAGAAATATTGCATGTGTTTTGTGAGAAACATTATTACACAATCTCATGTATTATGGAAATATCATGTCCCTTATTAGGCCAACAATGTTTTGTTTATTCAAACAAATATTCTTATATGAAGATTGATTCAAGATTAGAAATAATTATAACTATATTAAAATCAATTTAGAAGGACTAAATTTTTTATAAATTGACCAAATTAAAATAAAAAATCTATTACAAAAATCATATCTTAAATATATCGATTGAGTTATGATTTCATTATATGTCTTAGAAACTTTGTAAATAGAGATTAGAAGGTGAATCCCAAAACTAAGAACTTTTCTATTAATAATTTTCTAAAGATACATACATTATAAATTAACCAAATACCTTATAAACAAAAATAATCACAATCACAATAAATACTATCAAAAATCATTTGAATATTATTTAAACATACTATTTAATTGTTTTATTTTTAAAAATTTAATTCAAATACCAACAAAACTCTTTTTTATAAACAAATATACGTATTTGCAATGAATATAACGTGATTAATTGTTTCTGCCTTGACGGTCAATCATATAAAACCACTTGGTGAAACCCTAAAACAAAAAACATGATAAAAGCATGGTAATTACCTCGTAAACCTATCCGTAAATTATGGTGGAAAGGAATTATTGGGCGGCCCCGATAACTTCTCGGTCGCATTTAGTACTTGTAGAATTATTTTATGCGTCCACTAAAGGCACTCAGATAACTAGACAATGTAAGACGAGACTATTGTCAGGCCTACCAGGCTGTGAAAAATGTCGATACGTGTGTGGATCGGCCATAGTCATGCGTGCTAAGTATGCCGCATGAGTGAGATTTATATTTCGCTGTATTTGGCATGTAATACAATTCTAGACTTCAGATCATTAAACAATAAATACAGGTAATCGGTGAACTTGAATGCTGACAGATAGAACATTCGACATGAATAACATGGCTAACTATGGTAGAGGCTCTACACAAATTCTCTTGAGATTTTGTTGAACATTGCCTGCAGTCGTAACTCTTAATTTTATCTTCCAAAATTCAAAAACACGTCTGAAGTTGGAAAGAAAAAGAAAAAATGACCAGCAGATTAAATAGGAAGAATATTTGCAACACACTTATACTAATTTGTTTAAGAAAAAAAACAGCCGAATTAAGGCTTCCAGTGATGTGAGACTACGTTGCTTCGAAGTTTCAAACAGGTTATATGAATTTTAGTAATTCAAACACAGGGTATAAAACAAACCGCAATAAAACTACGGTTTGTAGATTTGAAATGACAGGGAGAGGACAAGTAAAACGTGTCGACGTCTTGACAGCGGTATATTTTTTCGGCAAGTCACAACAAATCTTTATTATATTTGTATCCACTCAATCTCACGCGTCTCGTTTAATACACATAAACCCTAAAATCGTGCGAACTTAATCCACATTCTTTTGTTCTGATGTCGCTGTCAAACATAAAATTATAGGACCCATTTACACAATAACAGTTGCAATTATGAATAAGGGCATTGACAATGGGAAATGGATATTCCAGTTGTCGTAATAATTACGTTATCTTGCGTAGAAGGAAGTTGTCCCTCTTTGGTTTCAACGCAGTGTGGGCCAGACGGCTATAGTGGGAATAGGAAATCAGCCACGGTGTGGGTCGTGCCTTGAATAGCACGTCAACGTTTTTCATTGCAAATATTATTAAATACTTCGTTTAGCCTTTTCGTTCTGTCGACCTGATTGTTACGGCCTTGCGGTCGATTTTATTCTATTCCATACCGTTTGCTCGGCAGCGCACCAGATTATATATTAAGCGAAAAGTCGCGCCGTGAATCAAAATTAAGTAAATACCAAATAACGCTATTGAAACTGCCATTTCATATTTACCAGCGTTTCCTTGGTCAGTCGTCTGACATATCGATCTATTAATATAATGACCCTGATAGAAAGCTTATTTGTCTTCCAGTATCATCGGTCTATTAATTTAATGAGCCTGATAGAAAGCTTAATTGTATTCCAGTATCATCGGTTTTTTGTATGTCAATTTCTATCCTTCGTCGACCAAATGAAGACTAACTTCATTAAAGGTAAAATAAACTTAGCAGGGAAAGGCAAAATTTTATCGTAATGACATTGCTGTTGTATTCCCAAGCGATCGTAGACTGTTGTGGTATGACAATTACGAGAGATATCTCAATCTGTTACGATTATTAAACATGTATTCTCAACTGATGCGAGGCTAGTGCCTTGACATTTATGAGAAACAATCTCAGTCTATTAATGAACTACTGTTTTGAGGAAAGTAAAAACCCAAAACCCTGATAATCAGGGAACATGTAGGCTTTGAAGGATTACAACCACTTTTGAATATATGTTTGTAGTCTTTTAATTTTTACAGTGTTATAATGGTGGATTGTTCTTAATGTAATAATATATCAATAAGTTGTATGTTTCTGTGATAGATTTTATTTATCGTCTGATTGTTATTCATGTTTATTTAATCTCTATTTACAACTATCATCACACATTTTATTTTAATTTGTCAAATTTTCATCTCTATTTGTGTTTATTTTCACACATTCATTTCGCATCTCAAAATTATTCATTTATCTATAAATTGGTTCAATCATAAGACATTCAAGAATGTAAAAATATTCCAACCACTAAATTCAAATTTAAACTTTCTTATCCCTTTCAAGTATTTGTTATGAGCTACCTCGACACATATTTGTGTGACATGTTATGTCATGTTATTTAAATACATTCGTCTATAGATTTAAGTATGATCTAGATATAAAGAAAAAACAAATAAAAAGAATCATTATAGCATAGTTTAATTCTTAAATGTACAAAAGAATTAGATCCATATCATCTCCATATAGGCCATCAGCATGTTAGTAAATGTTGTCTTTGATACTATTCAACATCATTAATCCATCATGTCAATGGTGTTGATATGGAATATCCTCACTAAGCTAAAGTCATCGATATCCATAGAGACCACTTTAACACATTTAGTTTCATAGAAGGAAAGGGAACATTTTTTTAAAGCACATTTAGTTAAATCATTCACATGTGACACAAGTCATTTCGACACTTAAAATGGAGTTCATGTTGTTGATTCCCAAAATTGTAACCTTACAATCATAGATAAACAACTCAAGTACTAAACCTAAGAACTATATCAATTTAGAATAGTGAAACAAAACTCATGATTATATTGTGGCAATTATAGGCCAATTGATAGTGATGGGCATCAATGCTTATTCAATCAGAAATACAACCAATAGTTAAAAGGGGGGAAAATTTATGTGAATCAATAAATAGGAATAGGAAACACATGCATATACAAATCAAAGTCATAAGAAACCTTACATGCCTAGTCTACTTTAACAATCTATGTATTCAAAAATCCCATGTCATAAAGAAAAGTTATTCCCAAAGACTTTTGGAAGGGTTTAAATATGTGTGAAGATCAACTAATCAATAGTGATAATAGTTCAATAAATGTGATCCCAAATACTATACTATCTCCTAAAATTTCCTAGAAGACATCTGAGTCATAAAATGATCTTTATAAGACAACATTTTCCTAGACTCAACATAAACTTATCTCTCAACCTATCAAATTATTGCATGCATCATTTGATCGCTACGATTACACTTAAGATGGCCCTATATGAAAATGACCAAATATTTTTCTCTTGAGAGAAATGTGTATTTTTAGAACAATACTACAATCCTAGATCTTAGTTGGTAATTTGACACATGTACAATGTCAAGTACTATAGTCCACATTTCTTTGTTTAAGTTGCATTCCATTAGATTTGATCTTCATGTATAGGGAAATCTTCATTGGATTGGAAACTATGTAGATATAGGGAAAATTCCCCTTTATTCATTCATGCAAGCTAGCTTGTAGCATCTTCTTCAATTAATTTTTGTAGCTAAAAGCATTTTTTAAATTGTAGCCCATGCTTAATTAGAAACTTTTTAAGTTTTACTCTTACAAATGACATAAGAAAAGTCACTTCTTCACAATTTCCCACAAACATGCCTTTGCACATAGTAGGATGATTCCACAATAATGTTCCACATTTTGGCTTAAGCTTGACACTCAAAATTAACATTTTATAATATTTTTAAATGTTTTTACAAAGAACAAAATGTTCATGAATTTAAGGATAATATAAGCTAAATATAATTTGTTGCATTTTCTATGTAAATTCAACTTATAGTTAAATTTTAAATTAAAGAATTGTATACATCATTTTTATTCTTCAATCAATTTTTATTTTTTTATTATAATTTATTTAGTGATATTATTTCATATTACATTAATTTAAATTCAAATAAAAATATTTTGACTTCTTCTAGCCAGATCATTAACTCCAATCTCTAGTGCATTTTTTTAGTAATTATTTTCTTGGCAAATCGCTACCAGAGAGGGTAGCACTCTTTCATTAATTTCCAAGAAAACATTATAAACGTAACCCCAAAGCAAGATTACATATGCTTCAATTACAATGATATTTTTTTAGCCCAAGATTTTGCTGATCTTAAAGTCATTAAGTGTTTGGCCCTTGAAGGAGGAGATTTCTTCCTTTTTACTTCCGTCCATTCCTGTTCCAACTTGTAGGAGATATTAATGCATTTTTTCTACACAGATGCTTCCTTAGATATGATCACCTCAGACATAGAAAATTACACATCGAGATTACTTGGAGCGGTTGAAATCCTATGATCACTGTTTGATTGATGTGGGCCCAATGAGGGAGGAGATACTTCCTGTGAAAATTTTGGAGAAGTCAAAGTATCTTTTGTCATGGGAGCAATTACATAATGGCTGGATTCAGCCTCGTTCCACCATGAATGCTGATTAGAAACATCACTTTGCACCTTATTACAATGTGCAGTACTATGGGTTGTTGAGACACATTTTATGCACCTAAAAGCAATCCTTTCATAATCTACTGGTTGTTGCCAACTTCTATTTCCAACCCGCAATGAGATTTTGACTAGAAGGCCTTTGGATAGATCAAATTCAATACATAACCAGACACATGTGGAGTTTTCATAATTGATAGTTTCTTTCAAGATGCAATGGTACTTACCTAGTCCATTAGCAATTGCAATCAAGCATTCAATTTCCCAAAATTGCAAAGGAAGGTAGGGTAGTCTTACCCAAAAGAAAGTAGAGGAAAAAGTCTTTGAGGATCAAAGGAGGGAAACCAAAGCTTCATACATAAAAATTCACCCTCCTAAAACCAATGACCTGTGTTGAGGACCAGTTCTCTATCTTCTAGTGATTCAAATTCCAAAACAAAAAACCCTTTTGAACAAGGATAAAAGTTGATTTCATCCACCACATACTCTTTCTAGCTTTCACTTATCCAAGTGTGAAGGTCACACAACTTCGGCCAAGCTCTCATGAATCTGCATATCAAAGCATGACCTCTTAAATAATACTCTCTGTCAAATACGATGTTGTCCAGGCATATTTTTGGGGCCACATCTGAACTGCAGATGAAAAAAGGGGTTTCAATGAAGCGCTGGAGTGGGAAGAAAGAGGATCCTGGGAAGATATCCCCGACATCGTCCCAAATTGCTTCCTCACGTTTGGGGCAAACCCCGCAGCCGTTTTAAATGACTGTTTGCATGGAGATCCAACCTCCCCACCTCACGCAGAATCTTGTGATAAATGGGATGCCCTAGCCATTGTCTTGGTGGCGCTTTGACATGAACCATCTGCCGGCATCGCACCAGCGAGAGAGCCCACCTCTTTGCCTTCCACCAGAGGAGACTTGGGAGAGATTGGAGTAGCAAACGTGGAGTGACATTGATCGGAGGGGGCAGAAGAACGCAAAACAGTGGGAGCCATTATCACTCAATTAAATAAAAACTTTTTTTTAGTAATTTTTAATTAAATATTTTATTTATTATTAATTTTGAATTAGTCTTAAAATAAATTTACTCTTATATTATTCTATAACATATTTATCTTACAATATATATTGACATCATTTTTTTCATCAAAACAATATCTATGTGGATTGCAATTCATTTTTAAAAAAATCTCATAATTTTATTTTTCCTACTGTGTTTAAATATATACTATTATTTTTCATAATGAACCTACAAATATTATAAAATTAATATTTATATATAATATTAAGAAAATAAAATACATGTTATAATTTTTAAAAAGCTAATACTAAAGGCTACATAATTACAAAATAAATTTTCTAGATGATTTCATTTAATCCATAAAATTTTAACTATTTTTTTTGTCGCATTTTGATAGATGCAAAGGAGAATTTGTCAAGGGTTTGATGCAAGTGTAGGGATTTCTATCCAAATGGTTTGATGTAAATGTAGGGATTTTTATCCAAAGATGTTTGATCTAAGGTGTTATGATTTAACTCCTTTCAATCAAACCCACTAGATGGAACCTCTCTAGGGTTAAATCATTTTTTCTAAAATTATGTTATATTTGGAAAAAATGAAGGAAAGGCCCACAAGTGGAAAACACTATTTTGGGTTAAACTAGTACATAACTCAAAAGTTTGGTTTCACCCCTTATGCATGTCTATCATACTAAAATTTCCTCTAATCACCATACATATTTGGGGTATCATTAAAACCTTCAACTACCTAGATAGTTGCTCTTTATATTTTTCCTCCGTATTGCAAACCATTTTTTTATGTCACATATTACTTTTGAAAATCCCACATGCCGAACTAACTCTTTTGAAACTATATAAGAGATCAATGGCCTACGTTGATCTTTAGATCATTGTCAATCAACACCTTAATGTGCAACTTATGATTCATTACTTGTCATTGTGAAATGATAATTTAACATGCTATTATCAATCACTCTACAATGTTCCTTTTAAAATAATTATTTTCACCAAGAAAACATAGTGGGCCCATCAAATGTCACACCACATAAGCCAACTAGAATTATTTGGTGCTTCCTCATTTAATGTTATAAATGTGGATCCCTTAGAAAAAAATATACATTTATTTTCATAGAATAAAAAACACCCTTGTCTTTATGCATGCTCATCACAATCATTTTATACAAAGTTTAAAATTTTCAAGGGAAAATAAATGCTTCGGTAATCTGCCATTGTCAATGGCAATCAAACATGTAGTTCATGAAATGAAAGTTTAGACTTGTGTTACACTTTTTTCCACAAAAATATTTTTGAAAAAAATAGCTAACTAAAAATGTGGCTATTGTGTGCCACAAAGAGTTTTAACAAAAACTCTTTCACTCAAAAATATTAACAAGTGATATAAATTTGAAATGAAATAAAAATGGATCTATAGATTTTTGTAGAAGGTTACAATCAAAACTATATAAGTTAACAAAATAGTGCACCCCATGTGGTAGTCTAATCCCTCTTTTGGGGAAAGGGTTATCCCACAATAGTTCACCCCATTTGGCAGTCCAATCCCTCTTTTGGGAAAAGGGTTTTTAGCCAAAGTGGAATGTTGAAATCAACATTTTAACAAAACATCCACCATATGTTGTTTATAGCAACTAAACTATGAAGAACTTGAGCATGATGTGGACTACTATTTTTTTTAGATTCAAAAGGTCACATTTATTCAATAATGCATAATTTTTCTTACAAAAAGGATAAAATTATAAATTTTGAAACATAATGCATATTTTGTAATTTTTGTTGAATATTTTATTTATTATTGATTTTCGCTGTGAGATAATTACAATTTAGATATAGTTTTATTCCATAATGCATTTTTTTTTGCATATATCCAAAATATTTTTTTACTAAATAAAGATCATCAATACTTAGTGTGCAAATATGTTTTTAGAATTTTTTTCTCTTTATTTATTTTTTCACGTATGAAATAAAGACCTTGATGTTTGGTGATAAACCTACATTCGCTATAAAATAAGTACAATATTTAAATAAAATATATTTAAAATTTTACTCTTTAGACATATTACCCTAAGGTTTATAATCCTTTAAATTATCTTATCATTTTGATTCCATTCATTAGTCCAAACCAAGGTTTGAAAAATATTTTTTTTGGAAAAAATCTTAAGACCAAGGTGGAAAGGTCCATCCAAGGACTTTCATTAGAAGGACCTTAAATTGAACCCACCTTCATTCAAAGGTATACAAGGAGTTTCATTTGAACTTGTACCTTCTAATAAAGGTCCTTTCTACAACATAAAAAGAAAATTGAAATAGGTGATTGTGGAGTTAACTTTAATTGATGGTAGCTTCTTTTAAACAAATAACTTTGAACGAAGGTTTTTTCTAAAAAATATCTCCCCAGATGTGAAAATTTATAATTTCTCATGGTGTGACACACTATTGCGGGTCTACTTGAAATTCAACCAAAATTAAACTTTAACTCCATATTTCTCTAACCATACAAATTACAACTCCAAGCACCAAATAAAGTGATGAAATGTAAACTAGAAACTATAAGTTATATTGGAAAACCATTTACAAAACCATTAGAGGTATGGTTCCTAAATGCATGGGTTTAAATTCCAATATTATTCCTTGGTCTTAGGTTTTGTTTCTACTTTTGATATATTTCTTACATTTCCTATATTATCATAATCTATCATATTTGACAACCTAAACACGAGTGCTCTAATTAATTGCCACTTAAACATTCAAATGATACTCCATGAAAAATATCCATATTGGTTATAATGTTGATCAAGATTAAACAGTTTAAAAACCATTTTAATGTGCCCTTACATTTATCATAGTGAACCATAAAATTTGCATGCTTCATGTGGGGGTAAAAGAGTGGGTCCTCTACAACTTTCTAGGGTTTCACCTAGAAGGAAGAGGGTTTTCCTTCACCTCCAGTGGGCACCAAATCTTGTGATTCATTCAATGCTTGAGATTGAATACATAAGTGGGATGTGCAAAGGTGTTGAAATGTAATATGTAAACCTAACTAATTAACCTAAACTAATAGGATCTATGATGCTAGAAAACACATGATGTATTGTAACAATGCTAAAATGAAAGCAATCTAAGAAAATTAACCTAACAGATCAAACAAGTGCACCTAGAAACTAAAGAGGGCTGAAGCAGAGATTGTGGAAGTCACTAGAAATCTAGAGAATCAGGGTTTTGAGTCATTTGGGACATTTACGCCAACTAGGGTGACCTAGGCCCTTTTCAGGAAACTGCTTCAGAAGCCATTTTTGTCAACTGGGTCTCTGAATCTACAACTTTCAGTGTCGGGAAGCTTTAGTGGGACTAGGTCGCCATTATGGGTGACCTAGTCCCTTTCAACTTTTCTAAAAAATTGAAAGTTGACACAGAGGCTTATGGTCTGTGTTCTGCTTCTTCACAGGAATTCAAATCTAAATCTGCAAAATAACCTACAAAATAGAAGATATTTTTGTTTCTAAAGTGGGGTTTTCCTTGGTCAAACCCCTAGTTTGTATTTAAATTTGAAATCGAATAGAAAATCTACAAAAAATCCTAGCCCTAAGTGTGTCTAGAACTAGGAAAACCTGAAATAAAGCAAAACCCTATTCTATTGTGATAGAATGAGATGCAAGTAATAGATTTGAAATGATGCAAGACTTCAACCCTAAAACCCTACACCATTGCAAATGAATGTAACAAGGAATGCAAACAAGATGCAAACCTCAAATCTGCAAATGGGTTGAAAGTAGAAGATGGAGGCACTTTGAAATCAGTCTTTAAGTATGATTTGGTGGCTAGTTGCACCTCCTCAACCTAGATTTCTCCATGAATCTTCATAGGCATCTATCTCCAACCTTTGTCAATGAGTGATCTTGGATGTGAAGTGAGCTTGAAGACCTGCAAAAATCCCTAGTTTGTTGTCCAAAACCTTCAACTTTTATTGTGTGAGAGATGAATCTTCATGAGGAAGATGTTTTGCACTTGATTTTTGGAGTTTGATGTGACAAAATGACTAAGAGAGAGTGGCAAAATGACCTAAAAACAAGTATATATAAGCAACAAGACCTAATTGTCAAGAATTTTTACCTCAGAAGCCGACATACATAAAGAATTTATGATAAAATATTCATTTTCCCGATTGAAACTTCAAAAATCCTCAAAAAGGACTAGGTCATCAACTTGGGCAACCTAGTCCCACTAAGAGATTTTTAAGTGGGAACACTAATTTTTGAATGGTTTTGATATTTTTTGTCGGGGGTTGAATGATCCCTTGGGTATAACAGGCCTCCAAGTCAAAATTAACAACCTTAGGGGCCTATAAATGTTGTTTTAGGGTGATAGTTGATGAAATGTGACCTAAAGTAGGACCAAAATGGGCACAAAATTGTCCTTTTCTTCGAAGTTATACAATTTTTGGCAACACATTTAGCCCCCACTTTAGCATCCATGTGAATCTATGTGCATACGTAAGCTAAAAGACTCAAACAAACAATGCACCTTCATTTTCATAAAAGGATACTCATTTAAAAGGTGGGAGAATGAAGCCCCCATTGTAGTTATCTACAAAACAACAATGTTAGGAACCGCATCCTGCAACAAAAATTCGTTAGAAGTCCTAGAAATCCTCTTATCTAATCCCTAAAGATCAAATTTGAGGGTAGATGTATGGCCCCCTTGATTTCGCTTGCTTTACGGAGGTGGAATCAAGGTAGCCATCTAACCATGTCGAATGACGATGCACATATCAGAGGGCACTTCCAAGTACCATGCCTCATAGTGATAGGTGAGTGATGATGTAAGGCATGGAAACACGATTCTGACACAACAAATGGCATCAAAAATTAAGATCACTAGCACCCATAATGTTAATTTGAATTGAAAAACACACTAAAAAGGTTAACGAAGTAAAAAGGTACAATGTGCACATGTGTGTAAAATTGAGATAGTTAAAAAGAAGTGAAAAAGAGTAAACATGCACTTACTTAATCATTTACCTTTTGTAGCATTGAAGACTGGGTTCACATTAGGCTCACCATATTAAATTGCAAAATTTGCATCCTTCATGTGGGGGTAAAAGAGTGGGTCCTCTACAACTTTCTAGGGTTTTACCTGGAAGGAAGAGGGTTTTCCTTCACCTCCAATAGGCACCAAATCTTGTGATTCATTCAATGCTTGAGATTGAATACGTTAGTAGGATGTGCAAAGGGTCTGAAATGTGATATGTAAACCTAACTACTTAACCTAAACTAATAGGATCTATGATGTTGGAAAACACATGATGTATTGTAATGATGCTAAAATGAAAGAAATATGAGCAAATTAACCTAATAGATCAAACAAGTGCACCTGGAAACTGAAAAGGGTTGAAGCAAAGATTGTGGAAGTCACTGGAAATCTAGAAAATCAGGGTTTTGAGTTGTCTGGGACATTTACGCCAACTGGGGCGACCTTGTCCCTTAACCACCAAAAAGTTATGCAAGAAGGGATAGAGGATTCCCCAATGAGCTTCTAGGGTTTCTCACCCTAGAAGCTAACTTTGGATGAATGGTCTCTCTTTCACCTAATGATAAGATTTTGGTGTTCATTCAAAGAGGGTTGGATTGGGGGTTGTGAGGTGTGTGATATGTGTGTATCTAAGTACAATGAACTGGTAATGAAATTAACTATTAAATAGACTATTGAAATCTAAGTGCGGGAAAACATATGATGATATGCTAACAATCTAAGAAATATAAACAAAACAAGTATAGGAATAAAGGGAAACGAAGGTGTGCACCTAGAATTGGAAGAGGAATGCTTTGGAGGTTTGGAATATTGTTGGATTTGATGTTGATGCCGAAAGGGACACTTGTGCCAATTTGGGCAACCTAGTCCCAGATTCCTGAAAACTGGTCTAGAGCATGTTTATGCCAAATGGATGTCTAGAAATGTCAAAACCAGAAAAGCACCTATCTAGAGGGACTACATCGCCATTCTTGGCGACTTACTCCTCTTCAAGATTTTTGGAGTTTCTGAAGACGAAATAGAAGCCCTAGGTTTACACCTTGGTTCTTCACAGTTTCTCACTTTTGAAACTTTGATATTCAAGCCTAAGAGTGGTTTTTGGTGGATGATTTGACCTTGCAAGCAAGGAGAGGTCCTCAACAAGTCTTCAAAGTCTTTAATGATCTTCAAATTATCTGAATCTGCAAACACACAAGGCAAGAAAGAGAAAAATGTTGATTGTTAGGGATTAGGGGTTTTCCTTAGTCAAACCCGTTTTAGGTAACTAAACCAAAATGAAACAGAAATGTAAAGCATGAATATGAAACAATGGAGTAATGGAATAAGTTACCTTGCCATGATGAGAGGTCTTGTGCTATTGCAGCAATCATCCCTTGAATGCTTCAGAAATGATGTCTCGTTGACTTGGGATTTGAAACCCTAGCTTGCTTGAGGAGAGGAAGGAGAGATGGAGAGGTGAAGAAGAAAATGGATGGTGCATAATGAGGGTACCTAATGAGAAATTAGGGTTTTGGAGCTTATTTATACAAGTTATGCCCTAATTTGTTCGAAATAACACCATACTGACCGACCTTAGGGTTTTAGAGACCAAAATCTTGAAAGATATTAAGTTTAAAATGACATTTATGCCACATGGGACTAGGTCACCCAAGGTGGCGACCTAGTCCACTTGGGCATTTTTTATTGTTTTTTGGTAATTAAAGTATTATTATTTGTGTTTGTCGGAATTGTCTTCATAAAAAACTCTAAGATAAGTCTTGTATGAGTACTAAGGGGTCATTAAAGGGTTAATTTAGTGATGACAAGCCTAGGAGAGCATAAAAATGTTTTACAACACTATGTGAAAAGGCTTGGAAAGATGTAAAAAGGGACTCAAAATGGTCCAAAGTCCATAGGCGAAGGTCCAAATGAGTGGAAAGTGTCAAGGTATACACTTTTTGGTGACACATTTAGCCCCCACTTTAGTGAGAGTATGAACCTGCTTCAAACTCACACTAAAGTAGCCCAATGGAGATGGCAAAGAATGACAGAGAAGAAGAACGAGAAAGATGAAGAAGGTGGTCAAGCCCCCAAGGATTAGAGATTCTAAGTTAACTTGATATCAGTGCAAAAGACATTCAAGGGTGACTGCATTACAACAAGATGAGATGCATGGTCATGCAATGACAAGGATTAGTGTGAAGAGAATGGAAAGGGTGAAAAATATATGCTCACTCTAGGGCAACAGAACATCGATCGTCTGCGAGGTGAGTTGTCCCAAAAGGTGAGAAACATACATATGGTATGTACTCACAAAGGTGGCTATGGGGAAATTTGTACCACTTGTTGGGCTTCCCGCTTAACCATACCAAAGTTATACCTCGTGATAACTTTGATAAGGTGCCACAAAAGGAAGTGATGTTTGAAGTGATTTTGTTCAAAGGGATTTTGCTTTGTTCATGCTATGTCTCAACCTAGGAAACATTATACGTAATGTTTCAAGAGAGGCAAAGTGAAAATGTGCTCATATTGTATCCAAGAGAGGCAAGGGCTCATCTTGTATGCAAAAGAGGAAAAAATGCAGATGTCTCAATCCTAAACAACATTATGTGTAAAGATTTCAAGAGAAGGAATCACAAGAAAAAGAAGATCACACAATTAAATGTGAGTGGTGATGTATGCCCCCACTTTAAAGGAATTGTGAAACACCATACTGTGAGCAATTACTTTGAAGTAGAAGAAAGGAAGAGGACATGAGAGCTTGTTCGGAAAGCCCTATGTCGAGTCATATGTTTCCGATAAGCTACGTCATAATAATGGGAGTATGTCACATGCGAGTCAACTTAAGACATGTCGTCCACTTTACAAGCTTGCTCTTATATGTTAATGAAAGGTTAACAACAAGTTGAAAGAGACAACAACAAGTGACATACAAGGTAAAAGGCTAACTAAACTCTTGCCCCAACTCAGCGCAGGACAAAAGTGGGCTGAATGGATTGAGGGAATGCAAGGTTGAGAGAAAATCGGTATCAATTAGAAGAATGAGGTTCCTCCACATAAGGGAGAGCACCAAGCTCCTTAATATGCTGGATTTTATGACTCGAGGCCTTCCACTCATTAGTGTGATGACCAAGAACTCAGTGGTAAGCACAAAAGGAATGTTTGGTTGAACATTTCTTCCAGGTGCGAGGAGGAAGAGAGATCAAGTGATCTTGGAGGAGTCTCAACAAGATACCCTCTTGATCAAGGGTAGAAGGGGATGCTTTGATTTGGGACAAGGAAGGGTCTTGCTTAGTAGAGGATGTCATACTTACACAAGGCACTAGAGATTGTGAGATTTCATATACTCCTTTAGAGGAGTGTGTAAATTCTGAATTAGGAGTGGGTTGCGAGATGACATTGGCTTTAAGCGAAGAGTCCTTTTTTGGTGTGAAAGGATCACTTTGGAAGGTAGGGGTAGGAGAGTGATTAGGGATAAAGTTGGTGTGGGAAGAAGGTTGGATGGTCTCAATTAGAGGACAAAATCCAAGACCATCATTGGATGTTTGCATGATAGGCTATATAGGGTTGTGGATACCTTGTTCGTTAGCACCACAACCTTGTCCACTATAGCCAAGTTGTTTCATGATATCATAACCTTTACCATAAATATTTTTCAGCTTTTTTGGATTGGGTGATTGTTCATCATGGGCTGCATTGGCTAAAGTAGTTGAGGTGGATGCTTTAGAAGGATCGCTCGAGTCTTGTGTGGACAAGACTATGTTTCCCTTATTAGAGTCTTGGTGTATGATCTTGGAATCTCCCATTAAGGGAGGGGTGAAGTCTAAAGAACCCCACTCATAATCTACAAGCTTGGTGATTGGCTCAAGAGGTTGTTCGTTATTTGGATGTGTGGGTTCCACTTGGGTGGTGGGTGTTAAGGTGGGAAAGTGATTCTCTTTGGATTTTTCAATGTTTAAGAAAATGTTAGGTTTAGGATCAACATCGAGTGTGCACACTTTGTTATTATAGATGTACTTCATCTTTCAATGAAAGTGTAGAAGGCACCCGATTCATAGCATGAATCCATGGCCTACCTAAGAGAAGATTGTATGAAACCTCCTGAGGCATGGCATGGATTGTAGTATCTAATGTGGCCATTCCAACTGTAAGAGGTATAGTGATCACACCGAGCGGATGCTTAGTGACATTGTCAAATCCTCTGATAGAGAGAGAATCGGGTTGGATGTGGGACCTATCTATACCAAGCCTATCCAAAATGCTCACACTACACACATTAAGGGCATAGCCTATATCTACAAGAGTTCTCTCTATACCGTTTGTTTTGTATTGAGAGATTATCATGAAAGCATCATTTTGTTTTTGTACATCCAAAGGAGGAAGCTCACTTTGGTGAAAAACAATGTCAACATTTATTCCATGAATATAGTTGCTATGTCATTTGATGGCTCATTAGAAGGGATAGGAACTTGTTGTAGGGAATTTTGCATCATGTTTTGATAATGAGGGGAGACTTGAATAAGGTCCTATAAGGAGATCTTAGCGGGAATATTCCTTAGTTCATCAACAAGGTCATACTCCCTAAGGAGGGAATTTAGGTGAGGGGAAACAGGAAGAATGGGAGGATTAGGTAAAGGTAAGGGAGTGGAGGGTGACGGTTGGGAACGTGGGTTGTTGTAGGTGTAATGTGTATGAGCAATGGTATTATGACTCGGTTGCTGCAACACATTATGCTGAGGTGGGTAGAGGGTGAATTCAGGTTTGGATTTATGTGAAGGTGGATAGAGGATGAGTTGAGGTTGAATAATATCAACATCTCCTTGGGAAGGAGAGTCAATGTTATCCTTGGATTGCATAATTATATCCTCCCAGGGAGGAGAGATTTTAGGAGAATTACAAGTCGCATGTTCGTGACATTCAAGGATAGGTTCTTCTAAAATGACCTCATCATAGGTAGGGGCAGGATAATTGATGGGATTAGCATGGGTGGGATGAGGAGGAGAGGTTTCTAGTTGATCAGCAAAGGTCTCATTCGCTTGTCCCATAATAGCAACCCTAGTAAGAGAGTGACAAGCAAGAGGTTCATCACATGTTGTGGTGTCCTCACAAATAGGTTGGTCATCAAGGGAAGGAAAATTATGAGTTTCTTATGTGTCCATAATTGGATCTTGTTGTTCAAATAGGCCCTTCCAAATATTAGGAACATGAGGAAAGAGACAACTAATGTTAGAGCTCTCAATCATTGGATTCCTTGGAACCAATATATCCTTCTGACAAATGTGTTTGTCATGATTAATTTTAATGATATCTTTATTCACGAAAGCATTTTTGATAAGAGGGGAAGTTTTAGGATATGAAGGGAGACTAGGTAGAGTGGTGGCAATTAATTCCTCTTGTATGGTTATACTATCATCCCAAAGGGAATGAGGATAAGAACAAACAAGACCATCATGACGTTCAACGATTGTACCTTCGTTTGCCAAGATACCTTTCTCACTAAAAGGAGAGGTATCATGAGAAGAACAAATGTGATCATCATGGTTATCTAAGTTTGTATTTGCTTCTAACACATCATTCTCACAAATAGGAGAGATAGGAGGGGGGGTAAGTGTAAGACAATTTTTAATGTTTTCATCCGTTAGACACTCATAACGGGGAAATGTATTGAATGAACTTTTAACATGGGTGAAGATTTTATAAACAATAT
Source organism: Sequoiadendron giganteum (assembly GCA_007115665.2). Taxonomy (NCBI): domain Eukaryota; kingdom Viridiplantae; phylum Streptophyta; class Pinopsida; order Cupressales; family Cupressaceae; genus Sequoiadendron; species Sequoiadendron giganteum. The sequence goes on from CM021102.1 coordinate 303,520,329, forward strand.
AAAGAAAAAAGAAAAATGTAAACATGTTTGAAGAATTTACAATGCAATATAAAGAAAAAAGGAAAGATAGTTTTTAGCTTGCAAAGAAGGTAGTTTGTTGATTACACTATCAATTATCTGAAAAGGAAACTTTTCAAATGCAAAACTAAAAATGTACAATGCATGAAATGAGCTAATTTATGCTAATTTTAATAAAATACAATTAACAAAAACACAACCTATTGATACAAATGGGTAATGGTACCAAACAGAAGCCTAAAAATAGGGTTTTCAACTCTGTAGAGGGCAGTTTCAGAACCCTGAAGGGACTAGGTCGCCCAGGATGGTGATCTAGTCCTCCAGGTGATTTTTTTGAGTTTTGACATAAATGTTTTGATGGGTACCGGTGGTTTTTGTGTTGTACAATGCAGATCTAAGAAGAAAATGCAAAATTTCAAACAGTGTGCAATGATTTAAATGCAAAAATGCAACCTAGAATGCACTTTCACTAATGCAACTGTGGAAACCCTAGGATGCAACTTCACTAATGCAACATGCAATACAAGTTGGACTCTAAACTAGAAATGAAGGGTGTAAGGATGTCAGGTTCACCAAAATGAACCACCAAAAAGTTATGCAACAAGGGAAAGAGGATTCCCCAATGAGCTTCTAGGTCAGGGTGACCTAGAAGCTAACTTTGGATAAATGGTCCCTTTTTCACCTAATGATAAGCTTTTGGTGTTCATTCAAAGAGGGTTGGATTGGGGGTTGTGAGGTGTGTGATATGTGTGTATCTAAGTACAATGAACTGATAATGAAATTAACTATTAAATAAAAACTACTGAAATCTAAGTACGGGAAAACACATGATGATATGCTAACAATCTAAGAAATATAAACAAAACGAATGAAGGGAAAGGAAGGTGTGCACCTAGAATTGGAAGAGGAATGATTTGGAGGTTTGGAATGTTGTTGGATTTGATGTTGATGCCGAAAGGGACACTTGTGCCAATCTGGGCGACCTAGTCCCAGATTCCTGAAAATTTGTCTGGAGCTTGTTTCTGCCAAATGGGTGTCCAGAAATGTCAAAACCACAAAAGGACCTATCTAGAGGGACTAGCTCGCCATTCTTGGCGACTTAGTCCTCTTCAAGATTTTTGGAGTTTCTGAAGAGGAAACAGAAGCCCTAAGTTTACACCCTAGTTCTTCATATTTTCTCGCTTCTGAAACTTTGATATTCGGGCCTGAGAGTGGTTTTTGGTGGATGATTTGACCTTGCAAGCAGGGAGAAGTCTTCAACAATTTTTGAAGGTCTTCAATGATCTTCAAAGTATTTGAATCTACAAACACATAAGGCAAGAAAGAGAAAAATGTTGATTGTTAGGGATTAGGGGTTTGCCTTAGTCAAACCCCTTTTAGGTAACTAAACCAAAATGAAAAAGAAATGTAAAGCATGAATATGAAACAATGGAGTAATGGAATAAGTTACCTTGCCATGATGAGAGGTCTTGTGTTGTTGCAACAATCAACACTTGAATGCTTCAAAAATGATGTCTTGTTGACTTGGGATGTGAAACCCTAGCTTGCTTGAGGAGAGGAAGGAGAGATGGAGAGGTGGAGAAGAAAATTGATGGTGCATAATGAGGGTACCTAATGAAAAATTAGGGTTTTGGAGCTTATTTATGCTAGTTATGCCCTATTTTGTTTGAAATAACACCATACTAACCGACCTTAGGGTTTTAGAGACCAAAATCTCGAAAGATATTAAGTTTAAAATAATATTTATGCCATGGGACTAGGTTGCCCAAGGTGGCGACCTAGTCCACGTGGGTATTTTTCATTGTTTTTCGGTAATTAAAGTATTATTATTTGTGTTTGTCGAGATTTTCTTCATAAAACACTCTAAGATAAGTCTTGTATGAGTATTAAGGGTTTAGTAAAGGGTTAATTTAGTGATGACAAGCCTAAGAGAGCATAAAAATGTTTTACAACACTATGTCAAAAGGCTTGGAAAGATGTAAAAAGGGACTGAAAATGGTCCAAAGTCCATAGGCAAAGGTCCAAATGAGTGAAAAGTGTCAAGGTATACACTTTTTGGCGACAGTCCCTTTTAGGGAAAACTACTATGGAAGCCATTTATGTCAACTGGGTCTCTGAATCTACAACTTTTAGTGTTGGGAAGCTTCAGTGGGACTAGGTCGCCATTATAGGCGACCTAGTCCCTTTCAGCTTTTTTGAGAAACTGAAAGTGGACATGGAGGCTTCTAGTCTGTGTTCTACTTCTTTACAGGAATCCAAATCTAAATCTGCAAATAACCTATAAAATAGAAGATATTTGTGTTTCTAATGTGGGGTTTGCCTTGGTGAAGCCCCTAGTTTATATTTAAACTCGAAATGGAATAGAAAATCTGCAAAAAACCCTAGCCCTAAGTATGTCTAGAACTAGGAAAACCTGAAATAAAGCAAAACCCTATTCTATTATGCTAGAATAAGATGCAAGTAATAGATTTGAAATGATGCAAGACTTCAACCCTAGAAACCCTACACCAGTGCAAATGAATGTAATAAGGAATGCAAATGGGTTGAAAGTAGAAGATGGAGGCACTTTGAAATTAGTCTTTAGGTATGATTTGGTGGCTAGTTGCACCTCCTCAACCTAGATTTCTCCATGAATCTCCATAGGCATCTATCTCCATCCTTTGTCAATGAGTGATTTTAGATGTGAAGTGAGTTTGAAGACCTGCAAAAAGCCCTAGTTTGTTGTCTGAAAGCTTCAACTTTTGTTGTGTGAGAGATGAATCTTCTTGAGGAAGATGTTTTGCACTTGATTAAATTTGGAGTTTGATGTGAAAAAATGACTACTAGACAGTGGCAAAATGACCTAAAAACAAGTATATATAAGAAACAAGACCTAATTGTCGGGAATTTTGACCTAAGAAGCTAACACCCATCAAGAATTTATTATAAAATATTCATTTTCCCACTTGAAACTTCAAAAATCCTCAAAAAGGACTAGATCGCCAACTTGGGCGACCTAGTCCCACTAAGAGATTTTGAAGTGGGAATGGTACTATTTGAATGGTTTTGATACTATTTGTTGGGGGTTGAATGATCTCTTGGGTATACCAAGCCTCCGAGTCAAAATTAACAACCTTACGGGCCTATAAATGTTGTTTTAGGGTGATAATTGATGAAATGGGACCTAAAGTAGGACCAAAACGAGCACAAAATTATCCTTTTCTTCAAAGGTATACAATTTTTGGTGACACATTGAGCCCCCACTTTAGCATCCATATGAATCTGCGTGCATATGCAAGCTAAAGGACTCAAAAAATAATAATGCACCTTCATTTTCATAAAAGGATACTCATTTAAAATGTGGGAGAATGAAGCCCCCAATGTAGTTATCTGCAAAACCACAATGTTAGGAACTGCATCCTGGAACACAAATTCATTAGATGTCCTAGAAATCCTCTTATCTAATCCCTAAAGATCAAATTTGAGGGTAGATGTATGCCCCCCCTTGATTCTGCTAGCTTTACGAAGGTGGAATCAAGGTAGCCATCTAAGCACGTCGAATGAGGAAACGTATATCGGAGGGCACTTCGAAGTACCATGCCTCATAGTGGTAGTTAAGTGATGATGTTGGGAATGGAAACATGATTCTGACGCAACAAACGACATAAAAAATGGAGATCACTAGCACCCATAATGTTAATTTGAATTAAAAAACACACTAAAAAGGTTAACAAAGTAAAAAGGTACAACGTGCACATGTGTGTAAAAGTGAGATAGTTGAAAAGAAATGAAAAAGATTAAACATGCACTTAGTTTCTCATTTACCTTTTGTAGTGTTGAAGAGTGGGTTCACGTCAGGTTCACGGAAATGAACTGCAAAATTTGTGTGCTTCGTGTGGGGGTAAAAGAGTGGGTCCTCTAAAACTTTCTAGGGTTTCACCTAGAAGGAAGAGGGTTTTCCTTCACCTCCAGTGGGCACTAAATCTTGTGATTCATTTAATGCTTGAGATTGAATGTGTAAGTGTGATGTGCAAAGGTGTTGAAATGTAATATTTAAACCTAACTACTTAACCTAAACTAATAGGATCTATGATGCTGGAAAACACATGATGTATTGTAACAATGCTAAAATGAAAGCAATATGAGCAAATTAACCTAACAGATCAAACAAGTGCACCTGGAAATTGAAGAGGGCTGAAGTAGAAATTTTGGAAGTCATTGGAAATTTGGAAAATCAGGGTTTTGAGTTATCTAGAACAATTATGCCAACTAGGGTGACCTAGTCCTTTTTCGAGAAAACTTCTTCGGAGGCCATTTCTGTCAGCTGGGTCTCTGAATCTGCAACTTTCAGTGTCAGAAAGATTCAGTGGGACTAGGTTGCCATTATGGGTGACCTAGTCCCTTTCAGCTCTTCTAAGAAACTGAAAGTAGACACGGAGGCTTCTGGAGGTCAATATGTTCGTTGCTACAAATTTTCGAGAGTGTGGAACTATCATCATCTCCTCAGACATATAGAACGAGAAGGACACATACAGAGTGAAGACAAAAAGAAGAGTCATGTTGATTCAACATGGAGGAAGCACTTCTCATTTTGAGCTGCCAAAGACATATGGCTTTACCAAGGAAAGACGATTCCCTGACTAGGCTCTTAGGGTTTTGCACCCTAAGAGCACTTAGGTGGGAGAATGACTCTCTTTCCTCTCTAGGTTGATATGTTTAAGATAAAGTTCATTCAAAAGGGGGAGGGATTTTGATGATGGTTGTGGAAGTGTGTGAAGTGTGCCTGATGCCAAAAGTAAAATAAAACTAATCTAAGAACATGTAAATGTAAATGAAGCAAAACTAAACTAATGCAAACTAACTAACTATATGCCCTAAATGAGTGTTTTCTGGAAATTGACAGGGCAGGACAAAAAGTGTGTACTTGGAGAAATGATGTGAGAGTTGAATGCTCCTGGAAGCTCCTGGAAAGTGTTGGAAAATTGCAGGACACTTACGCCAACTGGGGCGACCTAGTCCTCAAATTGGAAAACTTTCCTGAAACAAGTTTCGGGGAACTGGGTATCCAAAAACACAAAAACCCTTTTCCAAGCCTAGCACAGGGACAAGGTCACCAATAGGGGTGACCTAGTCCTCTTGTGGCTTTCCAAGGAATCAAGATTTGGTCTTGTGGGTCCCGATTGATGTTCCCCTTTTCTGCAGCAATCCGTGACAGGAAGTCCCGAAAGTGACCTGCAACTTGTCTTTTGTCCTTTCTAGGGTTTGAACCTTGGAGTTGACTTGAGAGGGATGTTTGTACTTCTTCCAACACCTTGTTGTTCACTTAACTTGCAACAAAAGATCTACAAACACATGCAAACACCAAAAATAGTTAGGGTTAGATAATAGCGGTTTGCCTAAGTCAAACCCCTTTGTAGGTGATTAAACCCAAATGAGATAAACACAAAGGAAAGAAAGATTGAACGATAATACAATAGAATAGCTTACCAAACCTTTGTTGATGGTTTGCAACTTGCATGAGCAACTTCAATGGAGGAGGTCCGAAAACCCTAATGCTTGTGTGCTTGCTTGGTTGCTTGAGTAGTTGATGATTGAGAGCAAGAGAGTTAGAAGAGTAAAATGAACTAGGATAGACAAAGAAAGTAAAAATGAGCTTGGAGAGAGGCAAAATGGAGGTAGAAACCCTTATTTGTACATGTGAAACCCTAATTTTCCCGAAATACAACCTAATAGGCCGACCCTAGGGTTTAGAAGGAAAGATTCTCGTTGAATCTTATTTAAAATTTTATTTTTCTGCTTAGAGGGACTAGGTCGCCCAAAGTGGTGACCTAGTCCTCCTAGGCAAATTTTGATGATTATCGGGAATTGATTTATGTTTAATGAAGTATTACATTTGCCTCTCGAAACACACTTAGGTCGGGACTAAAGATGTATTAAAAGGGAAAATTAACATATGAAAAGAGTTGATTTAGGGGCGATAAGCCTAGATAAATGTGAAAATGCAACACAACACTTTACAACACTCTGTCTTAAGGCTTAGGAAGGTGTAAAAATGTATTATTTAGGTGAATTATGCTGAAAAGCTCTTAGAAAAGTGAGGAAATGTATTACAACACTTCACAAAACCTTATTAAAACACCATTAGATTAGTGTTGAAATGCAAGCTTACAAGGTTGAATCAAGGTGATCAAGACCAAAATCCACTGAAAAAGGCTAAAATGAGTGAAAAAGTGCCAAGGTATACACTTTTTGGTGACACATTAAGCCCCCACTTTAGTGAGAGTATGAACATTCTTTAGACTCACACTAAAGTAGTTGAACCATGCACATTGAGCAGGATCTAGTGTACTTATGCTAGTAAGATGAGATGACTATGATCAAGAGGGGTGATCAAGCCCCCAGGATCAAGATCCCATGGAAAACTAAACATAAGTGCAAAATATCACACAAGGAGTGATGTGAAAGGGTGGAGAGAATTCGGATCAAGCTTTGACCGTTTGTCCAACTAGTTGTGGATCAAATCTAGGTATTTTTGTCCGAAAAATGAAAGGGTACTCACTCTGGGCCGACGAAATTTTCAGTTGTTCACCGGGTGAGAATGCCACAGGGTACTCACTCTGTGCCAATGAAATTTTTGGTTGTTCATCGGGTGAGAATGCTAGAAGGTGGTGAAAAACACATACACTCGGTTGGTATGCGCTCATACACACAAAGGTGGCTATGGGGAAAGTCATGCCGCTAGTTGGGCTTTCCGCTTAACCATACGAAAGTTGTACTCCCTGACAACTTTGATAAGTTGCCACAAGGACAAGGGTACGGTTCATGAAACAAGCAAAGCCTTGGATGGTTAGAACCCATGAACAAGTACAAGTTGGCGCTACATGAATGTAAGTTGCATTATGCAAGGTGGCCATGAATGCACAAATGTAAAGAGGATGCAACATGCAAAAAAGTAAAAGGGTGCAAAAGAAATGAAAATGAAAGTGTTCAAAGGAGTCTTGTTTAATTCATTTGAGGTCTTTAGACTTAGGGAGCATTATGTATAATGTTTTCCAAAAGAGGACCGATCAAAGTATAGAAGATTCACAACTTAGAGGATGCAGTGTGTCACATCAGGCCACTAAGAGGAATGTAATATGCTGAGATGAGTCACACTTATGAGAGATATTATACCCAATGTCATCCACCAAGTGAGGAAACACATCAAGTGAAGTAAGAAAGCTGCACTAGGAAGCACGGGTAAAGGAAAATAAATGCGAATGTAGAAAAATAAAAGTGAAATAGAATAGTGCCAATGTATGCCTCCACTTATAGAGATTGCCACACACCGCTTTGCGAGAAATTGCTTTAAAGTAGAGAAAGGCACAATGCAAAGAGAACATGAGAGCCTGTCAAGCAATGAGTGACCAAGAAAGACTACATCATGCAAAAAAGAAACCAACCGAAAGAGAAGGGGAAAGATGCCCCCAAAATGGAAAACACCAAATACATAAGGGATCTATGTATTTGAGTTCAGTATGTTCGTTGCTACAAATTTTAGAGAGTGTGGAACTATCATCATCGCCTTAAACACATAGAACGAGAAGAAGGACACATACAAAGCGAAGACAAAAAGAAGAGTCATTTTGGGTCAACATGGAGGAGACATAGGATGTCTTGACTCTTTGCATCATCCCCAAAAAGGACCAAAGAAAGCAAAAGAGAATAGAAAAAAGCCAAGGATCCTTAGCGTTTCAGTCAACATGAAGGAGACCTTGCAGTCTCAATGCCTTGCATCATCCTCAAATGAAAGGCAAGAAAGACACGAAAAGAAAAGAAAAAAGGGGGGTCATTTGGGTCAACATGAAGGAGACATTGTGGTCTCAATGCCTTGCATCATCCCCAAATGAAAGGTGAAAAGTGCAAAAGAGAAAGGAAAAGAGGTTCATTTGGGTCAACATGAAGGAGACATTGCGGTCTCAATGCCTTGCATCATCCCCAAATAAAAGGTCAAAACAAAGAGAAAAGGAGAAACATGACGGAAAAAGAAGGTATCCCTTTTGGGTTAACATGAAAGAGACCTGGTGGTCTCAATGCTTTGCGTCATCCCCAAAAGGAAGGGAGAAACAAAAGGTGAAAGGCGAAAAAGAAAAGAAAATGCACGACATATAGAAGAAAGGAGATATAGATAGAATAATGTCACAAACATCAAACAAGATAGGGAATACAGGACGTACAAAAACAAACACAAAAAGGAAAAAGAAAAAGGAAACACCTCTAGCTAGACAAGTGCACGCCGCTCGTCAAGCAAGTCATCGACCTCCCAATCTTGGTCAGTGTAAAACTTGGGAGGGCAACTAGCAAGAGGAACAACAACGATTACCGAACTAGCGTCCATATCAACACTTGTTCAAGGAGAATTCCCATGAATGCTCATGGAAGAGGAAAAGAGTGAATTCAAGGTGTGGTGTACCTCTTCATCAATCTTGGCATTCTCCTTGTCATCATCATCTAAATTGATGACAATGGTGGGACGAATGACAATGTCAGTAGTGGCTTGTAAGATGGGTGGTGATGGAGGAGATATTGGATTTGGCTATGGGGGTGGAGGAGGAGGAACAACAGGGATGGCCTCAGGCACAAGAGGGCTAGGCTCTTCAAGCTGGTCTGCCTCATGAGATTGACAGGCCAAGGCACGACGACGATGCCTATGTGCCCGAGCCTTTTTATTCTGTTTGGCTTTGCGATCAAGGTTCATAGGTGAAGGAGCGGATTGGTCCACCATGGGTTGCTTATCCGTCCTGAAGGGAGGAATGGAAGGCACTAAGGGTGGCTTATCCACTATCTCTTTGGCTTTGTGAACTTGTTTGGTGTGAGGTGGGAGGATAAAATTACTTTCATGATCCCAAGGCCTCTTGGATGATGTGGAAGAGGTTTCAGGAGTAGGTTGGCTAGGCACATCGGATTTAGGTGGGAACATGGCTTCATCAAAGATGGGTGAATTTGAGGTAGAAGGAGATATGTTGCACAAAGAAAGATCATATATCTTTTTGGCTTTGAATTTTTGGTAGGCAATAAAGAAGTCTTTTTTGGGAGTGATATGTTCCATAGGTTTAGGCTAAAAGACATCCAAGGACAAGTTACCCTTAGAGGATAATAGGTTGAAACCTCTATGATGGATAGTAAATATGTCGTTGTCGACATGAAACTTCACACACTTATGAATGATGGATGGAACCGCTTTCATAGAACGAAGCCATAGAAGGCCAAGTTGCAAGTGAAATTGGTCTGATTGAGGTATAATTGAAAAGCTAACATCCAATGTCTTGGGACCTATTTGCAAGGGGAGGGCAGTCGATTCGATCGTTGGGCACGCAAAATTGTTGTGTGTTTTGACTCGCGCACTAGGTTGATTATAGACATCTTGATCAAGATTATGTAATACAAGAAACTCTTCGATGATGACATTCTTGCCATATGCGGGATCTATGAGTATCCCATTGGTGGGCTTATCATAGATGCGACCAGCAATGTAGAGAGGGCCATCAGGAAGGTTTCATAGTATATCATGTACAGAGAAGGATATGTCAAGAGGTCCTTTGGTTGGGCCCTTTCGATGGATAACATCAATTACACCGACCATCTCGTTAATAGGTGAAACATGGGTTACCAGTGGAAGAGAAGCAATATGTAAATCTTGTGAATCCACATTCATTACATTGGGCATGGAAGTTTCACTTGACTTGACAAACGATGTGTTATGATTAGGCATGGGGTTGGTAAAAATCTGCAAGTTTTGATTAGGGGGTGCCACTGATGTGTTGCTCTTAACATTAACGTTGGCAATAGATAGACGTCCTGAATCAATGAGGTCTTGCACTAGGTGCTTTAAATGCTTACACTGTTCAGTGTCATGGCCATTTTGGCGATGAAAATAGCAATAAGCAGTGGCCTTGTAGGAAGTGGGTAATGATTTGTTAGGATCAGGTGTATGGACGAGTGATAAAGAAATCATATGTTGCTGGAGCAGTTGGGTCATGGTATTGTGAAGGGTATTAGGTAGGGGTGTGAAAGTGTGCTTAGGATCCCCATAATTAAAGGGCACAACTAACTTAACAACGACCACTTGGTTATTAACAGGTGGGGGATTGGAGGATGAAGGGTCGAATTGAAAGAATCCTTTGTTCGGTTTACGAAAAGGTTGGGAAGTGGGTTGGGAAGAGATCAGATGTTTCATCACAACTAGTAGTGGACCGCGAGTCATGACCACTAATGGAGTTATGGTAATCACAAAGTGCTTGACATAGGTGCATGAAGCAGGGGAACTTCATGAGGGCGAGTTTATCCTGGACGGATGTCACGAGGTTTTTGGTAAACATCTTTTGTAGATGGGTGTCTGGGATCTAGACATCAATCAAGAAATAAAGGGCTTGGTAGTGAGAGATAAAATCAGTGATCTTCTTAGTATTAGCCTGTTTACATCTCATGAGGTCGGCTAGAGTTTTCTTTGGAGCCATGTGCACTTGAAAGCGGTTTATGAAAGCATCCACTAACTTGTTAAACGAACTAATGGAGTTATTAGGTAGATAAGAGAACCAATCTAAGGGTACATCTTTTAGAGTTCTGGGGAATAATTTGGCGAGCAACCTGTCATCAAGGGAAAAGTCGCTAAAAAGAGTAGTGTAGCCATTGACATGGTTAGAAGGGTCACCCCTTCCACCATAGTTTTTGAACCGAGGGATCTCTATTCCTTGTGGCAAGGGGGTGCGGAGGATGTCAAGGGACAATGGGTTACTACAAATGTAATGAGAGAGAGAGTCGGATTGGCTTTGGTTAATGGAAGAGAGTTGTTGCTGCATATTAGTGACGGTGTGAAAGAGTTGGGTGATGAAAGGGTCACTGTAAGTGCTATGAGGGGGAAGTGAAAGAGGTGAGGGGGTGAGAGTGGTTGAAGGAGAAGTGGTAGGAATAGTGATAGGAGGAATAGTGGAAGAAGTGAGAGGGTGGGATGCCACAAGAGAATTAGGGATGCTAGCGGTAATGGGGGAGGAGGTACCACATTACTAACCGGTTGTATAGTGGTGGTTACACTGGGTGGGGTATAGGTCGAGATGGAAGCCACAGTTGAAGAGGGAGGAGTGGAAGGTCCTCCATGGCTAGACCTATGGGTGGGGGAAGGAGATGGCTTGGGTGCATGTTTCTCATAGATTTATGCAATCTTCTTCATCACACTTAAGCCATTATCACGATCAAGGAAACAGTGTAGGAGTTCAATAGCAGGGATGGCAGTCCCTAAGATGGGTTCAAAGTTGATTTCATGCTCATAATCAGTGAGATCAACATGAATGTGGAAGATTTTATCATGTGGGAGAGTATTATCAATAGTAGTATATCTAGGTGCAAGAAGTTATTAAGGATAGTGTCTAAGCCTAATGCACCATTGGCCACACTAGGAGTTGAAGTTGGGAGGATGCCAAGATCTACAATGACGGTGGTCTTAGTAGATGTCATGGGTCCTTGAACTTCTTCTCACAACTGTATTTGCAAGGGGACACTAAATGCTCTGAGACAAACCCCTAAGGCAATATGAGAAAAGGTGACAAAAGGTTTATGACCAAGATTCGGGAACCAAACACAGGAAGGCAAAAATAGGGAGCTGAAAGGCAGAAAGTACTGGCAAATTTCTAAAAATTTGACAGAAAATAGAGCCAAAGGACTAGGTCATGCAGTATGGCGACTTAGTCCTAATAGTGCTATTTTGGGTAAATTTTGGAAGTTTTGGCTGATGTTGATGGTTTTTTTATTTGTAAGGGCAAACATAAATTAAAAGTGAATTTTTTTTTGTGTTTTCTTATTAAAAAAAATGCAATGCAATATGCAAGATTACCATGATATTTCACTAAATGCACTTTAATTCTTAACCCTAGGATGCAAACAATGCCAAAGTTTAATGCAATGCAAGCTATCTCTAAGATGAAATGCAGAAAATCAGAAAGCTATCTAGTGTCAATGGTCGGGTTCACTAAAATGAACCGCCAAAAACATATTGCTTACTAGGAAAGAGGATTCCCTGACTAGGCTCTTAGGGTTTTTCACCCTAAGAGCACTTAATGGGAGAATGACTCTCTTTCCTCTCTAGGTTGATATGTTTAAGGTGAAGTTTATTCAAAAGGGGGAGGGATTTTGATGATGGTTGTGGAAGTGTGTGAAATGTGGTTGATGCTAAAAGTAAAATTAAACTAATCCAAGAACATGTAAATGTAAATGAAGCCAATCTAAACTAATGTAAACTAACTAAATATATGCCCAAAATGAGTGTTTTCTGGAAATTGACAGAGTGGGACATAAAATGTGTACCTAGAGAAATGATGTGATAGTTGAATGCTCTTGGAAGCTCCTGGAAAGTGCTAGAAAATTGCAGGACACTTATGCCAACTGGGTCGTCCTAGTCCTCAAACTGGAAAACTTTCCTGAAACAGGTTTCGGGGAACTAGGTATCCAAAAACACATTAATCATTTTTCAGGCCTAGCATAGGGATAAGGTCGCCAATAGGGGCGACCTAGTCCTCTTATGTCTTTCCAAGAAATCAGGCTTTGGTCTTGTGTGTCCCGATTGATGTTCCCCTTTTCTGCAACAATCTGTGACAAGAAGTCCCAAAAGTGACCTACAACTTGTCTTTTGTCCTTTCTAGGGTTTGAAGCTTGGAGTTGACTTGAGAGGGATGTTTGTACTTCTTGCAACACCTTGTCCTTTACCTAACCTACAACAAAAGATCTGCAAACACATGCTAAGACCAGAAATAGTTAGGGTTAGATAATAGGGGTTTGCCTAAGTCAAACCCCTTTGTAGGTGATTGAACCCAAATTAGATAAACACAAAGGAAAGAAAGAGTGAATGATAATACAATAGAATAGCTTACCAAACCTTTGTTGATGGTTTGCAACTTGCATGAGCAGCTTCAATGGAGGAGGTTTGAAAACCCTAATGCTTGTGTGCTTGCTTGGTTGCTTGAGTACTTGATGATTGAGAGCAAGAGAGTTAGAAGAGTAAAATGACCTAGGTGAGACTAAGAGAGTAAAAATGAGCTTGGAGAGGCAAAATGGAGGTAGAAACCCTTATTTGTACATGTGAAACCCTAATTTTCCCGAAATACAACCTAATAGGCCGACCCTAGGGTTCAGGAGGCAAGATTCTTGTTGAATCTTATTTAAAAATTTATTTTTATGCTTAGAGGGACTAGGTCGCCCAAAGTGGTGACCTAGTCCTCCTAAGCAAATTTTGATGATTTTTAGGAATTGATTTATGTTTAATGAAGTCTATTACATTGGCCTCCCGAAACACACTTAGGTCGGGACTAAAGATGTATTAAAAGGGAAAATTAGCATATGAAAAGGGTTGATTTAGGGGTAATAAGCCTAGTTAAATGTGAATATGCAACACAACATTTTACAACACTCTATCTGAAGGCTTAGGAAGGTGTAAAAATGTATTATTTAGGTGAATTATGTTGAAAAGGTCTTAGAAAAGTGAGGAAATCTATTACAACACTTCACAACACCTTAGTAAAACATCGTTAGATTAGTGTTGAAATGCAAGCTTACAAGGCTGAATCAAGGTGATCAAGACCAAAATCCACTTAAAAAGGCCAAAATGAGTGAAAAAGTGCCAAGGTATACACTTTTTGGCGACACATGCAAAGAACCATCCCAAAGTGAGAAGCTGACTTAAGATGATGGAAATTCCTCCATCGGCTCAAAGTACTACTCTATTTTGAGTAATATCAACAAAATCATCATGTGGTGAATCTTGATCTGCAATACAAATTAAGTTACTTTCATTAGTTTTATTTTTTAGATTTATTTTAAGAACATCTATGGCTCAAGTTTCACAAGACCAAGCTATGCGACCTTTTTTCATACAATAAGTACATTGAATTTTTCCATTATTTGTGCCTAACCTTTTATTATGGCTTCGATAATATAATGCATTCTCCAGTTGAGAATCCCCTTTTGTATCTTTTCCATTTGTTCTCCTTTCTTGTACTAAAAGAGTTGAAATTATATCTTCTAAATTTTAAGAAGCTATATGACTATGTAAAAATAACATTATTATATTTTGAAGGAAATTCATTGAATAATATAGTTCTAGCATCGTCATCATCTACTAGAGCCTTGAATTCTACTAGTTGTTTAATGAGAGACCTTAAATTACTTATGTGATTTGACATTGTGATTCCATCTTCCATTTTGAACCTGAATAATTGAAGATTTGTCTAAATCTATATGACGTAATTTAGAGTCAAGAAGAGCAAGACCAATAATAGCCTTGGCTTTATCATTTCTACTATTCCAATCTAATAACACATTTTCTTTTATAGGTGGGTTTTATTTTCTACTTACTATTCACCATAAATTTTTATTCATCATTTTCATTCTCCAAGTATGAAAATTAGAGCCTGAATATTTATCTAAAACAATCTAGACATAATGTTATATCCCTTTTGAATTAATCTTTGACATAAAATATCTCTTATATCACCATTAAAACCATAATATTAGGCATAATATCAAATTTTCACTCACCTTGATTGGTCAGTTTTGAACGATAAGGAGGAAGATATACAACAGAAAACAAGGGACTCTTCTCTTGCAGATGAATCAAAACTTGTACATTGACAATTATTCAATGAACACAAATCTTCACCTTCCTTTATGCACATGATCTTATAGCACTTGTTGAGAAAATATGAAGAAGATCTATAGAGGAAGAAATTACAAGCAATGGAAACATCAATGACAATCCATCTTACCTAATGCCCTAGATTTTTAATAAAACTTCAATTCTCCCATGATGATTTTCTTTTGAATGGTGGCTTCTCCAAGAAGTTGTGATGTGCACTTGTATTCTGATTGGGGATAGCACAAAATTCAAATGAGATCAAAGACATCTATTGCTCATAGTCTAATTATCATGCCTAAATGTAATGCTTTTAAATAATGCTTTTAAATGACTCCTTTGTAGATTCAAATACTATGGTGGCATCTCCAAATGTGCCAGGATAACTGGCAAAAATTGGCGAAAAACACAATGTGAAAATGTGGCCGCTTAAATTACCCAATCCTTATAAGGTGGGAGGTAATGAAAATGCAGCCAACAATAATCTCGATTCATAGCTTTTTATACCATATTTCAAGCTTTATAAAAGTCTTCTCTTCTTATGGACTTTAATGCACATGCATATAGATTGAAATTGCTTTGTTACCAAATGAAGGAGATAAAGACATGATATATTATTGAATAAGGAACAAGCATATATATACAAGTGTGTAGTTGTGGTTAAAAAAACCAATTTAACTGGCGGATTAACTGTTATACTTGATTGTATACCCGCATGTAAACAATATAATAATAAATTTATGCTAACAATGTTGACACAAGGAAAAACTATTCCACCTTAAAATGGGATGCCAACCTCCTCATGTGAGGAAAAAATATAACTAAAGATTAATTTCATGTCATCTCCATGTCAGATGGTAACTCTACTAGGAAAAAACACATAAAAGATGATATAGTGAATCCATATAAAAGTATTAAAATTGAATATTTGGAATACAGGGTTGCAACACCTTTTCCCAACATTCTCCCACTTGTTGAGCACCTTTTAAGATAAAAAATGAAACTCACCAACACTAAATCTAACTTTTAAGGCATGAGAGGCCCATAGACTCATTGCACCATCTAAACTTCTCTATACTCATCTAGGATTTGTCAAAGAATCTACAATATTCATTAGTTTCAATCTTCTCCAACCTCACCCTCCCATCCTTTACTATGTTATAAAAAATTGCTATTAGATATTAACATGCTTTTTCTTAGTATGAAAAGTGATATTCATTTCTAGACATATGACATTCTAACTATCACATATTACTATATTTTTTTTGAATCTAGTCTAAAATACATAGAATCCCTTAAGGAAAATAACTTATTTACAAGATTGAGTAGCTCTCATGTACTTTGCTTCTATAGTTAAAAAACTAAACACATACTAAAACTTACTCATCTAACTAATGAAACCAACAAGCGTCATAAAAAAAATCCAATAGTTGGTCTTCTACTTTGAATATAACCAACCTAATCTAAATCCACATGTATATGAATACACATTGAATGTTGGGTCCCTATAGGATGACCATGATCACAAGAAAAGTACTTGAAAGTACCCCTTAAATATTTGTAGACCCTCTTTCCTCAATCCTTATGTACCTATCTAAGATTAGCCATAAATCAACTAAGGACTCCCACTTCTTGGGAAATAGTTGGTATTGTATAGACCAAAGCATACTTATAATCACTAATAGCAATAATGTAAGAAACTTTAATCATACTATCCAACTCATTATGAGATTTTAAACACTATCAATAAATTTGACCCCATCATAATAGAAACACAAATGTTCTATAAGATTCTATGTTGAATATATCCAGCACTAAGATGACATACTTACTCTAGAATAGCCATAGCCATTTGTTAATTATATCCCTTCTTATCTCCGTCCCAATGGGGTAGAAGCATATAATCATAAAACACTCTTAACCAACAAAATAATTTTACGTGAAATAATTTTACTTTAAACTACTTGGCACCTATGTAGCACTTAGGGTTTTAGGCAAAACCCTTTCACCTAAAACCAAAAAATAGGTATTATTCAATTTAAAAATTCAAAGCAAGTTAAATTTAAATATAATTTTTCACTTGAAATTTTTTCGAGTAGAAGTATTTGTGGGTATGTGCAGGACCATCATGGAAAAAGCAGGCACTTAAATGGTGATGAAAATTCAAAAAATCAGAGTTAAGAAATTTGACATAGAAAATTGAATAAATTATCTATATTATTTCAAACATGTGTAAGAATAGAATCTATAGCAAATTGAATGTAGTTTCTAAACTACTAGGTTTTCTTTTTTTTTTAAATCTATTTGGTGAAAATTTGAAATTTCAATATAGTAGTACTTAAATTTCAGGAAAAAATATGTAGGGATATATCTGACCACCCTAACCACAATAAAATGATAATATTTTTTTATAATATTTTATATATAAGTAGAGGACTCATGTCTCGATGTGATGCATATTTTTTTGTAATTTTTTTCCAAGTAAATAATTAATTATGATTTTTTTATTACAACATTTAAAAAATATAAAAACTCGTATGATTGACCACCTTAACTTGGTCAAAACTTCATGAATTTTTTTTTTTTTAATCCAATAGTATGCAAAGCATAGAATGTGATAGATGTTTCGAATTCAAAAAATGTGATACTGTTTGAAAAATATAGATTTTTTTCAATCAGCCTATCAATCAGGACTTTGATCGTTATTCAAATAGAAAATGAATAATACTTATTTATTAAATTCAAAGTAAAGAATAATTTATATTGGTGGAAAGCTGAGAATATCCTTTAAAAACCCTTTTTGTTTTATCAAATTTGGGTACAAAAAATTCGTCAACCACATGGGCCATCATATCACTTACATATCACCACTTCTTGGCCCATCATGATCCTACACATACCCTTGTATTAAAAAAAAAATCGTTAAACAATTTGTGTTGTAGTCTATAACTTAAACTCTTTTTTTAGATAAATTCAACAAAATTTTAACTTCAAATCCATATTTCTCCACTCAAGGGTATATTCATGAAAATTTGAAAATACCTTTTTATAGAGCTTGGAGTCTATAATATAATATATTTTGATTAGTTTTGATATATGTTTTATGGTAGGTAGGTTATTATAATCAAACATGAGGCTAATGAGAAGATATAAATAAAATTAAAATGTGTAGTGCACTAGAGGAGAGAATCTCCTCCAATAGATTATTTTTAAAAAATAATTAAAAATTAAGAAAAAACTTGACATTCCATGCACTAGATTTTCAAGTTATCTATTTGAAGAAAATATCAGAAGAAAAAAAAATATTTTTTGTTATGTCCCATTGACCTCACTTTTTTCTAAAAAATAGTAACTAAAATTATTCTCTTACATTTATGGAAGAACATATACAACTAATTTTAAAAAAAATATGAACACAAGTTAAATTAAGAGTTCTACATTTCGTTTATTTATGTCACTTTAGAATTTAAAACATGAACATCATTTTAAGTTGCTCCAAGTTAAAAAACTATATTAATAATTGTCATTTATTTTAAAAATTGTGGCTAGTTCTAAATTTTTTCCCAAGGATGTATTTGGTTGCCCCTAAATCCTTCATCTCAAATTGTGTTGAAAAATGAGACTTCACTTCACAAATTAAATTCTTCCAATTACAAAAAATCTCAATTCTAAATCTCTTATCAATTTTTGAAACAACCTTCAATACTTTTACATAAATAATTTCTTGCTCTTCTATGTTTCCTATATCTTTCTCAATAGCTTGTGCATCTTCTCTTTCACTCTCATCACTATTTTTAGGGTTTAAACCTTTTTTTGGTTCCCTAACAAAACATCCAATCAAACTTTCATCGCCCTCATTATCTCAAACATTTCTTCCATTCTTCTAGAAATGTGAGCAACATCTTAAATTTTTTATGAAGGCATATCTCCTTGGTATCTTGTGCACACTACCTCAAGTTAGTGATTAGTATACGATCACACCTTGCAACTACCTCTTAGTCAATGCTCTATTGTCATGTTTCTTATAGAGTATCATAATTCAATGAACTATTTTTATCTCTTAAGGATTCTAAAATTTCTCTAATACCACTTGGTGTAGTCATGGATGGAAAATATATTTAAGGATTCTCCAACCATGCAATAAAATGAAACAAAAATAATTACATAATGAAATTTAAAAAAAATAAAAAAATAATAATATGATATTTATTTATTGATAGTTACAAACAAGTCACAATTTGTAATAGTGAGCTTCCTATAAGAAACACGAAATTATGGAGATGAGAAACAACCACAATGAACAATATCCAATATTGTGTTTAGATGACCTAAATCATAATGAGTAGAAAGCCTTGCATTTTTAGGAAAGGAAGAAGCAATCCACCTATGAGGTGCATTGACAAGTGGCCCATGAAGTTGCATAAATGAGTAGACAAGTGTCCTATAGGTGTTAACCTTAGGATCACTTGGAGTGTACAAACGAACAACATAATTGACCAAGTCATCAACCTTGATGCCAAGTGTTGAGTGACCTGTGACATGAAATGGAAAGTCTTCCAACCTCAAAAAGGTAGCACATGAGGTTTTCCAAATAACTTGGTAACCTCTGGAGGTCTAAAGGTTGCACATTCAGTGAGACAAGATGTTGTCTAACCTCATCAACCTAAGTACAGTTAAGTATAGTGAATAGATAAATTATTCACTCTAACAACCCCCTTAAGTGATACTTGGAGAGATCACAAAAGTGAAAATGGATAGAAATTTGTGTCTTGGCTAGAGGCCATGTTAGGTACCCATGTACAATGCATTCTCTCACAAATGGAAAAAAAGGAGAAGAGTCAGTGGGAAAAAAACTCCTCTCCAAAAAAGAGAATTAGAAGGATTTAAGACCTTCTAAAAAGATGTCCCTTGATGATTATGAACTCCTGAAGCATGTCGAAGTTGTAAACTCTACTGAAGATGGACTAGTGTTTGTTGGAATCAATGAATCAGCAAGAAAAGTGGACCAAAATGAGAAATACAAAACACTACATGAGTGAACATATGAACATTACTCAACCAATGTTCACAAAGTCAATCAAACTCTATGAAGTTGAAAATTTAGATATTACTATCATTAGGAGTACTAGAATCTCAAAATCTGATCCATTGAAATAGTCCCTCATACGAGACATCAAGATAGAAGGTTCATGAGACCTCCCAAAAAAAAGATTCCTCCAAATGCTTCATTGAAATAAGAATTATCATAACACATCATAGTCCCCCCATAATGCTAAGAGAATATAAATAGAGCCAACTAAAATTGAGAGTGTGTAAGGAATGCAGAGATGTACAAGAAAATGAGAAAGGGTGTGCTCTAGGGCACACTCGCATGAGGTGAGAATCACGATGAGACATTGTTGTGATGTTAAATCTGAGGATACACAACTATGATGTCAATTAAAGGCTCTACACAACCCCCCATTACACTTTGTAATTCAATGTAAGTACAATAATTTCCCAAATTCCCTTCACACTTTAAATTTTGTGGCACTTTATATGAGTGCATTTACATACTTATTTGCTTTTCTTAAGTTCTTACAAGTTTCTGTCATGAGGCAGATTAAAAAGATAAATTAAATTATGCCTTTCAAACCTCAAAAATGACAAAAACTTAAAATGACAACCCCCTTATTCAAGGAATGGACCCTTTTGCCAAATTCATTGCAAAAGCAAAAATGGACTCCTCTTTTACAAATTTTCAACTATGGCAAATTTCACCCCGCTATAAACACTTTCCCTTTCCCAAATTCATTGCAAAAGAAAAATGGACTCCTCTTTTACAATTTTTTAACGAAGGCAAAAAAGAATTTCACCTCCCCCTATAAACACTTTCCTTTTGCCAAATTCATTGTAAAAGAAAAAAATGATTTATTTTACAAATTTTTAACTAAGACAGAAAAGAACTTCACCTCTTCCTTTCAAACTTAATGGTCAATCTAATCAGTTAGCAAAAAGTTTGATGGTTAAATTAACTGTTAACAATTAACAGAAAATGTCAATGTAACACTAAATGTTAGTTATAATTGACATAGAGATCTGAATATAAAGGCTAACAATAACCCAAAAAAAATGCTTGCATTGTTAGGTTTTGAACAAATCAACGGAAAATGACACCAAATGTTGAGGGTTTGACTGCAAATTGCTAAGGAAAGTGCAGAAATCATGCCCAAATTACTGAGCAAACATGCAGAAATAAAGCCTCAAATTCGCCAACCAACAACGCCAAATTCATGGGATAGCGCGGCCTTCAAATCACAGGTCTGCTTGTTGTGCAAAATGCCAAACGCCAGATTGATGGCGTGGACTATAATTTCAATGTGGGTCGGAGATTTTATTACGAATCCAGGAGCAGTCGGGAGTTACCAGTCGCCACTTCTGAGTAGCATTAAACACTTCCCCATAAGGCAAACAATGCGTGGGGTCTAAGATTGCAAATTGTTGCTGCAAGCGCTCCCTTATCTTCACGAATGGGCCCTCACAAAAATCGTGCTGCCTACAATAATAAACAAACCTACATATGCAAGGGTGCAGCGTGGGAATTTAAAGGCTGAGGCCCACATGGGCTCGGCTGAGAATAAACGCAACCTTCCTGCGTAAATGGTCGGTGAATGGATAAAGTGTGAGCCTCCAAATCCAAAAATGTTGCCTCTAAAATTTGCTGTGTAGATGAAAAACCACAATGCAAAGGCCAAAACTGGGCCTACAAATGAGAAACCCGTGATCCACAGTGCGAATCACCACGGATTTGAAGCACGCCTCTTCACACCATAAATAGTCAATGGAAACGTTGTGTAGATGAATAGAATGAAGAACGGTTGTATGTGGAGCTCATCAACTCCAATGTTGCCAAGTCACTCACTTATATGGTGTCCAAACAACTCTGCTCGCAATGAACGGAGATGGGCATGGGGTCTCTGGATTCCAATCACTATGATCTGTTAATGCATAGGGATGACCGTGGTGAGCCTCCAAACAACTGGCTAGGGTTGTGGGGTCGATGAAAAAGCCCGTTTCAAACTTTCTTGCAGATGATTAACACAGAGAAACGGAATGAATCTCACAAAATACAATGAAATTAGTTCACCTAAAGGCGTAAAACTATTAACGTCGAACTTTAATACCATTTAAGAAATAGGAAATTATGGAGAGGAGAAACAATCACAATGAACAATGCTCAATATTGCATTTAGATGACCCATATTACAATGAGTACAAAGCCTTGCATATATAGGTAAAGGAGAAGCAATCCAACTATGAGGTGGATTGACAAGTGCGCCATGAATTGCCACAAATAAGTAGACAATTGTCCTATAGGTGTCAACCTTAGGATCACTTGGAGTGTGCAAACCAGCAACCTGATTGACCAAGTCATCAACCTTGATGCAAGTGTTGAGTGACCTTTGAGGTGAGATGGAAAGTCTTCCAACCTCGAAAAGGTAGCACATGAGGTTTACCAAATAATTTGGTAACCTCTAGAGGTCTAAAGGTTGGACATTCAATTAGACAAGATGTTGTCTAACCTCATAAACCTAAGTACACTTAAGTATAGTGAATAGATAAATAAATCACTCTTAACATTTTTTTTTTTTTGTTTTTTTAAACCCATGATCCGCTATGCAAATCACCATGGGTTTGAAGCACGCCTCCTCACACCATAAACACTCAATTGAAAGGTTGCGCAAATGGATAGAATGAAGTGTGGTTGTATGTGTAGCTCTTCAAATCCAATGTTGCCAAGTGACTCACTCAAATGGTGTCCAAACGGCTCTACTCACAATGAATGGAGATGGGTGTTGGGTCTTTGGATTCCAATTTCTATGAGTTGTTAATGCATAGGGATGACTGTGGAGAGCCTCCAAATGACTGGCTGGGATTGTGGGGTCGATGAAAAACCCATTTCAAACTTTCTTGTGAATGATTAATACACAAAAACGATATGAATCTCACAAAATTTATAGTGAGATTAGTTAACCTAAAGGCTTGAAACTATCACTGTCCAGCCTTGATACCATATAAGAAATAGGAAATTATGGAGATAAAATATTCACAATGAACAATGTCCAATATTGTATTTAGATGACCCATTTATTAGAATGAGTATAAAGCCTTGCATATATAGGAAAGGAAGAAGCAATCCACCTATGAGATGTATTGACAAGTGCCCTATGAAGTGGCACAAATGAGTAGACAAGTGTCCTATAGGTGTCAACCTTAGGATCACTTGGAGTGTACAAACTGGAACAACCTAATTGACCAAGTCATCAACCTTGATGCCAAGTGTTGAGTGACCTTTGAGGTGAGATGGAAAGTCTTCCAACCTCAAAGGTAGCACATCAGGTTTACCAAATAATTTGGTAAACTCTAGAGGTCTAAAGGTTGCACATTCAGTTAGACAAGATATTTTCTAACCTCATCAACCTAAGTACACTTAAGTATAGTGAATAGATAAATTATTCGTGCTCTAACACTTCCCACATGCTATATTAGGAATTTGATTGTATCTATATAAATCCCAAAATTTGAATGATATTATAATGAAATACAAAGTTTCGATCTCCACAACTCAACAACTCTCTTAAAGTATCAATCTAAACTACTTTCCAATCATCATGAATAATGCTTATATAGTAGCTCTTATTCTTAGGAGTGATCTTGGTCAACTATGAGTTGGTGCAAAATTTTATGCCTTATGAAACATGTAGTTTCATAAAATGATCATATGGTGTTTTTCCTCACTCATAAAGCTAGTGATTATTTAATCACATGCTAAGGTTGAAGGAGATGCATAGGTATCTAGAGATAGAGCCATGTTAAAGTCATTCCCATTTTAGGGGAACCCAAAGTGTAGGAGAATTTCGTGAAGTCATAAAATATTCCATTTTGTCTATGGATAGTTGAGATTCTAAAGGAACACAATATAAACCTTGTATTTTGAGAGTGTAGGGAAATATATACTTGAAATATTCATCTTGAAGCCCATATAATCAACGACTTTTCCATTAGGCATTGGCTATAAAGTTGCATCAAACACTTATATTGTAATATGCCTATCAAGGGAATATTGTTATTCCATAACAATTTTGGTTGCACTACATTTGCCAACAACTTATTCTATTATCTCCTATAGAGGATCACTTTGAGAGTTATTAGCAAAAGCCTCTAAAATTGAATACAAAAAACTTATTGAATACTTGTTGTATATGTATAAAGCTAATTGTTCATATCCTTAATTATTTTTTATTATTTTATTATTTTTTCTTAGTAATTGGAACAAAAAAATTGTACCTGGTCTGAAATTTTTACCCAATTTTGTTGCTCTAAGCTAACCCGCTTGACCTTTATATGCCTCCAATTTTCTTAGATTGTGTTTTCTAGCTACCACCAACATATGGATGCTAATATTAGTAGGGAAGGTAACAAAATTTTCCTACATATTTTAGGCTAAGCTTGGAGAGTGAATTCAATTATATTTCTTTTCCAATCTATATTGTGGCCATATAATTGGAGAAGATAATACGATTGGTATGTGTTTGCTCAAAGCAAATAATTCAAATCTCTTTAAGGATTGGGTGATGTTATTCATTCCAAATAGCAATTAAAGATTCCATGTAATCATGGTTGAGTTGATGAGAGGTATTAATCTTGATTGGAATAAAGGTGGGCTTGAGATGTCGATTGAAAACAATGCATATAGTATAGAGAGGGAGATTATTCAAAAGGGAGAAAACCATATCTAACTAAACAAGAAACACATCATTGCAAGTGGGTATAAGGAAAATAAGGAGGACTAATAGAAGTAATCAAGATAACTAAATTTGTGAGGAGAATGTTGCAGATAGTTAGACTAGGAGAACCAATGGCAATGGTGGGAGCCTATACAACCAATAAAGTGATCA
Organism: Sequoiadendron giganteum; assembly: GCA_007115665.2. Taxonomy (NCBI): domain Eukaryota; kingdom Viridiplantae; phylum Streptophyta; class Pinopsida; order Cupressales; family Cupressaceae; genus Sequoiadendron; species Sequoiadendron giganteum. The sequence goes on from CM021102.1 coordinate 303,544,920, forward strand.
AACACACATAAATAATTACAACAAAGTAACCAAACATTAATTTTAGAACGGGATAATTTGTTGCTGCTAAACCAACTATAGTTTGAGGGATGCTTAACCATATTAAATTTTTCATCCATTATATAATCAACCACAAGTAGAAATTCATGCATACATTCCCACAATTACATTCTTTCATGGGCATCATTAGGTGCTTGATGGAATAAAATCCTGTAGTGCAACCTCGAGTTGGACACAAACACCAAGTACAACAAAAAGTATGATTCACTCCTAAGAAAATCAGAAACTTGGCAAACTAAGAGCTAATTTAGCATGTTTCACACACCCCCGACCCCTCCTCCTTAAGGATTGTAATGCACAAGCAACACATCTTTCAAAAATTTCACTCAATTCTAACTAAATCCCTCTAATTTTAACTTCTTAGAAAAAGAAAATATCATAATTATGTCTATTTATAAATTGCCTTAACTTTGTGACATCACTAGAAGATTGATAAGTTAGAATTATTTTTATACTCTTCATTCACAAACACCTAATATTCATTAGCTACAACAGAATATTAAGAACCAATATCATTCACAGATCACAAGGTAGAGACCTTGAACAAAACCAATAAATTTTTAATTAACTCAAATAAACATACTAAGATTGAGATTGAGAAGGGGATCTTGTCCATAATACTTTATGTTTTGTTTGAAATATTGAAAAATCAAACGACTACAACCGTACTTGTTTTACCACCCTACCAATAATTAGTTTATGTTGTAGAATACGGGTTTTCCTATCAAGCTATTTTCCTTACAGTCCTAAACATCTCTATTCTGCACTTCCTCCCAATTCGCTCCTCTTCCTTTACGGTGTTATCTCATATTATATTTTAAATGGTTAGTTGAGAGTACAAGTTCGAGGTTTGGATTCGCTAATACGATGAAATTCTTTTCCCTGGACTTAATACGACTAGGTTCAGTTGTATTATATTATATATATAGTCATTTGCGTTGGTCGTCATTATATTATAAGTCTTAAAACATTATGAAAAATGTTATAAACTTTTGAAAAGGGACTTGGTGTATCTCGATCAAATTTATGGTGGCGCAACTTCAGACGGGTGTGAAAAGTAATATCACGTGCACAATCTTGGAGAGCCGTGGTCGTCGAAGGAAAATGAAATAGTAGGGAGATTGCAGGGTCGAACAGACAACGAAAGAATTGTTCGGTCAGGGAATCGATGCAGACTCTCACCGCTTGTTTCATTCCTTTAATAACGAGAGCAACAGCATTCGCTCACTCAAGCATGAAATCAATACGGCAAAGTTCTTGTAAATGACCGCTTGCGGGTCACCGGGAATTTAGAGTGTGCATATTCAAATGTTGGCAAGCGAAATGAAGCGCGGCTGTATATAAATCTTGATTTGTCTATCAACATGCCTTGTGCGTCCTTGCAGATAAATTAGAGGGATAGGTAAAGCAGATTGCTAATAACTCTGCGATGAATTCTAATAAATAGTTCAAGGATGACATAGATCGCTAGAATTTCAAGTATTATCCAATAATATTCTAACTGAAGCTGGAAAACTAGATAAAGAAAGGGGTCAGCAGCAGCGGACACTGTTTAAGGCCATTGTTTTGCTCTATTTAACTTTTTAACATTTATCTATGTTTTATGAGCGGGATCCTGGAATTTTCGCCTTGGGCCTGGGCCGGGTGAACCCTGAATGTTCGGGTCGTGCCAGGTGCAGACCACGGGGAACCCGTCCCCCGACCCAGATTCAGACTCGTTCGGGCTGGGTATGGGAGCACCTAGGACGAACCCAGTAACTTCGATTATCTCTTTTTCGCCATAAAATCATTTTCTTTCTTTTTTCTCTCAAAAAAAGTTGAAGAGTGCAGAGAAGCAAAATTCAAATAAATGGAAAAGCAAAATAACTATGATCCTTTTTTCATTTCTACCGCGCATAAAGTGTTTTCCTCCGAAGACATTTCTTTGACATCATAAGATTTATAGATGACTTCGAAATTTTTTTGTAGGCTAGCCCTCCTATTGATCTACAAGTAAACCATTGGGTATGAAGTTGAATATTGGGTTGTGTTAGATAAAAAAATTAGAATTCTCATTCAAATTTGATATATTCAATGTTCTTAAAATTTGTAGAAGAATCTTTTATCAAAACCCTTTAGGAAGTTAGGAAAGATATATCTAGCTAAATCATTGTTGAATAAGATTTTTCTATAGAAGAAGTTGTAATCTTTGAAGATGGGTGAGAAAGAGCATCTAAATATATTTAACATTGTTGTGATTCAATTAAATTCCATTAGTATAAAGCTAGAGGAAAAAGATTGAGGCATGGTCTTATTATGTTCTTTGTTAGACTCATGGGACAATCTAGTGATGACCATTGGAAGTAATACTTCAATTTTTTTTTTATGAGGTAGTGACTACACTTATCTTAAAGAAGACAAGGTGGACATTGTTTGAATCAGCTAAGGAAGCATTGGTTGCTCATAGATAGTAAAAACAAGGACAAGGGAATATCTAAGTCATGAGGGAGATCTAAGTCTCCTAGTAAATCTAAGGCAATATGTTAGAAATGTGGTAAGAAAGGTCACATCAAAAAGGAAAGCAAGGGGGGAAAGAAATAAAATAATAAAGGACAAGAAGAGGACAAGGAAATATATAATGCTTGAGGGAGATCTAAGTCTCCTATAAAGAAGAACGAGAAAAGGACAAGGGTAGATTGAAGGCTTGAGGGAGATCCAAGCCTCCTAGTAAATCCAAGCTAATATGTTATAAATATGATAATCAATTCTAGGTTAAAGAGGAAGACAAGGGGAAGAAGAAATAAAATAATAATTACAATGATGATTAAGATTCTAAAGCTTCTTGGGATGAATTAGATGCATTTATTGTGACCTTGCCATGCATGTATGGATGATCGGATTTATTGTCTCTTCCCACAAGGAGTGGCTATTTGACTATTAGGTGTTTGATGGTGGAAAGTTCTATCTTGGTGAAAACTCATTTTTTATTATTATTAGGCATGGGTGAGTCAAGATTTGATTCTCTAATGGGAGGAGCAATAATATTTTAATAGTTTTTCACATCCTAGGCTTGGCACAAACCATGGTGTTTGTTTGCAAGATTAATGATGCAAGTGTCCAAGTAGTCTTTAATGGTGGTGGATCTAAGATGGTTCATGGAGCAACAATTTTGGAAAAGGTAGTTTATGTTGGAACTCTTCTTCACTTTGTTTCTAGTATGCACATTTAGTGTAACAATTCAATGATACCTCTAACATCTACACCTACAAGATTGGTACTTGCAAAAAATGGGATCAATTACATTAGGATTTGTAGCAAAGACACAAGAAATAAAGATGTTTGTAGTAAAGGAAAACATAATGTTTGTTCCCAAATGTGTTCTCGACTCAGAAAGTAACATACCAACTAGGAAGACTATGTTGCAACATGAGTGCATGGACCACATTAATGAGAATGGTCTAAGCACCTTGAAAAATAAAAATCTTGTAGAGGGAAAAATTTATTGTTTTCCATATTTTCACCTTTGTGAACATTATATTAATGGAAAATAGAATCATGTTCAATTTTATAAAATCTCACATAAGCCTTGTAGGATTTAGGATCTTCTTCATAGTGTTGTGTTTGGTTATGTAGATGTCTGAGGAAAGGTCTTTCTATTTTTGTATCAATGTTTTGGATCATCTACTGTGATTTTTAATTATATATAAAAATCATTTACACAATTATTAACAGAAACATTTTCAATCATTTTCATGGACTGTAGAAATATCATGTCTAAATAATATCAAATTAAACCCCAATCCATGCAAGCAAAATTGAACATATGATATAAAGATGCATAAGGATGCAGGGGCTATGAAAATTTAACATCTACCATGACGTATTTTCCATTTCAGGATGTTAAAATGCCATTGGCTGCTTCTCATTGCATAAAAACTGATCATGGTGTGGAATATCATCTAAAGCACTCAAGCATAGAAGAAGAATCCAGAGATTTGAATTTTGAGCAATCACCAAGCACGGAAGTGAATCCAGTACAGAATTGTGATTTACCTAGCAATCATCATCAACTCTCTGGTAAGCTTAAGGACCATATTTACTCTGTATATATGTCTGCTAAAGAGGAGAGGGCCAAGGAAGGAATAATTTCTGATTGCAACACACAAGTAGATGAAAGTGGAATGCTACTTGCAGATGACAACACTGAAGAGCCATTTTCAATCCTCACAATGGCGAATTCTACTACTGATGTTCCCCATTCATGTGTGGTGAGTGATACCAAAGCTCTGAGGGACGATTTACCTAAATCTGACAATGAGCAGTGCAGTATTTTGGGTGACAATGCACGCAGACATCACAAGATATACAGCACTGATAGTTTCAGATTGCAGGTAGAAGAAGCATCCAAACAAGGGGATCCAAATTTGTTGAACTTGTCGGGCAAGAATCCTGTAAAGAAAAAGCTTACATCTCTCAATCCTGGAAAAGCAGGGGAAACTCAGAAATCGAATGGCATCTATGAAAAATTGGAATGCAATGTCATGTCTTCCCTCAAGGAAGACTGCCCTGTGATAGAGACAGACATTTCTGATCAGCATGGTGAATCTGTTATATCTGATTGTAAATTTGTTGCTAAAATAGATGGAACGAATATCCAAGTAGAAAATGCAAAACATAATTTGGGTGATGATAGCAGTAGTTTGTTCATCCAAAGTTTTGACAGGGAAAGAGAAAGCTGTGTGGAAAATGGAAGAGTTGTTTGTGATAACAGAAAGGTAACAGAAGGGAGTCGCATCCGAAATATTCAATTGGATCTCAACAAAAAGGTATGTGTTATTCCAAGAGATTCTCAAGGATGTTTCCTTAGTTCTCACAGTATGGATGGGGATAAAGATGACAATAGTCTTTATCCTCAATGGAAACAAGCACCCAGGCGTAAATCTACAAAGCCACCGAAGAGTTCGCTTAACACTTCTGCAAAGAAGAAGGAAAGTAACAATGCGGAAGCACATCTATCAGAAAATGGAAGTGCAATGGACCTTGTAAATTTAAGCAACCATGGAAATTATTCTGATAATGATTACACAGGTTTACCCCTGGATTCAGAAGGGGAACTTGTCAGGTCAATTCCCCATACTGGACAGGGATTTAATCAACTATACAAGACTCGAAATTATACAGTTTCTAATGAGTCTTTAGTCTCACAAGGTACACATCAAGATTTCAATTTTGTGGAAAGCAGTAAAACTTGTCATGATGCTACTTCAGTTAACCAGCCTCTTCAAACATGGAGTTCTAAATTCCCATCCCAGGAGGACTACTCCCTTCAGTTTGAACAGCCTGACTATCAGGAAGAGTACCCAGTATCTAAGATTAATCAGTCAAATCGTGATAAGATGTTTTCACAGCGCTCTTCTCTGCCTGAGCATATCCAAACCGGTAAAATGTTGTGTGGAAGTCCAAGTATTGGAATTGTCAATTCACAAATTGCATCACCGGATGCATTCTCAGTGTTTTCTATGCAATCAACTGTCCAGTCTGAATACAATGGAGATCAGATTCAAAAAGCTTCATTGTTGGAGAAAATTCATCCTCAAGTAGATATCACAAAATGGAAACAATCTACCGCCCAACCAGTCATCAGATTAATGGGACAAAGTTTTACGATTGGGGGTGAAAATGAGGGCCAGAATTTCTTTAAGCATCCTCAGCAGTGTAATACCACAGACACTATAAGAGGAAGCCCCATGGGTGCCACAACAAATGTTTCTTCTATCATGCAGAGGATGACAGCTTACGTTGGTTGTTGCATAGCATGTAATAAAGGTCAATTTGATCTTCCATGTCCTGGAGGTAATACTTTGTGCCCGCATTGTGGAGTAAAAGTAAATACATCAAAAGGTATTCAGCATAACTTCAAAGAAGCACATAGTCCGGGTCTTATGGAAAGTATTGCAAGCCATCAAGATTGGACATTGGGAAACAATGTTCCTAAACTGGTAGAAAGAAAGCTCTCCACAAATTATGTTCATGGGCATTCTTTTAAAGAACAAGATTATTCTGGTCAGGCATGGAAATCCAATCCTCCATTCTCAGCTCCAAACTCTAATATGCTTATTTCTACTGTCAGGGACTTGTGCAACAACACAGACCTTAATGAGGGACACAAAAAGAAACATAAAAATTCTCATGTAAGTAATTGGGGTTGCCCTGTACAGAAACAGACTTACAGACAGCTGTTGGACTCGTGTTTAGAGAAATGCACATTCCAGAAACCACAGTCCAATGGTTGGACATACACCAGTAGTTTATGTTCCCGTCAAATCTATTCTGATGTATGCCAATCATTATCCTGTCCCATTAACAACTGTGGTCAATTGTCTGCCCCCCCACATTCTTTTACCTGTGCCATTGCTCCTTCAACTTCTTTTCCATATGAAAAACAATCTCACTGCCAAATGCCTTCCTCCTATTCATCTATTACCGATTCTGCAACTTTGGTTATGCCAGAGAAATACATCTATTCATCAACGACTTCAGCTAAAAGTGATGAACTGGTACTGAAATTTCCCATGACTACGAGCATAAAAACAAATGATAGTATCCATCAAAAAGTGGGAGTAACAGATGCTATTATTGTTGATAGAAAGCGCAGAGGCAATTCAAGGACAGGAGAGTTTGTTAAAGAGACAAAAGGATTGCTTGGAAAATGGATTTCTGAAAAGCATGAAGACTGTGGGACAGAAGCAATGGAGAAATCTGATACATTCTCAGGAACGAAGGACATGCACAAACGAAGGAAAGTAATTCATCTGGAAATATGTCCTTCCAATGAAGCTTCTAAACATTTCAAAAGAAGAGAAAAAACAGAAAATAACATGTTGCGTTTCAGGCACAGTGAAATATCCAGAACGAATAAGAACAGGGTTGAATCTTCAAGTAATGGAGGAAACTCTTCAAGCAAGAAGGTGGGGAATGAATTCATATTGAATGCTCCTTCTCACGCCGCGTTCTTACAAAAATGTCCAGAAAAGAAAAGTGAATTATTCATGAAACCTGATAGGAAGTGTACAGAGACAAAAGCATCAACAACTGAATTGCTTTGCTCAAATGCAGGGCCATCACCCAAATTGACAGGACCAACGAAATTAGGTGGAGGCGTGAAGCACATACTGAAACCCTTTTCTCAAAATGGAAATAGAAAGCAATTCTTGCCTATTCATTTTAATTTGCCATTTACTGAAACAAGTGCAGAGCAAAGAGACAAACTTTGGAAAATGTAACTGCATACAGACATACTGAACAAGAACCGAGCTCACCTGATATAAGAATTGACGATGCCGTCTAACACTAGCAATTCCTGCTGGCATCAGCAATAACATATTGGAGAAGTTGGATTAGCCCATATTGTAATTTGTAGACAGAGGATGGCTGTAGTTTACTATACTTCTATGTTTTTGTTTTATGAATGTCAGTTAATTTTTGAAAGTTTGAAAGTTAAAGTTTTCATGAAATAGAGATAAAATTAGTTTTAGTACTGTACACATGACCTCCATTGGATGTAAACTACTCTAACGTGCATGAAGTCCTTTTGCTTTTATCGGTTGTTCACTTAGCTTTACCATGATTATCTGCTATATTGATTATTGGATTTTGTACACCCGAGCATGCTTAGTCTTCTTACATGAATTTTTTTACACCGTGCCAATTTTATCTCCAGTTTGATTTTCTTCCTGTAGTTGAAAATTGGGATTTTTAATTCATGCATATTAGTTGTTTGTAACTTCCACGAATATGCCACATTTTATTATTTATTTTATTCTTCTAAAAACACGTTATGTTAGTGCTAAAACAAAAGATGTAGAGTTAGAATCCCAGTATCTCCTACCTTTACAAGCTAACTTTAAAAATAGTAATCCAAACAAAGCCCATTTTTCATGATCAAAAAATATTGCTTCTTTAATTTCTATATCTGGAATTTGAAAGGGAATTTTGAATCAACCAGAGGCAGGGAAGATGTATGATGAGCTGGAGCCGCTGCAGAGCAGGATCCATATCAAACAATGCCACCTGCTTCCTTCCAACTTTCGGCTCGTCTCTTCTGCTCCCTGAATGGTGTTCTTCGCAGAGAAAAATTGCCCAACCAAACGCACACCCATCAATAGCGTGTGCTTAATAATCTACAAGGAAATTGCTGAAGGCACACTGTGTGCATATCCAGCACTGCAGTGTCTAAAACGACTTTTCAATGAGGCATTTTGTCAAACATATCACACACTTTAGGCACGCTTCCATATTTAATATTCTCATATCTCAGAGCTATTAAAATTATAACCCCTTGCAAAAGTCTCGAACAATATTTTTACAGGGTTTACAACTTTACATAACCTGATTCGATGCTCTTAGTTTAGGACACCCCCTAGAATACTAGGGTTTCATATGTATACAACATTATGGATTCAATAAATCCATCTCGGTGACTTGGGAAAACCCTGAAAACCTCATTCAGAGCATAGTTTTCCAATCATGCCATTTATTAAACATTCTCAATTTTTTCACAAATTTCTTTATTCGTCCTCAACTGATATTATCCCTTAATTTCAAACTCTCCATCCTCATGTAGTTCACCGTTTCACTGTACTGCTATGTTGAGGCAAATTGCCGATGGAATCCAAGTGTCGTGCACAAGACACAAAAAATGTCTTGAATGCTTGCAAGCATCTTAATGAGGTCGTACTCGTAGTTACTTACCACTATGAAAATTATAAGGAATAAAGTCTCAAATTTTAATAGTGGAATCGCTTAATTTTAATTTTTCAACTATTTTTTTTCTTATATTAGATTAATTTTAAATAAGTGAGTATAAATTTATTTAGATTAACTAATGATAGTTGAGGGAAAATAAATAAATAATTATAGTTACTATTTTAAAAAAGTAAGCGTAAAGAAGAATGATATAGTTTATTGATCAAAGAATGCGTATATTTTATGAAGTTTTTTTTATGAATGAATTACTTTGAATCGTGCACTAAATTTCTAATATTGATTGAATCGTGAATATTTTCTCTATAAATGAATTACTTTGAATACTGCACATCTCTAACTTAACTTGTACTCTATTTAGAACCAAGTTTGAAGTAAACATAGGTCAAGTCCATTTTTGCAAATTTATCATTTTTATATAGATTCAATCATTTGCAATATGGAACTATATTTTAATGTTTTCCTAGTTGATCTTCATTAAATTTCTCTTTTATAATATTTAAAGATCAGTGATATCTAGAGATACTTTGGAAGGGTTGGCGTCATGTCACAAGGATATGTGTTTTCTTAGGTGAACCTCGAGAAAATATATGTAAAATGTTAAAGATAGTAGGCAAGATCCTTAGAATGGTGTATGCATATTTGTTACTCATTTTAGTGCATAAAATTTGAACTATTTGCTATAAATTATTCTTTCTTTAAAGGAGGATGAGAGGATTGTTGAGAGATGAGAGACATGAAATGAATAATAAGGAGTTTATTTAAATACTCGTACATATAGCACCAAATTTGTAAAATGTGTGCTAGGGATAAGGGAAAAAATAAACCGAGCTAGTAAAAATATTGAATTTTAATTTTAGAAAGATAAGGGTCAAGTTTTTGACCATAAATTGATGTCAGTGGGTAAACACTCATGTTTGAGTGTATAAGAGCTATATCTATATAGTTATTCATATACATGTAATAAATCCTCAAGTACGAGGAATGTATCATTCACTATGTGTACATTTGGATAAGGTAGGGCCAACAAGGTGGGAGAGAGTGTGTGTATAAGGATAGGTAAAGGCTATGCGAATGAACCTAAACTTGCAAAAGATTCTACCATTTCCCGATATGTACTTGCATCAAGATATTTTGGGAAAATAGTGACAAACCTAAATAGAAAAATGGCATAAATATGCAAAGTTCACCATTATATTTTTCCCCTAAATTTAGGTGCATGTGATTCCTAACGTAATCATCCATGTCAAAGTATGTATCACTCATAAGGATGCATATAAAGGAAATATTTAGTCATCAAAGGTTCTAAAAGGGGCTCCATGCAATGTAATCAAACCTACAAGGCGTGATTGTGTTTCTTCAATATGCATTCCCCATGGAAAACTAAAAATATAGGAAATATATGTGATGAGTATCTTTTTTCTTACAAATAAATGGTAGGTGCTTGTTTCCTATATAAATACATATCTTGTGCCACAATGTGTACCTAAAATGGTTCAATAATTTAGTATCCCCATCCAAGGTGATACTCTATGACAACCCCTATAACATCACTACTTTCTTGAAGAATGAATACACAATCTTAGATTCACCATTGAATTTTGAGAAGGAATGAAGTGTGTTATTTTTTAAAACTTGTCAACTATAATGAAAATAGGCTTATTAATACCTCTTGAATTTGTAACTATCCAAGGACAACATTTATGGAAAGTTCCTCCTAAAACATCTATAGTATTATTGATAGCTTATGCCATTTGGGACACACCTTTTGCAACCTAATATATCATGCATCTCTCAAAAATATCATGAGATCTAGGAGAAAACATGGCCTAAAGTACCTATCATTAAATGTGAGAACCAATTGAGATTATACCCAATCATGATGAAGAGGTACGAGTCAATTATTTATTAGTAATCCCAAAAATTTTGCAACACTCATTGAGCTTCAACAAAGGTAGCAAGAGAAAATAATAATAAATCTTGTCCACAATTGCAGAGGTAAATGTTTATTTTGGTAGGGATTTTCTATAGTATTCATTGAGTTCATTACTTGATAAAACTTCATTTTTTAAATAGGAAAAAAGAGAATCAACTTAGGTGTAGGCCAACATATCCAAATTTGAATTTAATTTATTTTTTAAGCATGCCAATGTCAAAGTTGAGGTCACATCACTCAAGGAAAAGGCTAACTCTTCCAAGTGTCCTACTTATATATATATATTGGTGGGAGACTAGCATGCCACACTAGTGTCCATGCATCACACATGTATCTTAGAAATAATAAATAGTAAAAGGTCCCTTTATTTAGGACCAAACTCATACTTTAAGATTAACCAAAGTTTTAGGGAACAAGATCACTAGTAAGGTCTTTAGGGAAATATCATAATATCTACTAAGTTGGAGGTAAGGCCAAGGCTAGAAATTGACCTAAAATGGACTAGGGAGTGGGAAATAAATCAATCACAGGGTAAAGCATACAATTTTTCCTATGCCATTAGGGATCATAATTTATGACACTACATTTAGCCCACACTTTAGCGCTTGTATGACACTACGTGCATATGCAAGCTAAAGTACATGAAATAAAGTAGTGAAAGAGAATAAGCATGTAAAGGATACAAAAATGATACTGTAGAGGATGCAAAAAAAAATCAAGAAAGAGAACAAAGCCCCCAACATAAGGAACTACAATACTACAGTGTTAGAAACTACATCTTGCAAAACTTCTTTGTCAAAAATCCAAAATCATCATGGAGGAAAAGACCAAATGTGTTAGTCCAAAAAAATAAGGAGAATGAGAGTGTGATCTACAGTAAAATTTGAGGGTAGGTATATGTACCCCTTTTTTTGCTTTCTTTTATGGATGTAGAAATAGGGTGAAAATCTTTAGACTATGAATTTCTAAAGGGTTGATGAAAATGCCTTTGATAGGGTCATTTAAAAAATAAAATTGGAATGAAAAAATCTAAGAGAAATGAGGGTAGAATGAAGATTCTGATGTAGAGAATGTTGTGAAAATATAATTTTGTAGGCCCACGTTATGAACATTTGAATGAAGACCACTTTGAAGAGAAAGCTAGAATTTTTATTTTTTTCTATTTTTACTATAAATAGTAACAACTTAATGCTAACAACTTACCACAATCCATAATGATAATTGCTTGAAGGTTTCTATATTTGATGCAAAAATATTCACATAATAAAATCCAGAAACCTTCAAGCAATTAGTATGTTCAACTTTTCTACTTTTTACTATGAATTTTGACTTTTCAACTTTTGAGCATTTTTTAGAGTTTCAAGAAGCCTTGGGAGAAAATATGCTATGAAGATAGCCATATAGACCATTGAGGTTACAAGTGATGAGGTACCATATAGTTCATAGTGAAACGAAGCAAATAGGATGCTCCACCTTTTAAGAGATGGAAAACAAGGCGGGCCTATTTCAGTATAGTTCATTCAAGGAAACCCTACAGATCTCAACATAATGATCCAATTAGGAAAAGAAATTTCTACAAGGTATCCTTAGGTGTGATTAAAAGGGGTTCACCACTAATGAAATTCTTAGAAAGAAGGAAATAGATGCAGCATGCAAATCTAGCTATATGACCTAGAAAATAAACTTTAAATCAAAATAACAAATTGAGACTAAATAGAGAAGTAAGGTCTAGAAGATGAAGATGACTAAGAAAGTCTTGAAAACACTAAAGTTTGTTTCTTTTGAGGTGAAAAAGGACTCATACGCTAGATTGGGTGATTTAGTCTTAGTTTAGGGTTTTGAGATGAATCTGGAATTTGCAACTAGAAAACCAAGATCTACAGAAAATGATTGAAAAGTGGTATATTGGGACTCATACGCCCAAGGTGGTGATTTAATCCTATTATTAGATTTTTTCCAAAACTCTAGTATCCTCTAGTGATCTTTTGTAGCTTATCTCCCTTTCAATCTCTAAGTCTAAAAGCTTGAATTTTGGCCTATAAGTAACTTTTCGTGAAGATGATAACTTCTTGACAACTTTGACAACTTTCTTCAATCTTGCAACTTTTTCTTTAAAGAATCTTCAAGTCTCAAACCACCTAGATCTGTAATCACACATGTAGAGAGAGAAAAATGTTGATTTGTTAGTGGATAGGGGTTTGCCTTGGTCAGACCTCATTTTGGTAATCAAACCTTGAAATGAAATGAAATAGAAGGAAGGAATGATGAATGAACATTATGCAAATATTGCAACTCACCAAACCCTTGGTATAAAGGTTGCAATCTCATATGAAATCCAGGTAACATGAATGTAGATCTTGACTCTTGATTGAATTTTATGGATCTTGACTTGAATGCTTGCTTAAATCATAAAAAACTACATCACAAATGTTAGCTCAAAGAACACACATGATGCATGATGGCTTTGATAAGATGCTTGAATCCATAATGTACCTCCAAAATTCTTGATAATCGGTTCTCGAATTCTCTTGAATGCTCTATAATTCTCCCACTTGAAAGCTCATAAGGTCACTTGAATTGCTAGGAGAAATTATGTGAAATAACCTTGTATTTATACTTCTTTATGCCAAATTTTCAAAAATTACAACACTACAAGCCAATATTAGATCTAGGAGAATAAAATCCCACCAAGAATTGAATTCAAAATAGGTCCAAGATAATGTGGGACTCATATGCTAGTTGGGGCATATGAGTCCCAGTAGCCTAAGCTTGGGACACAAATTTTGAGAAATGTTAAGTTTTATGCCAAATTCAGGATTAAGCCCTGAAACTTAGGTGGGACCCATACATTGAAGCTGGCGTATGAGTCCTAGATCACTAAATATGGGACACATAATCCAAGAACATGAAATTATGATTGGTCATTAGATAAACTATGTCAAGATTATCCTTGGAAAGATGCATTAAATAAGGCTTGTAGATGCAAAATAAGACAAAATAAGGCATAAAGAAGCCCAATTTTAGCAGGGAGTGCCCAAACAAGTGTGAAAATGTAAAGGGATACATTTTTATACACTACAATTAGCCCCCACTTTAGTGAGAGGATGAAATTACTTTAAACTCACACTAAAGTAGATAAAATCACATCAAGAGGGGTCCAAGTGTACCAATGCTAATGAGATAGGATGACAATGATCAAGAGGGTTGTGCAAGCCCCTAGGATAAATATCCTATGGTAGACTAACATAGGCACAAAGGAACACACATGGAAATGATGTAAGGAGCAACAAAAATGCACAAGAACACACTACCAAAGATAAAAAGAAGAATGAAAAACAAAAACAAAAAGGTGGATCAAGCCTCAACCATTTATCCAATGCGATGTGGATCAAATCTAAGCTATTTTTCCAAAAAAGTTTACAATTGGAATGTGATGTCCACTATGTGAACCAAACACATGCTCACAAGGGCTAGTGAAACCTCAAGGCATCCACTAGGTGAGTCCCTAGAGACACATACAGATGTGACCAGTATGCGCTCACACAGACAAGCAAGTGGCTATGGGAAAGTCATGCTTAAGTTTGGCTCCGATATGCTAATTATACCAAATCTATACCTCTTGATAACTTTGATAAGGTGGCACACAACATGAACAACAAGATCTATGAGGCAAAACAGACTTTGTATGTTTGACGTGCCCATTAACAAAAAGGATGGCTACATAGGTAAGAAAGGTGTGTTATGCAAGGTGGCCGTATAAAAGTTATTGTAAATGAAAAGTAATGTGTTCAAAGGAGTTTTTCTTAGTTCATGTAAGGTCTTAACTTATGGAACATCATGTCTAATGGCTCCAAGAGAGGACCAATCGAAGAATAGAAGATTCACAACTTAGGGGATGCAGTGTGTCGCATCAAGCCAGTAAGAGGAATATGATATTCTAAGAGATATCATGCTTTTGAGGGACATCACACCTAATGTCACGACAATAATGGACATCACACATAAGAGAGATCGCACTTTTGAGGGACATCACACCTAATGTCACTCTTTTGAGGGACATCACACCTAAAGTCAAACTTTTGAGGGACATCACACCTAAGACACATCGCATGAAGTAACAAGACTACACAATGAAACATGAGAATAATGCCAAAGTATGCCCCCACTTTAAAGAAATTGCTAAACACCATGCTATGAGAAATTAATTTAAAGTAGAAAATGATAAATGCTAACAATATAGAGGGCATGAGAGATTATTTCAAGGAAAGCCCTATGTTAAGTAATATGTTTCCCAATAAAGTTGTGTCATGAAAAGGGTGTTGGAAATATGTGCCTCAATCTTGCTAGCTTGTATCGCGTTGGTCCGAGGACTTCATGTGTTCAACTTATTCCTTGTCACCGAGACTCTGTCTGATCGGTGGGACTCCTGGGGGTGTTCCAGTGATGGCCCAATAGGTCTGGTTTGGCGGTATTTCTTATCGGCTGGCGATCGCTATCGACGGGAGTCTTTGTGTTGTTCCACCGATGGGCCGATGCGGTGAGGTCATCTCATATCAGTGGGTGACATTTCATGTCCCACTGATATGTCGATAATGTGTTGAATGCTGGGACCAAGCGACGATGAACCTGATCGATGACTATGATTGGTTTGATCTGACGACATACATTGTGTTTCGCGCCCTTTTGAGGGAAGTACTAATGAGAATTTTTTAGTCGAGTAGAATTGCTTGTGTGTGTGATGCATGGTAGCTTGTTAATGTGATGAGCACAACGAAAGTGAACGTGGGTCCCAAGTTACTTTATGCAAAGTGTTGTCGAGTTGTGGACACTTTTTAACGTCTCACGAGTTTCTTGGGGAATTTTGTGGATGCCACTTGAGATTCCCCAAAGGAGCTGTAGTGGTTGACACATGGCTAGTGGGACTCGATAAAGCTAGTGGTCGGTGTTTTGATGATAGCGGTTGACTTCCACCCTAGAATGTGAAGGAATGGTTAGCGATAGCGAGGGGTTGTTGGTTGTTGGTGGTTGTTTGGCTAACCACCATACCATGAGGGCTTTGCCCTCGGGTAGCAGTAGAGTTGTTGATTGTCAAACCTTAGAGGTTTGACTGATGGTTAGTGATAGTGCTCAGAGTGACCGATCTACAAGCGACAGATGAATGGCAATGCGACATGATGCAAAATCTCATTGGTTGATTTTGCATCGTTGTTGCAAATCAATGGCTAGTGACCGAAATCTTGGGAACTTGTCTCAAGGGTTTGATCAGTGTGCAGAATTGATTGCAGGGCAGCTCAATGTTAGCTACAAAGGTGGTGCATGTAACTCAAGATGGTGTATCTTGTCGATGGGGTATTATGAGATCCTATTGGCAATTGGTTGGTGTGTGTAATCAGTTGGACAACAGGAGGTCGGCCTGAGGCCAATGAAAATCCAATTGATGTTGAGCTAGAAGGCGAGGCTGGATGTTGATCGATAGTAAGCCAAAGTTAAGAAGTTGAAGCTGAAAGCAGAGCAAGCCGATAGAGATCAAATCAAAAGATTGAATGATCAACGGATCAGCAGATCCATGATTAGTAAGGTCAACCAGAGATCAGAGAATGTGTGTTCAAATGGTATGCGCAGAGAATTGTAACCGCAAACACTGAGACACTCGTAACCTAAGCAGATGTGAACTTGAGGAGGTCATGAGGCTATGCCGACTGAAAGGTTGGTTGTGTGAGTGGGCTGAGGAGCTAAAGGGAATCTTCCTTGTATGTCTTGTGAAGACATTGTAACAGTGCAAGGTTGTTGACCTATGTTGTTGCCTATTTTTCTTCAGATGAACAAGATATAACTCTTGTAATGGCTATGAGCCTTATATTGTATTGTAACCGTTTGTTGTTGAGTAATACAATGGCTTTATCTTTTGGAGTGTGGGGTTTTTTACCTAAAAGGGTTTTCCCCATGTAAATCTGTGTGTTCATTTTTTTTGTCTGTTCATGGTGTTGAATCTAGCTTTAGTTTTGCATGTTCTTTTCTCAGAAGGATCAATGGGGGAGAACTACTATGCCTGCTTCCACTTTATGGCATATTTGGTAGTGCTTCTGGAGTGATTTGTAAATCAAATTCACTGAGGCACTACTAGTTAGATTTTAGATCTGAGATGTTCTCGTATGGTATTCCCAACAAGTGGTATCAGAGCTGGTTAAAGGTGGTCAAGGCTTGTTCATGATACCAACAAGTGGTATCAAAGCCTTCTCCTGGTTACTGAGGTTTTGGGTATTTCTCCTGTGAATATTTCTTAGCTTGGAAAGCTTGAGAAAATCTGGAGGAATCGGCTGATGCTTGATCTTTCCGATGAGTAAAAGTTCCTACTCTTTTGATTCAACACACAACATGAAAGACATTGGAGATTTTGGAGTTGATCATATTGTGGCAATGTAGTCTGAGGCTCCTGTTTGGCAGCAAATGATCTTGATGCAAGGGGCGTGAGGTATGCTTATGGTTGTGTTGCAGCAAAGTGTGATTCATATTGGGTGTTTATGTGAAAGGCTCCCTGGCGGTATGGATTTTCTTGGGTTGTTTCATAGCCATGGAGTATTGTGCTTGTGCTGGGTGTTTTGACTTAGCACTGAAGGCATTTTCTCTGTTGCCCTAATTGCATGAAAGCTATGAAGTTGATCTGGGTGGTCTGAAACTTCTGAATAGCCTAGCTTTCTCGCATGCTTGTGCATGGTTGTGGTTTTGGAATCGATATGGAGTAGGCCTAGAGTTCCTGTACTACTTGTACCTTGTACTCACATGTTTCAGATTCATGTCTCTTGTTTTGAAGGGTTTTATGTAGATTTTCCTAAAAAGTCTATGATGCATATTCATGTGCGTTCACTGTTATAGTTAACCATGATGGTTGTGTGCAGACTCCCAAGTCATCTAGATGTGCAGTGAATATGGAGGTGCATGTGTGTTTTGGAAACATGGTGGTTTTGCAAGTTTTGCATGGTCAAGTAAAACTTGTTGTTTTGTGGAGTTGCTGGTAAAGCTATTTTCTAGACCCTAACTTTTGGGGTGTAACTAGATGAGATAGTCGTAGTTCGACATGGTTTGAGGTGTGATGTCTTCTCTACATGGGAGTGTTGGTATGTGTTTTTCACTCAACATTCTTACGGTGTTTGCTTGCTAGTTCCCTAGACTATGGTGCTTGAGTTGTGGACATGATTGGAAAATCAGATCTGATCTTGATCTGGTGTTTGAGTCATGTTGTCTACATGGGATTTTTCTTTAAGATCTCAGTTTTGTAGTTTCCAGTGAGATGATAGATTTGCAAGGTTTTTCACTTGTTGCATCTATGGGTTGTGCAATGTTGTGGGTTGTATTTACCTACATGTTTTTTGTGAGTCAACTTGAAAGTGGATTGTCAATATCCATGAGGTTGCTTCAGTGGTGGTGCAGATCTGTTAGCTGGCCTTGCCTGTGGCCACTTGTGCATTGGTGTAGTTGTTTTGAGATGCGAGGAGGAATGGTGTTTGAGTACCTGAATAGTCAGTTATGGGGACCTATAGCGAGAGTATCACGATGACATGGAGAGCTTGATATAGTGGCTAGTGTAAGCTTTTGAAAGTGATGGTGTGGTCTACGTGATCTAGAGATCTTGGTGTTGTTCAGCGTTGTTGTCCGATGGACATGTTGTTGGTTATACCTAGAGGTTTTTGGATCAACAGGTGGTTGGTCATGATGCTTGGAAATCTCGGTGCCACGTTCAGTGGGAGATTTAGTAGTGATTGGTGATCTTCTTTGGTGTTGCAGATGTTTCAGGTGGAGCTCTTAGATTCTGTTGTTGCAGAAGAGCTCTTTCGCATTTGCATGGGCATTATTTGAAGATGTGCAGCATCTTGGAGCCATGGGGGACTCTTGCAAGTCTTTAATTGAGTTGTTGGTGGTGCTTGATAGGTGATGCTGGTTTTGAGTTTTGGCATGAGGCTTTGCTTTTGAGATTGTGGTGGAGTCACCTGAAGCATGGTATCTCCTAAGGGGGATGGTAAGATCATGATGTCATGATAAGTTCATGTTCCTAGGTTTGGAGCTTTGACAGTGGTTTGGATTTTCTATGTGTTTTGAGTGCATTGGTCATGTGCTTGAGGACTTCATGTTTGTTGCAGTAATGCAACTTGGAGTTTAGCATGAGATGATCAGTTGCTGGTGCTCATGGATGCATGGAGAATAAGGTGAGGCTGTTGTACTATTTATAGTTAAAATTTTGAGTAGCCTACACCTTGGTTGAACGCGAGTTCAACAGAGACCGATAAGGAGTTTTCTCTTGGATAAGTCATGGTGGTTGTTATATCTTGGAGGAGCATCTTTTTCCCTTTGGTCTTCTAGATAGTGAAGTTCTTCTAAGAGGTATTTTCCCATTATATCTTTCAGATATGTTTTATGCTTGCTTTCATGATATGGATCTTGAGCTGTTGTTTAAGTTTCTGGAGGATCCATAGTGAAAGGTGGATAGCATAGTTTATCTCCTTGTTATTTTGAGAACTAGTAGGAGATAAGAATATGGGCTAGTTTGATCTTCTTTGAGAGGCTTTACTTTGGGATGTGAAGGAGATCATACTTGACATAGTTGGCATATAGAAGTGTGTGTAGAAGGGCATGTTTGGTTTTCAGGTTTGCATATCATTGTGGATGTTCCTTGGTACTACATGGTTATGCTCTTCTATGTGCTCTGATTGGTGGACTTGGTATGCATGGATCACTTGTGATGGTGCCTTGTTTGTTGGGATGCTAATGAAGAGACGCGTTGATGTGCTCATTTTGTTTCTTTGCATTCATCTGGATAGTACCCTTGCAGTGGGAGTACCTGGATGTGTTTGGTCTTTTGACTGGTTGGCACATGGTGCTTGTATTCTGCAGTTCATGGGTGAATATATGATGGCATTAGTTTATTGATCTGCATGCCTTGGAGGTATGGGTGATTGGATGGATTAGCATGAGCTGTGTGTGCTATTTTTAATCATGTGTTTTTGATCAGTTGGATGGGAGTAGTATGTTTTTTTCTATTTGCTATTCTAGCTGATTGTTTTTCCTGTTTTGGAGAATGACTTACACATTTTGTGTTTGCATTCGAGAGCTTTGAAGTTGGTGTTTCTTATGGATAGCTAGTGAGCACAGTGGAGTGGTGGCAACTTTATCCCTTTGTTGTTTGAAGGATCTGATGCTTGAGTTCCATAGATTGGTGTCTTGTTTGGAGCACATAAGCATTGTGGAAGATTCTTGTTCTTCAGGATCTGGAGGAAGCCAGCAAGTCTTCATCAAGTGGAAGATTGTTTGAAATATGTGCCTCAATCTTGTTGGCTTGTATTGTGTTGGTCTGAAGACTTCATTTGTTCAACTTATTCCTTGTCGCTGAGACTCTGTCCGATCGATGGGACTTCTAGGGGTGTTCCAGTGATGGCTCGATGGGACTTCTAGGGGTGTTCCAGTGATGGCTCGATGGGTCTGGTTTGGTGGTATTTCTTATTGGCTGGCGATCGCTATCGGTGGGAGTCTTTGTGTTGTTCCATTGATGGGCCAATGTGGTGAGGCGATCTCATATCAGTGGGTGACATTTCATGTCCCATCGATATGCTGATAATGTGTTGGACGATTGAAGTGGGACCAAGCGGCGATGAACCTGATCAACGACTGTGATTGGTTTCATCTGCCAATGTCCATTGCGTTCCACACCCTTTTGAGGGAAGTACCGCTGAGAATGTTTTAGTCAAGCAAAATTTCTTGTGAGCATGATGTGTGGCGCCTTGTTAATGTGGTGAGCACAATGGAAGTGAAGGTGGGTCCTAGGTTGCTTTATGCGAAGTGTTGTCTGGATATGGACACTTAGGGTCTCGTGAATTTCTTGGGGAATTTTGCCAATGTCGCTTGAGATTCCCCGAAGGAGCTCCAGTGGCTAACACGTGGCTGGTGGGACCTGATAAAGCTAGTGGTCGGTGTTTTGATGATAGCGGTTGACTGTCGCCCCAAAATGTGAAGGAATGGTTAGCGATATCGAGTGGTCACTGGTTGTTGGCGGTTGTTTGGCTAACCACCATACCATGAGGGCTTTTCCCTAGGCTAGCTATAGAGTTGTTGACTGTCGAACCTCAGAGGTTTGATTGATGGTTAGTGGTAGTGCTTAGGATGATCAATCTACAAGCTACAGATGAATGGCAGTGTGACACATGGCAAAATATCATTGGTTGATTTTGCATCATTGTTGCAAATCAATGGCTAGTGACTGAAAGCTTGGGCACTTGTCTCAAGGGTTTGATCAAAGTGCAAAATTGATTGCAAGGTGGTTTGATGTTAGCTGTAAAGGTGGTGCATGCAACCCAAGATGGTATAGCTTGTCGGTGGGGTATTATGAGACCCCTGTTGATCATTGGTTGGTATCTGTAATTGGTTGGACAATAGGAGGTAGTCTTGAGGCCGATGAAAAGCCGATTGATGTTGATCCAGAAAGCGAGGTTGGATGTTGATCAATAGTAATCCAAAGCTAAGAAGATGAAGCTGAAAGCAGAGCAAGCTGATAAAGATCAGATCGAAAGATCAAATGATCAACGGATCAGCGGATCCATGCTCGGTAAGCTCGGTCAAAGATCGGAGAGTGTGTGTTCAAGCGCTATGCACAGAGCATTGTAACCGCAAACACTGAGACACTCGAAACCTGAGCAGATGTGAACCTGAGGAGGCCATGAGGCTATGCCAGCTGAAAGGATGGTTATGTGAGTGGGCTGAGGAGAAGAAGGTAATCTTCATTGTATGTCTTGTGAAGACATTGTAATAGTACAAGGTTGTAGATCTATGTTGTTGCCTATTTTTCTTCAGAGGAACAAGATGTAACTCCTGTAATGGCTATGAGCCTAATATTGTATTGTAACTATTTGTTGTTAATAATACAATGGCTCTATCTTTTCGAGTGTGGGGGTTTTTACCTGAAAGGGTTTTCCCCACATAAATTTGTGTGCTCATTTGTTTTTTTTGTTCATGGTTTTGAATCTGGCTTTAGTTTTTTATGTTCTTTTCTCAGAAGGATCAATTGGGGAGAACTACTATGGCTGTTTCCACTTTATGGCATAGTTGTTAGTGCTTTTGGAGTTATTTGTAAACGAAAGTCACTGAGGCGCTACTGGTTTTAGATTTAAGATCCGAGACGTTCTCGTATGGTATCCCAAACAAAGGGGTTGCCCCCAAAATGAAATCCCAAAATCACATAAGGGATCTATGGATTTGGGGTGAGTATGTCTTTTCTGCAATGTATCATTCCCTAAATACTCATGGATCAAGAAGAATGATGTAAAGAGAGAAAAACAAAAGAAAAATATTTTGGGTCAACATGGAAGAGACCTACATGTCTTGATGCCTTGTGTCATCCCCAAAAGGAAAACACAAGACAAAGAAAAAGATAAAGGAAAAATCTTTACAATATATAGAAGAAAATAGATACAAATAGAGGAATGTCACAAAGAGAGAGAGACATCAAACATAACACTATGGGGGATCACATTATGCACATGTAATCACACACATAACATGAAAAATAAACAAAGAAAAGACTAATAAGGCACATACAATTCAACCTATCGCAGGTCATCTGCATCCCAATCTTGTTCATCGTATACAGAAGGTGGGCAACTAGCCAAAGGGACAAAAAAATATGCTGAACTAGGGGTATCACCAAGTTCAACACTTTTCTTAGGAGAACTATCATTTAAGCTCATAGAAGAGGAAACTAATGTATTCAATTCATTATGCACTTCCTCATCAATTTTAGAAATCTCATCATCATCGTCTAAGTTAATCACAATGGTAGGTAGAATGATAATATATAAAGAAGTATTTAGCTCTTGTTTCAGTTGCGATATAAGATATTTTTGCTGTGGAGAAGAGGGAGGCTCATTATGTATTGTTTCACTTAAGTTTGAATTTTGTTTTTCTTTGTTATTCTCTTCGTTTAACCTTTGAGAAATAGCACAACATCTACACCTATGCTCTCTAGCATTTATATTTCTTTTGGTACAATTTTCAAGTTGTGTTTGTCTAAGAGCGGTCTATCAACCATAGGTTGCTTTTCTTCCCTAAGGGGAGGAAGGGAAGGAACCATAGGAGGTTGTTAAACCACTTTCTCTTTAGCTTTTTTAAAAACATTTATCTTGTGGGGCATGATGGGATTGTTCCGGTTGTCTCTTGGTCATTTGTAGGATATAGGTAGAGGATTTGTCTTAGGTTGGTCTTGGTTATTTGGAAGGGGTGTGGGTTCAATCATGGTTTCGTCAAGGATAGGAGGCTCAATCATGGGTTAAGGCATGTTTCAAAGGGATAAATTTGCTATGTGTTTTGCCTTAAACTTTTGATATAATTTGAGAAAGAAATCTTCACGAGGTTTAATAGGTTCCATAGGCTCAATCCAAAATAAATCCATTGAAAAGTTCACTTGGGAAGACACATGATTAAAGCCACTATGGTGCACAATAAATATTTCATTTTGAAAGGGAAACTTTAAGCATTTATGCACAATCGATGAGATGTTTTTCATGGAGCATAGCCACGGATAACCAAGCTTCACAAGGAATTGATCTAATGCCAAGATGATGGAGAATGAGACATCTAATTGTTTTAGTCCAACTTTTAAAAGAAAGGTGATTGATCCTATCGTAAGGCAAGAAAAACCATTATGCATTTATATCTATGATTTTAGTCTATCATATGTTTCTTGATAAAGTTCATGCACAAGTAAGAATTCTTTAGTGATCGCATTCTGTCCATAGATGATATCAATTAATATCCCATTAGTGGTCTTACCATTGCTTCAACTAACTATGTAAAGAGGACCATCAGGTGTGTTTCTAATGATATATTTAGATGAGAAATCAATGTCAAGAGGCTTTTTAGTTCAGCCCTTATGAGGTAGAATTTCAATCAATCCAACCATACTATCTGTAGGATCTTGTTCAATAGTATCCATAGGACCTTGTTCAATAGTATCCATGTTGTCATCACTCATGTTAACATTCATCACATCATTCTTCTTAGTTTCAGTAGCTTTGAAAAATGAAATATTATGATTTTACATAGGGTTGGTAAATATTTGCATGTTTTGGTTAGGAGGGACAATAAATTTATTTCCTTGATCATTAACACCTCCATTATGAAGTCAACTAGAATCAATGAGATCTTCCACAA
Source organism: Sequoiadendron giganteum (assembly GCA_007115665.2). Classification (NCBI taxonomy): domain Eukaryota; kingdom Viridiplantae; phylum Streptophyta; class Pinopsida; order Cupressales; family Cupressaceae; genus Sequoiadendron; species Sequoiadendron giganteum. The sequence continues at coordinate 303,568,849 of CM021102.1, forward strand.
GATATTTAAGATGCTTATAATGTTTTGTATCATGTCCATTTTGTTGGTGAGAATGGCAATAGGAATTCAATCTAAATTTTGGTGGTAATGGCTTAGTAGGATCAGGAGTTCTTACAAGAGTTAAGGAAATAATTTTATGTTTTAGAAGTTGTATCATTCTGTTATGGCGGGTATTGGGTAAGGGAGTAAATTGTCTAGCCGGATCCCCAAATGTAAAATAATTTGTCTTCTTTATAGCAGCCACTTAGGTATAAACATGTTGGGTTGGTTGAGGGGGATTTAGTTGAAAGAAGCCTTTATTTTGTTTCCAAAAAGGTTTTATTTTGTTTCCAAAAAGGTTGGTAATTGTTTTGATTTATGGATTCAAACTTTTTAGGCTGGATAAAGGTTGGTTTTGTTTCACGGCTACTAACCGAGTTTTGATAAGCATGAAGGGCAGTACACAAGTGTACAAAGGAAGGAAACTTCATCATGCCAAGCTTATATTGTATTTTTTCAATGAACATCCATTGAAGGTGAGGATTTGAAATCCTTATGTCGATTTGGGAATAAAGCGATTGGTAACATGAAATGAAGTTAGTAAAATTTTCATCATCCTTTTGGTTACATTTCATCAAATGAGCTAATGTCATCTTAGGATTCATGTGCACTTGGAAGTGGTTAATAAAGGCCTCAACAAGTAAATTGAATGAATGAATTGATTTATTTGGTAACAAGGAAAACCATTCTAAAGTAATATATTTCAAGGACCTAGGGAAAAGATTAGCCAAGATATTATCCTCAAGGATGAAATCACTACATAAGGCGGTGTAAGCAGAAACATGGTTAGAAGGATCTCCTTTCTCTTCATATTTATCAAACCTAGAAAAATATATAGCTTGTGGTATTGACATTCTTAATATCTCCAAGGATAATGGATTTCTTCGAACATAGTATGATGGTAGGCCATTTTGATTTTGGTTTATGGTGGAACCTTTCTTTTGAAGGGATGCAAAATTTTGCAAGAGTTGGTTAAGGATGGCATCATTGGTTGTATTTTAAGGTGAAGGTGAACTTGATAGAGGTGTATATGTGTTTGAGGGGGAAGTGAATGGAATTCTTATGGGAAGTATAGTGGTAGGACATATGATATAATATTCCATAAAGGTATAGGATTGCTAGTAGAAATACCCAAGGTAGAAAAGACATTACTGGTAGGTTGCATTGTTATGGTAACTTGAGAGTTGGTATATGTAGGAATAGAGGAAAAGGTTGTAGGAGGAGGAATTTGGGTTCCTCCTTGAATTTGGACATTTTTCAAAGGTTGAGCACAACTAGTGGTCTATATAAAATGTTTTCCAAAAATATGATCTAAGTTATGAGCAAGTTCTATTCATTGTTCACTTTCAAGCATGCGGTGTATGTTACCTATGGTAGGAATAATAGTATTGGAAATTTTTTCACTACTTACTTGATTTTGTGGGTTTGCTAATTCATGGATTTGGATTATGTTTTCTTGAGGGATACTAGCAACCATTGTTTTAACACTTGTCATACTACTTGAAGATAAAGATTTGTCAAGGGTATGGTCCATACCTAAAGCACTAGTGTTAAAACTATGAGTGAAAGAGCTAGATAACACAAGATCATGATGATTGTGCTATTATGGGATGACATGAGTCTCGAACTATGTCTCACTATAGTATTAGAAATAGGACACCAAGTTGTAAAGCTCATGCAAAGGACAATCAATGAATGCAAGGTAAATACAATGAACATAAGATAAATGATATGCTTTTTATTCCAATTCTTATGTTTACAAATTCACTTGAAATCAAAACAAATTAAGCTATATCTTAATGAAATGAATGAAATAGAAACTTAGTAATCTGAAACGAAGATCTAACAACAACAAAAAGAAGGACAAAAACAAGGTTTTTAATGATGTAAAATATAGTTTCAGATCTGACGTGGGACTAAATCACCTAGAGGGGAAAATGAGTCCTAGTTAGTGTTTTTAGAAGGTTCAAAAAGTGAAAAGCACACAACACAAAATTCCTCGAAATTAGGTAAAACAACCTATACAGGGAGTAAATCGCCTAGAGGGGTGAATGAGCCCCGGATGAAGGTTTTGGCACTAAATTTAGCAAATTCTTAGTGAATGTTAAGGTTTCTAATTTGTATGTCGACTATATTGTGTGCAATGATATATTTCAAATGAAATTTAATGATGCAAGATGCAAAAATGCAACCTATATGCACTTTCACTAATGTAAGATTTTGAAGCCCTCAATGAAAATTAACTAATTCAAAGCTAATGTAAGCTAGACCTAGGACTTTAATGTACTCCAAATCAGAAATAAAGTGTTTGAAGGTTAGGTTTACCAAAATGAACCTAAGTAAATAGGGTGCTCAACCTTTTAGGAGATGGAACACAAGGGGGGCTATTTCACTCTAGTTCATTCAAGGAAACCCTAGAGATCTCAACCTAATGATCCAATTAGGAAAATAGATTACTACAAGGTCTCCTTAGGTGTGATTAAAAAGGGTTCACCACTAAGAAAATTCTTAGAAAGAAGGAAATAGATGTAACATGCATATCTAGCTATATGACCTAGAAAATGAACTTGAAATCAGAACAACAAACTAAGAATAAATAGAGAAAACCTGAAAGATGGAGATGATTAAGGAAGACCTGAAAACACATAAATTTGTTGCTTTTGAGGTGAACTAGGAATCATGCACCATATTGAGCGATTTAGTCCTAGTTGAGGGTTTTGAGCTGAATTTGGAATCTACAACTGGCAAACCAAGATCTATAGAAAATGACTAAAAAGTGGTATACTGGGACTCATACACCCAAGATGGTGATTTAGTCCTAATATTAGGGTTTGTTTGAAACTTTGGTATACTTCAATAATCATTCGTAGCTTCTCTCCCTTGTGATCTCTGAGTTTGAAAGCTTGAATTATGGCCTGTAGGTGGCTTTTCATGAAGATGACAACTTTGATAACTTTCTTCAATCTTGCAACTTCATCTTCAAATGATCTTTAAGTCTTAAAACACCTAGATTTGTAATCACACATGTGGAGAGAGAAAAATGTTGATTTGTTAGTGGATAGGGGTTTTTCTTAGTCAAACCCCATTCTAGTAATCAAATATTTAAATGAAATGAAATAGAATGAAGGAATGATGAATGAAAAATATGAAAATATTGTGACTCACCAAACCCTTGGTATAAAGGTTGCAATATTATGTGAAATGGCTAGCATGAATATAGATCTTGAATCTTGATTGAATGCTATGGATATTGAGTTGATTTCTTGCTTAAATCATAAAAACCTTCATCACAAATGTTAGCTCAAAGAACACACATGATGCGTGATGAATTTGACATGATTCTTGAATCTTGAATGTAGCTCCAAAATGCTTGATAATTAGTGCTTGAATGCTCTATAATTATCTCACTTAAATTCTCATAAGATCCCTTAAATTGATAGGAGAAATTATGTGAAATAACCTTGTATTTATAAAATTATTCATCTAATGGTGAAAACTTGGAAAGCAAGTGCCTTGGATAAGCACCATGATGAAAACCTAACAAATAGGTGTCATGTGTAAATCCTCCATCCAATTTACTTTCACACTTGGGGGAAACTTAATGCCCTTCCTCTATCTCCTACATCCAACCTATGCACCTATCCTACATATCATATCCCATTTATCCCAATCCCTCCATCCTCCTTGTGATTTTGATAATGACAATGGCACCTATCTATACATGCTTTGGACCCCTCATCCATACACTATCATATTCCTTATCCTCCCCATCTACCTTTCTTATCCACACATCTAATCTGCACCCATCTACCTTCCTTATCCACCTATCATGCTACCATCCATCTCCCTTCCTTATTCATATATCCTATCCATATCCATATCACTCCCTTATGCACCCATCCTACTATATGTTGTCTCTCTTGCCTCATCACACATGACGTACATATCTAGAGTAGTGCATGACCTTCTTTGTGACATAGTCCTTGGAGAAAACATTGATCAATATAAGAAATCCCTTCCATCTCCCCTGTCCTTATCTTCCACTTCATCTATTCACTAATGATTTTCCATCTTCCCATCCTTATCTTCCTATCCATCCATCCTATCACTCTACCATATCCACACACTTATCTCTTTATCCTCCATCCATGTAATCCCTCTACCATATCATCCCCCTATCCATCATCCCTTGTCATTGGTATCTAGCTATAGGCTACCTCCATGCAGCCCAATGCCATCTATCTCATCATCATCACTCCAACCTCTTTCAAAAATCTTCCCAATCCCATATCACTTTTCATTGCTTACCTATCCATTGTATCAACCTCCCAATTCACCTTTTGATGATTTAGATAACTATCTCATCCATGAGCTTCACATAATCCTCATCTATCATATCAATCATCCTATCCACAAGGTCTGTCTTGTAGATCACTATATCATATGCATCATTGTATCTACTTATCATGATCATCTCATCATCCCTATCCATTGTCTCCTATTGATCTTTTGTCAAACTATGTTGCCTTTGCGCTTTCACGTAGGCAAGGCTAATCATTTGATCAACCCCCGAGGCTTTTTTTCTATCTGTTTGTGTCAGTCTTCATCATCCATCTGAGTCTCCATCATCCCCTTTCCACTTTTATCCATGGTCAATCATCAGTCTTGTTAGGTCTCAAAAATGCAGGTTTGAACCATGAGAGGTTGCCAAGGTCTCACAACGTTTCTGGCTAGCATACAAGGCCAAAAAATGAATTTGAACCTTCTACTCTTTAGATTTTGCTAGACCTAGGTGGGTAAACCTATATGAATGAAGCATATTTGAACTATGTATTTCTTCCCTAAGCAATCTATCCACAATGGAAATTTGGAGGTGGAAAGATGCAAACTTAGTTGGTATAAATTGTATAAGCAATATCAAGGAAAAATTCAATATGTTCAGTTAACAGATGTCTGAAAAAATATTTAATGAATTTAAATGAATAAAATGGGCGAGACCAGTGCCCTGTTGGGTAAAACATAGTCCAATGAAAGTATTTGATGGATGACTCTTATTTGGCAGAGATTATGGTTTCTTGGCACATAGGTGTTCATTTATAACTTGTATAAAAATGCAAGACAATGATTGAAAAACCCTACTAGAGGAAGAATACCAATCCTAATTATTTGATTCTTCTTACTGATCCAATTAACACTTCTAGATTACTGCAATTTGACTAAAAGGAATTTAATTCTTCTTTAAAGAAACCAGTTAATCACACTAGACAGATACAACAATTGTGCATTGATAAGTTCAACACGTGTTTGACATATCAACTTAAATAATCAAGAAATATCAAGATAGAGATAATCAAATAATTGAAAATTTTCAATAAACAACTAATACCAAAATATAACCACCAAACTAGAAAAATTTCATTAATTTCCTCAAAAATAAACTCGCATCATGGTCTCTGCTATGTAAATCTTCTGAAAATTATCTATCTCTCTAACCTCTAACCTCTATTCATTATCTATCTCCCACTTTTATATAGTACAACAAAATACATGTGCCCTTTGGTCGTGGTCTCTTCGTATTGTCACTAGAAGCAAAAGTCGCGTCGCTTGAGAAAAACTAAACTGAAATATGACAATAATAACTGTCACAGAAGCAATGGCTTCCTTATCGGGTTACCATGTACCTTCTCTTTCTCTATTGCAGTGCTGCAATGTCCTACTTCTCCTTTCCATCCTCTACTACTTTAGCGCAGGCTATGTTTCTACTCCCAATGGTACCACGGTGGTCATTTTATGTTACACCTCTATATATTGCTCTACCAAAATCTAGCATTTCCTTCCATGCAATATCGTGGTGATTTCTACCATTTACAGTCATCTCTACAGCTCAACTAGAGGAAAATTTCAAACCCTTCATGGTATGGAGGTATCAATCAATCACCACCTCTACTCCCTTTACAACACCACCATGGTCTACCTTTCACCTCCTTGTGGTATCGCAGTGTCTACTTGGCTATGCTCTTCATACCGGTCTATTGCGGTTTGCCTATTGACCCTCCATGGTACAATAGTAAGGGTATAACATGACTGCTCTCAACCGTGATACCGCAAGTCGTCCTGCAAGGGGCTACGGTAAGGAGGTAAGAGGTGCAAGCTATGAAGGGTGGATGATGTGGCAGCGGTATGGTGGGAAAATGATTTTTTGGCTTTGTGGATGGCGGTGTAAGGAAATTTTATGAAAAAGATAGCGCGAACTTGGATTCAAATGGATAAAACCCCTTAGAAATTTTCTAAAAATTCTAGTTGTAATAGTGACTCCTATTGGGGATGACTAATTTTCCAATCACTGCAAGAATCCAGAATATCACTGGGAGAGAAAACCAAGACATCAAGGATATGAAAAAATGAAAGGAGGTGAAAAATGGAGGAGATGAAAAAAAAGGGGAAGATGGAAAATGGAGGATGGAAATGACACTACACTACTATACATGGAAAGAAAACTTTGTTTTCAATGAGGGAATTCTGGGATTTTCCATGTACTAGCAAGTCCCAACCCCTTTTGAATTCCTAAATTACTGTGCATGGAAAAGAATGTTTTAAGAGGTTTGTTAAGAATTTTTCATGCACTGGCAATACTTAATCCTCTAGTACTTCCTTAAGAGAAGAAATGCTTCAGGAACTACCCATGTATAGGCAACTCCAGCTCCTCTCTAGACATATTCTGCAAATAATAAGAGTCCTCCCCTCCTTTGCCAATGATCACAAAAGGTCCCAACCAAAAAGCTTCAAAATTTCCATGCTTTCCCTTCTCCTGACATCAAGCATTCCACATCAACACTAGATCATTTTCCTCAAATTTTTGATCTTTGGCCTTTTTATCAAAAATATATTTCATTTGTGTTTGCAGCTTCACATTTTGCTTCTGGGCCATTCTCTTTATTTCATCAAGTTCTACAAGCTACTTCATTCTTTCCTCCATTGGTTTAGAAACATCTAAATCCTCTTGCAGAATAAAGTTATTAACTGGTAAAAGATTTTGTAGTGGCATCCTGGCTTGTGTTCCATATACCAGTTCAAATGAAGACTTTCCAATTGCCTTTTTTACTGTAATCCTATCTGCCCACACAAACATTCTCAACTTTGAGTCCCATGCATTTTTATCTGTATCTAACATCCTCCTTATTATCTTTAAAAGACTTTTATTACTTGATTCTTCTTGACCATTTTCTTGTGGATGAAAAGGGGCGGCATAGGAAATAGTAATTCCATATGTATTGCATAAATCTCTGAATTGATCAGACCTAAAACACATCCCATTATCTGTGATCACTCTTACTGGTGTGAGTTATGATATTTTCCATTAGAAAGTTCATCACCACCTTGCTTGTTGCTTGTTTAGTGGGGATTGCCTCCACCCACTTAGTAAAATAATTTGTAGCTACAAGTATCCATTTATATCCTCCACTTGAATTTTCCTATATTTATCCAATGAAATCAATTCCCCATTGATGGAAATGGGCTTCTACCTACAAAGGTCTAAGTGGTAAGCTCCTTGATACTTCAATTTTCCTGAAAAACTTTTGATAAGTCTCACATTTCCTCACATGTGCAAAAGAGTCATTAAAAACTTTAGGCCACTAATAGCCAACCCTAAGAATCTTATGTGCAGTTGTTTTGGTAGAATAATTACCTCCACACACCCTTTCATGCATATCCCTCAAGACATGTTTTGCTTGTGATTCATCTAGACACAACAATAACATTCCATCCCTATTCTTCGAAAATAGGTCTCCTTATATAAATACATACTTAGATACTTGCAACTTCAAAGTTCTCTTTTGATTATCATTCAAATCCTCAAGGAATTTCATGTGTCTGAGATGATACATTATGTTTGTGTACCAAGGAGTATGTTCAATACTTGCAACTGCACTCTCTCCACCCTCTATATTGCATATTTAGTTTGCTTCAACGTTTTTTTCTACCATTAGCTTGGCCAAACCCTATCCTCTTACCAACTTGGTAATCTAAATCTCCATATTGAACTCTTGGATTTTATTAATCCATCTACATCTTTTCCCTGTCACCTCTGTCTATATCAAGATATCTTTCACAACTGCATGTGGGATATAGGCAATTAATTTAGCTCCAACAAGATAAGGTTTGAAAACTTTTGTTGCTTTAACCAATGCAAAGGATTGTTTTTCCATTATATCATATTTCAACTTCGACCCCTGCAAAGACTTGCTGAAAAAAGATACAGGTTGCTCTTGACCTTCATCATTGTTTTGTAACATAACAACTTCTATAGTGTGAAATGAAGCAAAAGAAAATATCTGAAAAGGTTTGGTAAAATCAAGGGACTTTAGGATGGGAGCTTCTTTGATAGCTCTTTTTATAGATATAAAGGATTCCATGGCTTCAACATTCCAATCTATATTTTCTCCCTTTTTCAGCATCTTGGATATAGGTTTAACAATCTCAGCAAAATTTGACACAAATCTCCTCATAAAGTTAATCTAACCAAAAAATGATTGGATTGCTTTGATAGTTTTGGGAATGGGGATTTTGTCTATGGCTTCTACTCTCTCAGGGTCTATTATAATCCCATCTTTTGATACAATATGTCCCAAAAGCTTACCCTCTGTAACAACAAAATGACAATTTTTAGGATTAAGACTAATACCATACTCCAAAGCTTTGATAAATATCTTCTCCAAGTGCCCCGCATCATCTTTTGCCCTTTTTGAATAAGCAGTAAGATTGTTCTGATACACTATCATTATGCAATTAATTAAATCTGCAAACACCACATCCATGGCCCTTTGAAAAGTGGCCCCTACATTTGTGAGATCGAATGGCATTCTAGCATAAACATATGCCCCCCATGGTGTAGTAAACATTGTCTTGTATTGCTCAGACTCTTTTACTTTAATTTGGTTATATCCAGAAAACCCATCCATCATTCACAGTAGCTCACACCCTATTAATTTGTGCAATATGGCCTCCATATTTGGGAGAGGATAATTATCTTTAAGGGAAGCAACATTTAGATTTCCGAAATCTACACATAATCTAATATCCCCATTTTTCTTTCTTACAGGAACCAGGTTCGAGACCCATGTTGAATGTCTAATGGGTTTAATAATACCTCCATCTCTTAATTTTGCCAATTCCTCCTACATTTTAGGTTCCAATGTTGGGTTAATAGGCCTCTGCTTTTTTCTGAATGGCTTTTTATCTTGTTTAAGTGGAATCTCATGTTGGAAAAGAACTTCTTTATACACCTTGAGATCCTCATAAGACCAAGAAAACACATGTTTTTATTTTCTCAATAAGGCAATCAACATTCCCTTGATGGTGGGACTTATCTTCTTCCCGATGTAGACCTTTTTTGGTGCTAACTCAGTTCCTAGATTTATTTCTTCAATATATTCTCTCTTGACTAGTGTCTGCTTCATGAGAGAGTGATCATTCCCATCATAGACTCTTTCTAGTTCCATAAGCCCTTTGGGGAGCTTGTTGGTTTTAAGCTGCAAGACTTCCTTCCCAAATACAGTCTATTTCCCATCCATTTCTTCCATAAAAGCATTGAAGCCAATCTCTAGAGCCTCATACTGATCTATGCAATGAAGAAACTTTAGGATTTCAATATCATCATTGAAAAATTTCCAACTCTATATGTTGTTAGGGATAAAAGGTCTTGTTTTGCATTCAACCTGAGATATTCTAGCCAAAGTAATATCATCTCTTTTCAAGGCTACGTTAGCTACAAATTCTGCCATTAAGTTTTTTGATCTGTTTATCCAATCAATTGAGAAAGCATCAAATAACTTAATCGTATCCCACACAACATTTCTATATTATTTCAATATTTTATTCTTTGCAGCATATCTTGATCTGATCTATGAGAAAACTAGTTTAGAATCTCCCAGGACAATTAACAATTTGATCTTGTGCTTGACAACCATATTTAAACAAATCAACAAGGCCTCATATTCTTCCACATTTTTTGTACACTCAAAGGTTAGTAAAAATGAATATTTGAATTTAATACCTTCAGGTGATATAAAAACTACTCTAGCTCCATTTCCTTCTTGGTTGCATGCTCCATCAAAATACATTTTCCACACGCCTTGCTGATCTTTAGAAACATGCTTATCAATTGGGTTAGTATTTGCTAATTCAAGCTAAGACGGTTCCACTCTGAAGCTCCTTAAATCCACATCACAAAAACAATTGAGTTTTCCTTGAGGAACACAATCGAGAATCTGATTCATCCTTGGTTCTCTATACAATTTGAATTATTCACCATTGACTAGTATTGTGGCATATGATAAATCAAATTGTACATTGCTTCCAATTGCTATAGTCCATTGTCTTGAAAAAAGCCAAACTGAGGAAGTGTGTCAATCACAATTATGTGAATATTATAAGTTGCCTATGGGTAAGTAGCCAATTTCACTTCCACATCTTTAATAATTCCCACCACTAGGACAGGTCTAATGTCCATGGCATAACATTTACCCCCTTCAACATCTACCCACATACCAAATTGTTTCATCAGCCCTATTGGCATGATGTTCATAGAAGCACCTGAATCTATCATACAATTTCTTACCAGTTTGTCATTTATGAGTAGGGTAGTAAAGAATAGATCAATTTGTGGTGGATTCATCAATGCATCACTTAGAAAAACCTCTGGAACTTTTATCTTTTCCTTCTTATTACTACTTTAAGGAATCTCCTTATTTTCAAGGTTTGCACTTTTATTACCTCCACTAGACATTAATTGAATAGAAATTTCCCTATACTCTTTAATCTTCATCATTTATAGTAATGGGACATACATCTTTACCTGGGACAAAGCTTTCATGAAATCAAAAGAGGCACTCTTTGTTTTGATCATCTTCTTTTTCTCTATTGACTCTCCTTTGTTCTCCTCTTTCTCCTTTTTGTTTGTCTGATTTGACTTTTGTTTGTCCTTGGAAAATTCTTTGTTTTCTTCCTTATGGACATACTTTTGTTCTTTTTTATCAAATTGCTTATCATATGTCCTTTTTGAAGCTTCCTGGGGAATTTTCTTATCCTTCAAAAAAAATCCTCTTGGAACACCTTCATTCTCATTTACTGTTCTATTTCTCAACTAGTATCTGCTTTTGGCCTGCTCAACTGCTCAAATAGTTAACCTTAATTTCTTCCTTAGTCAATCTTCTCATATTGCATTTATTTGTTTGATATGATGTACTAGGAGGACATTGTTCATTATCACTTTCTTCATGATTAGGAAAACCTTGTTGTTCTACCATATGGATATTGTACTTTTGGTGATCAACATCATATTCATACCCCCCTTCTTCTGAAGATGAATATCCCTACTCAACAAAGTGAAGAGTGTGGGAAGTTAAATAGATATTATGGTCCTTTTCATTGTTATCTTCTGGTATGTATTTTCCTGGTATCGACTAAGCTAAAATACAATGATCTGGGGAATGTGGCTAGTCACAAAATGATCACCAAAGACTATCATTTACCATATACACCCCTCTTTTCTTTAAAGGATCGAGTGTCTCTTTATTCCTAGGCCTATCCATCACTGGCTTTCCATTCTTCCAAATTTTATTATATGGCATGTCATGCAACCTTGGCCTTTCATTTTTGTATGTATTTTCCTACCTATTTGGAGGAGTATATTGGGGAACCCTAGGATTATCCCTCTTTCCAATCATTCTTGCAGCTTTCCTATTATTTTCAATAGTTAGTGCTATCTTTTGAGCTTCAGCTAAATTCCTAGGACACCTGTTCCTAAGCTCATATCTTGTCTTAGGATGAAAATATTTTAAATAGATACTTAATGCAACAAGATCAACTAATTTGGATCTAGGAGGTATCTTATTATGTAATTTAGAAAACCTCTAGTTGAAGTCATAAGTTGACTCATTCTGATGCTTCTAGATAGTTACCAATTCGTGCAGGGAAAACTATGGTGCACATTGATTCCCATACTGCTCAAGGAACTTTTCATAAAACTCCTGAATTGAGTCAATAGAAGCTGTTGGCAAACTCTTAAACCGATATCTAGCATATTCAATCAATGACATCATAAACAATCTCATTTGCACATCCTCATATTGCATATCCAAGTCTTGAATAAATGCATTAAAGTTCCTTAAGTGTTCTTTAGTTGTGATTGCACTACTTCCTGTGAATTCTAGGACAAGGCTTCTCCAACTCTTATCCATGGGATAAGGATATATTTGAAATCTAGCCAAATCAAATTGTCTGATTAGGGTTGTGTATGGTGGAGGAGGTGGATTTTGAGGATGTTGGTACTGGTACAATGGATTGTTGTGAGGTGGTGGCATATATTACTGACCTTATGGAGGTATATATTGCTGGTGAGGGGGTGGCTAAGCATTTTGATGTTGTGGTGGAGAATTTGGGGGTCTATATTGATTCCTTGACTAATTTTGTTGTGCTTTTGGGGGATTTGAAGGTCCTACATTATTATTCCCCTGCCTGTGAGGTGGCACATATTTAGTTAAGTTAGCCATCTAAGCATTGATCTGGGCTTTCTATAACTTCAATTCTTGAAGCTCATTTATTTCTTGGAGCCTCTGCTGATACTCCATTCTTGTTCTTTCCACTTCTTATCTTTCATGTTCTAATCATGTATTTATCTCATCCTAAGACATGTGTTCATAGTTCTCTTTAGAGGCTGGTTCATAGCCAACTCCATCCCGATTTTCTTCCAGTAATGCCATTTTCTGATCATATTCATGTTGTCTCCTTTCCCTTTTAGCCTCAAGTCCAGCCATGAAATCCTCAACTTTGTTGGGGTCTGGTTGATAGAAGGGATTCCTCTTTTCCCCAAGAGTGTGAGGTTCTCTAGATGGGTTGTTTTCATTTACCAGTGTACCATAAGAATTATATGTCTCCAGGTATGCTTTTGATGTTTTGTATTTATTTGTTAGGCACATGTCATCAGACACCTTCTTTTCCTTATCATTCTTTTGAGTCCATTTAATTTTTTCATTATGAGGATCCTCATACAAAGACCTTATGCCATTCATGTTGTGAGTAATTTTGATAGTCTGAACTCTAGGATGGTTCCTTTTTGATGTATACTTCACTATATTAGTTTTAATGCACTTGTTCATTCAGAGTCACCACTCACTTTCCAAAAGGTGAGAAAATTATGTAGTTCCTTGTTCGAACGGAGTCTTCTGCAAGGTATTGACTCTATGATGAAGGCTTGGGTTCAGTTTGGTCCCCAGCGGAGTTGCCAAACTGTTAGGTCTCAAAAATGCAGGTTTGAACCATGAGAGGTTGCCAAGCTCTCACATCGTTTCTGGCTAATGTACAAGGCCAAAAATGAATTTGAACCTTCTACTCTTTAGATTCTGCCAGACCTAGGCGGGTAAACCTATATGAACGAAGCAGATTTGAACTATGTATTTCTTCCCTAAGCAATCTATCCACAATGGCAATTTGAAGGTGGAAAGATGAAAACTTAGTTGGTATAAATTGTATAAGAAATATCAAGGAAAAATTAAATATGTTCAGTTAAAAGATGTATAAAAAAATATTTAATAAATTTAAATGAATAAAATGGGCGAGACCAGTGCCCTGTTGGGTAAAATGGAGTCCAATGAAAGTCTTTAATGGATGACTCCTATTTGGCAGATATTTTGGTTGCTTGGCACATAGGTATTCATTTATAACATGTATAAACATGCACAATAATGATTGACAAACCCTACTGGAGGCAAAATACCAATCCTAATTATTTGATTCTTCTTATTGATCCAATTAACACTTCCAGATTACTAAAATTTGACTAAAAGGAATTTAATTCTTCTTTAAAGAAACCAATTAATCGCACCACATAGATAAAAATATTGTGCACTGATAAGTTGAACACGTGCTTGACATATCAACTTAAATAATCAAGAAATATCAAGATGGAGACAATCAAATAATTGAACAATTTCAACAAACAATAAATATCAAAATAGAACCACCGAACTATAAATTTTTCATTATCTTCCTAGAAAATAAACTTGCATCATGGTCTCTATTGTGTAAACCTTCTGAAAATTATCTATTTCTCTAAGCTCTAACCTCTATTCATTATCTATCTCCTACTTTTCTATAGTAGAACAAAATTCCCATACCCTTTGGTCTTCGTCTCTTCGTATTGTCACTAGAAGCAAAAGTTACGTCACTTGAGAAAAACACAACTGGAATATGACAATAATAATTGTCATAGTAGCAACGACTTCCTTACCAAATTAGTGTGTGCCTTCTCTTTCTCTTTTGTGGTGCCGCGATGTCTTGCTTTTCCTTTGCATCCTCTACCGCTTTACCACGAGCTATTTTTCTACTCCCAACGGTACTACGGTGATCATTTTATGTTACACCTCTATATACCACTCTACCACAGTCTAGCATTTCCTTCCATGTTGTATCATGGTGGTGTATTCCCTTTACCGTCATCTCTACCACTCAACTGCAGGAAAAGTTCAAACCCTCCATAGTATGGTGGTATCGATCAATCATCGCATATGCTCCCTTCACCACTATGGTCTACCTTTCACCTCCTCAGGGTATTGTGGTGTCTACCTGGATACACTCTTCATACCACTCTACCATAGTCTACCTATTGACCCTCTATAGTACAACAATAAGGGTATAACATGATTGCTCTCAAGCATGACACTGCAAGCTGTCCTACAAGGGTTTGTGGTAAGGAGGTAAGAGGTGTAAGCTATGAAGGGTGGATGATGTGGCAACGGTATGGTGGTAAAATTATTTTTTGGCTTTGTGGATGGTGGTGTAAGGAAATTTTATGAAAGAGATAGCACAAACTTGGATTCAAATGGATAAAACCCCTTAGAAATTTTCTAAAATTTTTGGTTCTAACAAGTCTTTCATCGAACTACGAGGGCTCTATGCTTTCATGTAGGCAAGGATAATCTTTGATCAGTCCCTGAGAACTTAGGTCTATTCTTAGGGTGTGTCTTGGTTTTATGACATTTCATCAAGTGTGTCCCTATTCACCTGGTTCCTAACAACAAAATCCATTAGCCCCTTGAGGTTCATTCTATTTTGAGTATCCTAAGTTAGGTTGATCAAATAATCTACCCTAATCTATCATTTGTCTTAGAAAGATGTATCCTTCCTCATATTAGTCTGCATCAATCCCATCCACCTATTGGTCCTATGGAAAAGGATATTTGAAATTTATTGTGATCTTTTGGTGCTTTTTAATTTTCTTTATCCTTTGAGCTTCCTATTATACCTACTCAACGCCACCACGATCCATCATATACTAGTGCACTTTTATTGGTAAACATAGGGGCATATCTCAATTTTTCTACATGATCTTGTCTTCTTGGTTGTCTCATGTAGTACCCACCAAGATCCTTTGTGGTCTTTGTTGTGCATATTTCACACACACCCCATTCGGAATGGGGACCCTCTCTTCCCTCTTTTGCTTGTCGGGTCCTTTTTGTTTGGCCTTGTTTTTCGTGCCTTTTTTTTGCATCCTAGAAGATCAACATATTCTCAAAGTCACATTCTAAGTTTGACCAAATGTGGCCCCCCTTGAAAATGTTAAATCTTAAGCCTTTTCGGGTTTCCCTTATCTATCAACCTTTCTGACATCCGTGGCCCCTCTCAGGTCCGAACCCTTGGGTTTCCCCCTTCAGGTTTCCGCTCCGGCTTTGTCATTGTTGATGTCTGACGTCCTCCATCCTTCTAGACTCTGGACCCCGAATCCCGAAATTCCATCTCCGAAATTCCTTTTGAATGTCGCTGTTCTAAGCGACCGCTGGTCAACGTCCTCGTGGACCTCGGGCCTTGGGTTCTTTTCCGCCATTCGACTTAACATTTCATAGATTCCAATATGGCTGTGGCTAGATGTCTTTCCAACCACCGGACTCTAGATCACTCATCGTCGCTCTAAAAATTTGAATTCACCAACTCCACCTGCCGCTGTACGGGGCATTTAATCACAACATTAATTACATTTGGGCATATATAAACATGTTTTCACCTACCATTTTCACATGACAGAGTGAAGTTTCGAAAGATCAATGCCACCCCAACATTTTGCACCTCTGCGCCCGAACCCCTGCTTTGTTGTTCTTCATGAATTCAGCCTTGTCCTTCTCTAGGGATTGAAGGTAGGTTTTCTGCCGCCCCTACTTTACGCATTTTCAAAGAATTTAAACTTAAAGTCAAGTAAAGGGTAAAATGAAATCGAAAACTTGGTAGTGCAGTGATCTTGGCTCAGAACCCACCAGTTAAAATCAATGAACACTACATAGAATGACTAAAATTTACCTCTGGAACTTGACCTTTCCATCGCTATTCTTTGGAATAGGTGATCACCTTCCTCGGGCCTAGACTTGTCCATGGCCGTTACCTAAAATTCAAAATTAAGAAATTGATAGCGACCAAACTTGCTCCGGGACCCAGCCACCAGACTTCCCCTCTTGAGTTTCCATTGTGCCTCCGCCATTCCAAACAGCCTTCCTTGAGCATCCTTTCGAATCTCGGACCCCAGGCAGGTGAAGTCTGTTCAAACTTGCAGAGTAAAATCTACTGCCCAAACTCATCTCAGACTCCGGTGTTTGGATATTTGTCGCCGGATTTCCATGTCCGTTTCGCCATTATCAGTGGCGGACTCTGTCCATCTTTCCAGGACCCAGACCCCGACTCTGCAAATTCCATCGTAGACCTGCAAAAGAGAAACAAAATGTCCAAAGTGTTGCTAGAACCCGACCTCTAGAGTTCCTTGTCTGGGATTCCGTGTTGCTTTCACCATCTCGAACGACTATCACGAGACATCTTTCTGAGACCCGGACCCTGGTTCTCCTTTTTCCAAGCATAAAGTCTAAAAAGCTATCATAAATTCCAAATGCTCCAGACTCCAAATCTGGAATTTTGTCTCCGAGATTCCATTCTGGTTTTTCCATTCCAAATGGTCGAACCTAACTATCTTTTCGGCCTCCAGGTCCCGACCTTCGTTTGACCATTGGGCTTTCCTAACTCATAAATTTATCTCTGGGGATTACCCTCTAGACTTTCGTCCTCGGATTGCTGCCTGCATTTCACCGTTTTACATGTCTATCCCCTGACAGCTTCCTGAACTCTAGACCCCATCGCCCAGAGTGTCGTCTTCCCTGCGCCATTTCAAACAACCTTCCTGCAGCTGAAGCTCAAACACCTAAATGAGGGACCAAATGGACTTCAACCCACTTCCTAAAATTTGGTCATCTTTCACGTCAGCCCTTCATTGATCCAATCCAATACTGAAAAAATTATTGGAAGTGTCTTGCCTCATTTTCCCTTCCAAAGAACATTCTTCCAAGGGAATTCTGGCCTTGGGAACCCAGGTTGCTTGTTTTGCTTCCTTCTGATGTTTTATAATATGTTAAGCATGAATGACGATTATGGATCTAACCTTGGTGTGAAGGGATTTGGCCAAGGTTGCTTTTCCATGTTTAATGTTACTGATTTACATCTCTTTGTGCAAGATTTATGGAATCCAGTGCAGAAACCTCCGGTGCCACCAAGGAAAAGGGAATTTGCAAGGCACCTCGAGGCAGGAAGATAAGGATTAGATGAAGTTTAAATTCTAGGGGGTGCCACTACACTCCAAAATCACCACTCTTTGGAGAGACATCATAGATACCAATATCGGGCATGTCAATATTGATGAATTTACATGGAGGGTCAAGGTGGATCCGAAAATAGAAAATGCAAAATTAATCAGAAGCAGTGGACTTGCTAAGGCTGCAGGCTTCCTACCAACTTTGGTGGCTCCCAAGCTAGTAATGGCATGCTAGGAAGCATATCAACCCCAGACCAGAACCATTGAACTTGAGATGGATAACAACAAGGATCAACATGAATCACCCAAGGAGGGGCCCCAGATGCCCGATTCGCTGGGGAATCAGCTTAGGAAAAAGAATCCCACCCTAAAAGATCCTAAGGCGAGGCTAAAAGCCATACTGGACAGAGCACATATAAGTGCCAAGAAAGAGAAAAGGCCAAAAAATAGATCAAAAGTAACCATGGATGCCTCTAGATCTAGGGCAATTCAAATAGCAACATCGGTGGTTGGAGAACAAGGAATAACTTATAAAATCTCCACCATCAATTTGGGAGTGGCCACAAGGGAGCAGAAGGTCAACCACCTCCAGGAATCGGTCGCCATAGTGGTGCATCTTATCCAACAAGATAAGGTTTCAAAAGAGGAAGTTAAAGCACAAGTGGCCGATTTGATGACCTATATTCAGCAATCGTCATCTCCCAATGACTAGCCCACCATGTCATCGGCCCCACCTCAATTGTTGTCGCAAGAGAAAATCAATAAGTTGGAAAAGAGAAGGAACTTGGATAAGACTATGGAAAATTGGTTCTGACAGGTCTTAGACATGGGAAACACGGGCATCAACTTGGTTGTCCAAACAACAAATAAATTCTTGGAAGTGCAGAGAACTCTTGAGGGCATGAGGCAAGTCTACGAGGAGTTCCCAAAAAATTTCAAAGCTACCTACCCAAAGATAGAGGCCATACTTGCATTTCCAAGTGAGGTTTGGGAGAAAGACCTTGCCCTCAGGGATGATGACCACTGGTTAGTGGATGTATAGAAATGAGATTTTGACCATCAAAAGGGAAAGCTGGAACAGATTCTGGATATCGAATGCCAAGGAGGCCAAAGGAGATTGTGCTCGGTACCTTGAGTTGATGACGGGGTACGAGCTGCCTATCACTGAAATTAATCCAGAGAGCATAAATCCTCACTTCTTAAAGAACATGGAAGATGGGATGTCGGCTGAAGTTACCACGGATTTCATGAGTTTTTCTGCTCGAGCCTTCGCCTAGTCTGAGCTTTTTAGAGGCAATGTGACCAAGTATGACGATGACTAGAAGACGCTTGTTAACAACTCCCAAGAATGGAGTTACCATGTGTAGGATGCCAAAATCTTACACATTGTTTGTATAGACTAGCATCCTCATAGAATAACATATACCATTTACTCCAAGCAAATTAATAAAACTAAATCAAACATGCAATAGAGAAAATGAAATACAACCTCTTCTATGATGGATTGGTGCCCTCCATGAAGATGTGAGAGAGCCCTTTCCCAACCCTTTTCCAAGCTAAATGAGATAGACAATGAGTTGCTATGAGCTCAAGTTGCCTATAGTTTAGATGCATTCAAAATGTGTTGTTGAAATGAGAGAAAATGGCTTGCATTTATAGGAGAAGTTGAGAGAAGAGAGGCCAAAATTGAGAGATGTGGGACTAAATCCCATCCAATAGGATAGAGACACTTGTCACAATGGGATTGGTCAAAGCTTGTGCAAGTTTTGGCCAATGTGCCCATTCAAATTTGAAAAATGTCAATAAATACATGTTGTTAAGGGTTTTGGGGGCAATAATCTTTGTTCAAAAAAGTCAAAGATGAGAGTTATTGAGGGAAAATAAGTCTTTTTAATAAATCAAATAAATTGATTTATTGGTGCAAGTGGGTGGGTTAGTTAGGAGTTTGGATTTGACTCTAGTTGAGTCAAAAGCTAGAGAATGATAATCATGATTAGAAGTTAATTAATTTAGATTAATTAACTTAGGGAGTTTTAGGGATTTGATATTTGATTAAATCTATTTGATTTATTAAATCAAATGAGAAGAACATAAGGATTAAATAATTTGATTTATTTAATGAACCTTAGGAAATTAATCAATAAATATTTTAATTGATTAATAGAAGAAATGAATGTTAATTTGTATGATGCATGATTGTTATTTTTGCATGTCTACATTTTGCCCCTCTTTGAAGCAATGTACTCATTGCATTGGTTCAAAGAATGATTCTGCTGACATCAAAATTAAAAAAAATTCAGATTTTTCGGATGCCCCAACGAAAATAAGTACATTAGTACATTGCCCCCTCGAGAGATCGAGCGAAAAGATACAATTTGAGGTGGATCTCGCAACAAAGAGGTTCAAAATGGATGTATGGATGGTTAGACTATATGATAATGAAAATGAGATGTTCGGAAGATGCTTAGAATAACGAATTTATATTATCCTAAACAACTTAAATGATTATGCAATGATGTTGTCCTATAATGATATGACGTGATTATGCAAGATGAGAGGATGAATGCAGCATGGATGCAACATGGATGCATTGTTAGCATGAAAGAGGATAGAAGAATGAGAGGGATCAACCCTTAAATCTAAGAAGATGAAGAAGTCCAACAAGTCCTCTAGTCATCGAGACTTTATTGGATATGATGATGAATGATGATGATGTGTTGC
Organism: Sequoiadendron giganteum; assembly: GCA_007115665.2. Lineage (NCBI taxonomy): Eukaryota > Viridiplantae > Streptophyta > Pinopsida > Cupressales > Cupressaceae > Sequoiadendron > Sequoiadendron giganteum. The sequence continues at coordinate 303,589,229 of CM021102.1, forward strand.
TTATCCAAGGATGGGAAAAGAGCATACCTTTCTTTATGTTTGATAACACACGTAGGTGCGATGCATCAAGGTATTAAGAACCGGGATGATGTGGCTCCTAGTGTGATGGACTTGGACTCGTCAAACAGATAGGAGTACTCTTGTTCACACTTGACAAAGATAACCTTATTCAGAATGCAATTTAGATATCATAAACATCTCAGACCAAAACATAACAAGGCAAGCCTTTTTATGTGGTCAACAAGACACTTAAAACATCTTTCCTACAAACAAAACAAAGTATGCATGATGAAGTTATTTTATAGGAATATCCAACAAGCAAAGTAGATAAAAAGATAATGATCGTTGCCCCATTCCTTTCTCTCTAAACCTGCTTTGTTTAGGCATCATCGAGAGGTCCTTGGAATGAGCGCAAAATAAGATAAGTCAAAAAGACCAAAATAAAGTAAACAAACAAGCTAATGTTCTTCGTATCGCTAGCCAAGACTAATTACTGTGGGGTACCTGATGCTTATGTCCATCGCAGGAAAGCTTCATCCTAGGACATGTAGTGATCAGGGTTTTGGTGGGACTGATCTGGGTGATAAGCTATTGATACTCTGAGTTGACCAACTTGCTGACTTACTAACTTAGACTTGAGACTTTGACGATTAGGGAGTTCATTTTGGAACCTGCTAAACTTGCTTCTGACTGAATCACCAAAGGGTGAAAACGATGATGATTTATTATGAGTGATGACAATCACGGGTGAAAGCGAGATGAAATGGGTGCACCATTTTGGATTTTTTCAAATGTTTTGAGGTTGTTTTTTGAATTTTTGAGATGTTTTACAAATGTTTTTGGTATTTTCAAGATTTTTCAATTTTTTTGGTATTTTCAAGATTTTACGACAAACAGACTAACTTAAAGACCTATCCTAGGGGTCTCGGGAGCTGATCCATAGATTAGCCTTGCCTACGTTATACACGTAGGGACCACATAGTTCGACTGGTGGTGGACTGATTTGATGATAATATGGACAAATGGATTGCCATTTTATTGCCTAAAGGACTGACTTAAGATGCAGACTAGATGGGCAAATGGATTGCCAATGCGACGGACACCTAAAGGACTGACCTAACCATCTCGAGGGATGATCAAAGATCAACCTTGCCTACGTTCAAGCTCAGAGACGACTTAGTTCGACAAGGTGGAAGACTGACAAGACTAAATGATGAATTTTGAAGATTTTCCAATATTTCGACATGTTTTTGGATTTTTTGAATGATTTGGATGTTTTTGGATTTTTGAATGAGTTTTCTAGATGTTTTTGAAATTTTTGATGGATTTTTTGAATGTTTTTGGTTTTTTCTGATGAAATTTTGAAAAAGATCATGAGAATATACACGAATCCAATCCGATGTTGTGAGAACGTGCCCCCAGTGTGGTGCGATAGACTACTTCGATAAAGGCAGGACAAACTGACCGTAGAAATGCCAAGTAGTTCCAATGGTGGAATATAGTACAGATACCAATGCAGGCTATGGTATGGATGCGAGTGGATGAGTGGAATGCGATGGAATGGATGAGTCGTGTAGATCCTGGTAGATGGGGAAGGTGCTTTTTTTACACTTGACGCCTGCTTTCTAGGTTTTCACCAAGGTACTTGCCCAAAGCGCCACTGAAGTGGTTTCACTAGAGGATGATTTTTTTCTTTTTACTGTTTTCAATCCTTTTTTGAATTTGTTTTTGGATTTTTTGTATTTTTTTATTTTTTTTGTTGTCACCAGGTTGCCTATTTGCCAGGTTTTCATCGAGGTAACCATTTTTTCAAGACCTTTTCTAATTGTTTTTGTATTTTCTAGTTCTATACCTTGCAAGATTTAGGCATAAAACTTTTTGAGGTGAGAGCTATTCAGAGGCTCTTGCAGAGGCTCGCCTTCTGGTGTTGCTAGTTGATATGCCCCTAATGTGTAACTTGCAATGATGGCAAAAGGTCCCAGCCAGTTGGGCTAAAACTTTCCCTTTGTATCTGGATTTGGCACGTTCTTTTGGTTTTCTTTCAGCACGAGGTCACCAACTTGGAAAGTGCGTTGTCTGATCTTCTTGTTGTAGCTCCTTTTTAGGAAATTTTGGTACACTTGTAGATGATTAAGGGCATCCATGCGCCTTTCATCTAGTAATTCCAACTCATTGAGTCTTGTGACCTTGTATTCCTCATCTGTGATGAGGTTTTGTAGTGATATCCTCAGTGACGGGAGCTCGATCTCAATGGGGAGTATGGCCTCTGATCCATAGACCAGAGAGAATGGGGTGGTGCTTGTCGGCGTGCGGATGCTGGTGCGATAGGCCCATAAGGCGGGATTTAACTGCAGATGCCAATCACGACCAAAGTCATTGATTGTTTTCTTGAGGATTTTTAAAATGGTTTTATTGGTAGCTTCTGCCTGGCCATTGCCTTGTGGATAGTATGGAGTGGAAAAACGGTGTTGGATTTTGAATTTTTCACACAAATCTCAAACATCCTAATTTTTGAAGGGCGTCCCATTATTAGAGATAATGGATTGAGGAACACCGTATCGGAAAATGAGGTAATTCAGGATGAACTTGGATATTTGTTTTCCCGTGATGTAGGTCATGGGAATTGCTTCGACCCACTTTGTGAAATATTTAGTGGCGGTGATGATGAACTTATGGCCATTAGATGAGGTGGGTGATATTTTACCAATGAGATCGAGCCCCCATTGTGAAAAGGGACAAGGTGTAACAATGGGATGCAGTTCTTGAGCTGGTGCATGAATGAGGTCTCCATGTTGTTGGCATTGCAAGCATTTTTTGACAAAATTGTGCGCCTCTTTTTCCATCGTCAGCCAGTAGTACCCTGTTCTTAGCAACTTTTTAGCCAAGGTCATACCACTTGAGTGTGACCCACACGTGCCATTGTGTACCTTAGTTAGAGTAGTTAGGGCTTCCTCGGGTTTTAAACAACGTAGCAAGGTTCCGTCAGTACTCCTACGGAAGAGGGTTTCTCCTAGGATGACGAATCGTGAAGTCCTTTTGATGAAAGTGTGTTTTAGGTTCAGGGTGATGTCAATGGGGAGGATTCCTAACTTTAGGTAGGTGTATATATCATGATACCAAAGATCAGTGGGACCAATGGGCTCACACGCGTATTCTGACTCTGGTACCTCGAGTGTGGGTATGAGAAGCTGCTCTATGAGGAATTCATGTTTTGAGATGTTACGAGGGATGTCGAGTAAGGATCCAATTGTTGCCATTGCATCAGCTGCTCTGTTGTTTGTCCTTGGTATCTGCTCAAAGGTAATGTCAATGAAAGATTCCTTGAGGATTTCTACCACCTTCTTGTATGGTGCAAGCTTGTCATCCTTGGTTTGGTATTCACCGTTGACTTGGTTGATGATAAGGTGCGAGTCCCCATAGACTTTTAGTACCATGATTCACCATTGTGCTACAATCTTGAGACCTATGGTCAAAGCCTCATATTCTGCAATATTGTTAGTACAAGGGAATGCTAGCTTGTATGATCTAGGTATGCAGTCTCCTTGCAGTGTGATGAAAAACACACCAGCTCCTAACCCATGTTGTGTGTGAGAGCCATCAAAGTATAACTTCCAGTGGTCTGCTGCACCAAGGTTAAAAAGGGACTCATCTGGGAATTCTGATATGAGTGGGTTATCTATGTAGAGGGTAGCTTCTGCCAGCTGATCCAAAATAACTTGTCCTTTTATGGATTTTCGTTCTACATACTCGATATCATGTTCAGATAATATCATTACCCACTTAGCCATTCTACCTGTAAGCGCTGCTTTTGACAATAGGTATTTTAGAGGGTCTACTTTGGCAATCAACTTGATTTGGTGCGTTAGCATGTAGTGTCTGAATTTTTGAGCCACAAATACCAGTGCTAGGCAAGCTTTTTCTATTGACGTGTAATTGAGCTCATGTCCCACCATTGTTTTGCTGATGTAGTAGATAACCCGCTCGGTTCCCTTTCCATCATGTTGGGCTAAAAGGGCCCCCAGGGCGGCTGTTGTTGCAGAGATATATAGGATTAATGATTTCCCCACAATTGGTGGTATCAACACAGGTGGTGTAAGTAGATATTCTTTTATTTTGCTGAATGCTTGCTCGCATTTGTCATCCCATCTGAAAGCTACTCCCTTGTGAAGTAGGTGTGAATAGGCAATCTGTTTATCTGCCAATTGTGCTATGAATCTTCGGATGGACTGGAGTCTTCCTTGCAATCCTCTTAGTTGTTTTAATGTTCTTAGTGCTTTCATTTCAAGGATTGCTTTTACCTTTGCAGGGTCTACCTCTATCCCTCTCATTGAAACTATGTATCCTAGTAGCTTCCTTGATTGCACCCCAAAGACACACTTCTTCGGGTTGAGTCTAACCTTATATTATTCGAGCCTGTCAAAGATAGCACTTAGAGTTGTTATATGGTCTTGTCTCTTCTTTGATTTAGCAAGTATGTCATCTACATAATCTTCGACTATTTTGTGGATCATGTCATGGAAGATTAATTGTCATGACTCTTTGGTAGGTATCCCCTACATTCTTCAACCCAAATGGCATTAGGTTCCAGTAGTAGGTGCCCCAAGGACATGTGAATGCTGTCTTGTGTTGGTCTTCTTTTGGGATCAATATCTGATTGTACCTCGAGAAACCATCCATTAGGGAAAGCATCTCATGTCCGGCTGTCATATGCACTATCATGTCAATGTTGGGTAGTGGAAAGTCATCCTTGGGACATGCTTTGTTTAGGTCTTTGAAATCAGTGCAAATGCGGATGCCCCCTTTCGGTTTTGAGACTGGTACAAGGTTAGATACCCATTTTGGATAGTCGATTGGGTGTATGAAGCCAACATCCAGAAGTTTCTGTAGCTCAATCTTTACAAGTAAGGCTATTTGTTGGTGCATCTTCCTTAGCTTTTGTCTGACTGGTTTTGCTCCGGGGTAAATAGCCAAATGATGTACTACCACTTCAGGGTCCAAGCCTGGCATGTCTGCATAGGTCCACGCAAAATTTACCTTTCTCTCCTTTAGGAAAGCTGCCAATAGTTCTTGTTCTTCTTCTAGGAGGGATTCTGCATAGAAGGTAAGTTGTGGTTCTGATTCTGTCCCCAAGTTGACCAAGTTGCACTATTTTGCCAATACTGTTGACTTCTCTTGGTGTAGAGCAGTAGGGGGGAGATTGAATCCTTCATCCTTTGGCGCCTCGGGGAGGTTTTCACCATTGGATGCATCCTTTATTTTTACTATTTTATGGTTAGAGAGTGCCACAGTGTGGTTTTCACTCAATAACTCCGAGCTTATTCTCGATCTTTTTCTTTTGCGACTGAAGGACTCAATCATCTCCCCATAGTATGCTTGTGTGTCTAGAGTGATATCAAATCCTGCCTTGTGATCTCCACATGGAATAGTATCCCTTAGTCCCATGAATTCCAAGAGAGCCTCATCATTTTCGAACGAGTCTAGAATCGGCGGTCCCTGTTGGTCGTGATCGATGAGTTGGGGGTACACTAAGTGGATTTGGTGGGTTCGTTGGATTGGCTCAGCGGGTGAGACACTAATCATCAGTAAGGTGGAATCTTCAAAGAGCCTAGGTAAGCCACCTATGGTGTCATCATTGTCACTGCTACTACAAATGTCAGTTATGTCAAATGTGAAGTTATCGAGAGGTAGGCCTGTGGACATGGGTAATCTAAGGTTAGTTGTCGAGACCCGAGAGGACCTAATTGCCCTATTAGGAACACTTCTGCCATGCATGGTTATACTCGGAGGGGTACAGCCAAGGCCAAGGTTCTGCATTTTTCTTTCTACAATGATGGGCTCCAACCGTCCATCACTGTTTCTTCCTAGGCTTTCATTCCTATTATAGCCCATGCTGAACATCATTTGTAACCCTCTATTTGTTTTCTCCATGGGTAGGGTGGGAGTGGGTCTTTCATCTTGGTATAGAGTGTTTGTGATGTCCTCCTCATCCACATTCTCCCAACTGAGATCCCCCCAACTATGGAATCCAGCGGGTTCCATTCTAGTGTGAACAGGTGTTTGAATCAATTGTGGTTGCCCATGTGACCTAGGAGATTGTGGTAACTCTCCTACAACAAAAGCATTTCTCTTCATTCTATAATCACCACATCCATTGTCTTGTATCATGTTCTTGATCTCAGATATGTCAGGGATGGCGAGTGTCTCTATCGTAGAAGTGGAGGCGAGATTAGCTGGGTCTATGTATGAAGTGGATGGTCCTTCATCATTTTTAGGTACTTGAGGGATCTTGTAAAACTTGGCTTCCAAGTTTTTGCAATAGGCGAAAGGTTCGGGATCCCCATTTATGGTAACCTCCCCATTTTGATATGAGAACTTAATGCACTAATGATAGGTTGAGGCCACTGCCTTCATTCCATGTATCCATGGGTGTCCCAAGAGGATGTTGTATGGCAAATCAAGGTCAAGAACTTGACAAGTTGTTTCCATGGTTGCTGGCCCCACTTGGATGGGGATCTTGATAGTGCCTTGAGACACTCTTTCTTGGTCATCATATGCTCTTATGGTGATACTTTTGTTCTTATTGATGGAATCCTCGGTGAATCCCAATTTCTTTATAAGTTTTAGAGAATAAATATTAAGACCTGCACCACCATCTACCAGGACTCGCTTGACTTTCTTTTTATGGACTAGGACTTGGAGGTGGAGTGCATGGTTATGAGATGGTTGCAGGGGGAAATCTTGGTCTGAAAATGTGATGAGATTCGGGGTAACAATGTTACCTACCATAGCCTAAAATTGTTCTGTGTCAAGGGTGGTAGCAACGGTAGAGGCAGCTAGTGCTTCATCCAGGATCTGTCTATGAGCGGCAGAGATTTTTAGTAATTCCATGATGGATATTTGTGCGGGTGTTCTCTTCAGTTGGTCAATTACATTGTAATCATAGGGGATGACCTTTGTGTTGGTGGTGGGGGTCTTAGCAAGTGCCCTGGCAATGGTAACTTTTCTGCCTCGTGTGGTGACTCCACAGTCATTGTTGGCTCTCTTGATATTTATGACAGTGACCAACTCGTCGACACATCCGACTATCTCCTCATATACTAGATTAGCACTAGCATACTTTTGTTTACCCTTATTATTCCCTTGGTTATTTCCCTGATTATGATTCGGCATCGGATTCATGTAGATTTTCAGGTCTTGGTTTCTGGCCGGCTACTCGATGTTGATGACCTTATCCTCGATGAGGTCTTGGATGATATTCTTGAGTCTCATGCAGTTGGCGGTGGTGTGTCCTTTAACTTTGTGGAAGTCACATAGGAGATTCTCGCTGTACCACGGCGGTTTGGTCATGGGCTCCATGTATTGTTCGGAGTTAGAGATTTTGATTAGGTTTTCTTTGACCAATTTCTTCATGACAGACTCAATCGATTTGCCAAGAGCTCTAAACTTCCTCTTGGGGGGAAACTTGTGATGGGGAGGTGGTCCTCCTTGATTACCCACATTGTTGACTTGGCTGGTGGAAGGTGGTTATGACTGTGCTACTACCACATTAGCCTGCACATTGTTGTGGTTATGAGTTTGCGGTTGATGATGATTTTGGGCATTTTTCTTAGGAGCACTGATGACTACCTTAGCATCGACCACGCCATCGTTCATGATATTTTTTTTCCTCGACCATGTTCGAGGTTTATCATTGTAGTTGTTGGACAGGCGATTATCCTGTGGTGGAGTGAATGTAGGTGCACCTCCTCGCGCAGTAAGGGCTCTTTCGATGTTGAGCGCCTTTGGAATTAGTTGATCGTAAGATGTGATGCACTGCATTTTTAGGTAGAACGCCAAGTTTTCATCTAGGCTGGCTATGATGGTGCAAACTTGTTGTTCCTCTGGCATGGTCCACTTACTCTGATTGGCTTTGGATCGCCATCTTTGCAAGAAGGATGTGAATAACTCTCCTCTTCTTTGTTTGAGTGCAGATAGTTCTTCTAAACTGACATCCACACCCATATTAAAAGCATAATTTTTAAGGAAAGCCTCCACAATTTCCTCGAATGTTTTAATGCCTATGGGTAGGCGAGAAAACCATTCCATTGCTAGACCAGTTAGGCTTTGGGGGAAGAGCTGCATTAGATATATGTCATCATATGCGACTTCCATGCAGTGCACCTGAAATTCCCTGACGTGGTTTTCAGGGTTTCCCGTCCCATTGTACTTATCAAGTTTGGGGATCTCGAATCCCTTTGGAAATAGTACCATGGTGAGACTTCTATCAAATGGATAAGGGCACAAGTTGCCTGGTGTCCTTGTGGTTTTTACTGCTTGCAAGTCCAACACCTGCTGCGAAAGCAGTTTGATTTGTGTTGCGACATCCTTGCTTGGATCAGGAGGTGGGATAAATGAGTGGTGAGGTGTTGGAGGCGTTTGATGGGTGGGGAGAGTACTGGTCGGCATTTGCTGCGAGCTTGGCTATGCGTTTAGGGCTTGTTGGTAAGCTTGCATTTGTGCCAACAATGCTTGTTGTTGATCTTGTTGTTGTTGTTCCAATAGCACTTGCTGTTGGTCCATCTACTATTGTTCCCATGAAGCCTATTGTTGGTCAATCTGCTATTGAGCTAGTAACACTTTTTGTTGGTCTAGCTACTGTTGGGCCAACAATGCTTGTTGTTGGTCGAGCTGTTGTTGTGCTAATAAAGCTTGTTGTTTAGCTTGGTGCTGTGCTTGGAAGTCTTGCAGGGCTTGTTGGTAGGCTTGTAGGTGGATTGCTTGCAATTGCGCTTGGTATTGAGCTTGTGCCTATTGTTGGGCTTGAGCTTGAGCTTGGGCTTGAGCTTACGCTTGTGCTTGTGCTTGTGCTTGGGCTTGAGCTTGAGCTTGTGCTTGGGCTTGTGCTTGTGCTTGAGCTTGAGCTTGTGCTTGGGCTTGAGCTTGCGGTTGTGCTTGAGCTTGTGCTTGGGCTTGTGCTTGCGCGGCTTGTTGTTTTTGGAGTGCCTTTTGGTGGGCAGCTTGTTGTGCGTTTTGCAACATGATGGAGAATGAATTGGTCATGTTGTGCTTTGGTGGTGGGATTGGTGGTGGAGCAGGAATCATGCCAACTATCATGGCGGGTGGAGGGATCATGGTTGTGACTGTGATTTGGGTTGTGGGCGGGGTGGTTGAGACAATTGGTGCTTGATGAGGCATGCTTTGGGAGACTTGAGGACCAATAGATACATTAACCATGGTGACAAGAATGGTTGCGATTTGTTGTGAGGGCAAAAGAAGTGGGTTCAAAGTGGTGGTCGGATTGCTTGGATTAGCAAAAATTTTGATGGTTAAAGGTGGAAGACCTATTTCAAGAGGCGATGCAGATGCGAAAGGAAGTGGGGGAAGGGATGATGCACCACTTTGGAAAGAGAAAGGATTGATAGCTTCTGTCGTTCCAAGCAAACCAACTTCCTCATGCGGTGGGGGAGTTGGTATGTTCAATTGATAAGCTGGTATGGCGTAAAATGAGGATGAACCAGCAAGATTATGAAATGTGAGTGGGACGTAAGGGTGAAATGAGTTTTCTGAAATAAATGTAGGGGTGATGATTGCTCCTTCATTAGCCACAAGGCGGTGTTCTTGCAATTCTTGGAACATGGCACTCCCCTTGTTCACAATCGGGGAGGTTGGTGTGATGATTGAGGTGGTGCAAGGTACTTCCTGATTGATGTTTGACAATGGGGATGCAACTGCACTAGTGCTTGTGTTAAGATTGGGAGGGGGCATGTCCCCTCCTCTTTCTATTGAATTTATGCATTTGAACATAGCACTAACAATTTTATGGTTTTTAGGATTTTGAATCATTTTCATGATTTCCTTTGGTGTCATCCCTATGTCTTCATTTATGTCATCCTCTTGATGACTCTCCTCTTGAGGATTTAGTGATGATAAGGGAGAGTTGCTTGGGGGATTGCTTGATCCTTCTAGGTTCACTTCGGTATTTAGATGACTCATGTCCATAGAAGCTGATATTTCTCTGATATTCTCCATGTCCTTCTTGTGTTGAGATCTTGTTTGGACCATAAAAATAGGGATTTGTTCGATCCTAATCCTTTAAGTCCAAAAAGAGAAGAACTAGGGTATCTAAAAGATCAAAGATGGTGATGATGGTGATGGGCTAAAATGGATGGGATGAGTGAATGAAACCTTTGGAAAACTTTTTGAATGTATGTGCTAAACTTTGAAAGGCTTTTGATTTGATTTGATTGTGATAATTTGACTAGATGCGTTAAGTCAAACAAGATTGGTTGTGAAGTTGTTTTCCCTAGGAAGTTGTGTTATCCTAAGGGAACTTGCACAAAGTGGATGAATTGACAAAGTGTGTTATGCCAATGTTTTGGAGAACTAATAGACTTTAAGAAGTTGTGTTATCTCAAAGAAAATTTGTTCAATGATTTGAGACTATGTTGGCTAAGTGTGTTAAGCCAAGATATGATGATGTTGATTTAGCCCTCTAAGTTTAGCGTGATGTTTGATTCTAGAGTTCTCAAAAGGTTTGATGATGAAATGAGACTTTGATTGGATGGATGAATGAATGGGAATGAAAACTTTTGAACTTGAACCTTAACCTAGATGCGACTCTCTCTCTACAAAACCTCAATGTTGAAGAACATGCTTGACTTCCTATGGGAGAAATGCAAACCTTTAAAACAATTCAGAATTTTTTTGACAATAAAATGCATATAATGCTGGATTGTTCATTGAGGCTTTTCTATAAAATTTATAAACCAATCTTTCCCTGAATTCGAAAAGTCTCTCAAGACGCTCCTCATGAGTTTTTAGACTAAGCTTCTTGAACTTTGGCTTTGGGATTTTGATCTTGCATGAAATCATGCTAGAAAACACATGTGTAATCCAATTTCTCTTTATCTTGGTTAAATGAGGTTCTTTTTATCCAAGACACTTGCTTGCTTAGGTTTTCAAACTATATGTCTAATGTCCCATTCTCTTTCTCATTCCACAAGGTCCTTTGTGTGGAAATCAAGAAAAATAGGGCAAAATTTCCTTATGTTTATCCTTATTGGAAACAAATGATGGTAGAATTTGCACACTTAGAAACCTCTAGGAATGTGATTCTTAGGGAAAGCAAGAGTGGGCAAGTTCGTCAATAGGTATTTGTTCCCCACAGGGTGTTTGAAATTTCAAGGTTTTTGTGTATGTTTGTTTTCCCAATGTTTTCAAGATCAAGCAATGTGTTTTTTCCAAGCACTTTCACACTCCTAGGTTGATGAGACAATACCTTGTTGGGTTCCCACTTGGATAAATCTAGCTGTGCATATCTTGTGTGAATGGCTAAATGCTTGAGCACACTGGCTCCCCTCCACGACACTCACTTATTCGAGTTAGCCAAGCATTAGTACCCATGAATCTCCCATGGCATACTTTCCATTTCCACAACAAGACAACATGTTACGTGGGGCGGCTTCAAAGGACATGACCTTTTGCACCAACAAGATAGACAAGGTTTTGGCCAATTTCTAAAGAAGGGGTTCTAATTCAGGCATTCCGTTCATGGGGATTATCCAACGTCGGCGAGAGTCCATTGTTGTCCATATTGTTAGAATAATCCTCGTGATATTGGCCTTTGTTCCAATATCCACACTTATATACTGGTTGGAAGTCGCTTGGCTTTAGCGTGTTCTCGGTTGGGTCGTTCCCTTGGGTGATTACTTTTTCCCACAAGGCAGGCCCTCTAAGTTAACAAAAGCGAGCTAACATATCCCTTCGTTCACACAACCTTTATTGAAAAACAAAGGGGAGAACCTTCGCAATATATCATGCTCACACTCGCATGTTTTGTTCAATTTTAAAATGCCCAAATTGAAGTGTGGAGGCAATATTTTTGACAACTTAATATCATAAAAAAAACTTTTGATTCTCAATATTGCCATGAGGTGCGAGAGAAGCACATACATCTTTTTGATGATATTACTTTGTGAAAAAGATTGCAAAATATGACAAACAGTTGTTCATTTTAAGTCCAAAAAGCAGTGATGAATTCGTTTTAAGCACCAAAATCCAACTGTGAAGGTTGCCTTGTTCAATTTTAATCCCAAATTGAAATCTAGTAAGTGTCTAAGGTTCAATTTTAACCAACTTTGAAAAGATCAAGTCATTGATTGATTTTAAGCCCAAATTGAAAAGTGAGTTAGCTAAAAATAGAAAAAAAGGGTAGAAATGGGAAGCTCTAAGATTGTTTAAACAAGCATTAAAAAATGCTTTTTTCAAATCTCAATTTCAAGAAAAGCTCCAAGTCCACTCTATCCACCTTTGTTTTCGTTTGATCACAATGTCAACTCCGCCAATTTCAATCTTGATGTCAACCTATAAATAACATAGAGTTAGCAAAATAAGATTTAATAATCTTCTACAAAACCATAGAAGCATGCATAAAAGAAGGCAAGGTTATCAAAAATAAGGCTTAATCAATTAATATGATAAGTAAACAAGGCTGGCATGCCCTAAATAAAGCTCTATGAATGCATTTACTCTTTCCCCAATGACCTCCAAATACAATATTAATCAACATTAGCCAAGTATGTCATAAAATTATTTGTGAAGCACTATGATATTATTTATGACATGGAAAATCTAGGGATGTCCATCAAATCTTTACTGAATCGACAACCACTATTGAATGTTGCCATCGGTAAAACAAATCATCCTTGCTGTTGAAATCTGCAATAATCAAGCTTTATATTTCATCAAACATCAATTGCCAACAATAAATCTTATCCTTGTCATTTGAGATCTACCAATAATAAAGGTTGTTCTTATTCAAATCATTTTTTCTGCGTCCTTTCTGTCAGGCTTAAAGCACTGTTTACTGCTGGTAGCCTACCCTAGTATCATCCTAGTCTTGCTGCATTGATGACTAATTCGGCGGTTCAAAATGCACCAATCAATGTTGAATCAGGAGTATTAATGAGATAGAACACAATCATGGCATGTCAGGAAACACAATCCAGAAATTTACTCAAGCACATGTAAGAAACAGAAGTAATAAATTTGTAGAATTTGCTTTTTTTTTGAGACATAACGAATGGAGATGTTCATTGTATGAAAAAGATAATAGACAACAGATCTCTTTCGCTTATTCAAAACGATGGGCATTGCAACTCCTGTCTCACTAGCTCCAGCGACAACATCAAAGTTAGACACTGTGACATAGTCATGCTAATTGAAGAAACAATTATCTTTTCCAGTAGCTGCTTCTAGCTCTCAAGTGGTAAACGGGAATGAGTAGAGACATCCTACATAATTAGGTTTTCGATATCATTTAAATCAGCGTTGAGTTGATGGAGCTATGACAATGACCTGTGATTTATCGTTGTCATCTCTATAAGACAAAAATAAATTTATTACTGTACTTATCCGCAACAAGATACAAGTTTAAACTTTACGCATTTGATGAGAACCTTTTGCATTTGATGACTATTACTAGATTTTTTTCTATCCATGATTGTTTTCAAACTTTTGGCAATATTATGACCAAGTATCTGTCCTCTCAAAATGCAAATGTTGTGTGTATGGATGCAGTGAGGTGAAACCCATCTCTGTATTTAGAACTATATGGCAACGACAGTGCCTTCAACCTCCTTAGGCATGACCTAGGGCCTTATGCACAACGGATCCCATATAGTTGCTATATGGGAGATTGAGGAAGTCAAAAGCCTACCAAAAGCAAGTTGGCCCTATATCTATATCTTGAACTGAAATGGTGTGGCACCCTCTCTACTCTGAATGTTTAGGATTTCTATGAGCTTCATAAGACACTCCAATGATGTCCTCAGTGTGGATGCTAAGCGATTTTATGAAGGTATAAAGCATACGCCCAGGGATAGAAGAGTAAGTAATAGGTGTCTTGCAGATAAGAATGGAAAGCTATTCCTTTTTCCCACTTGAAGATGCCTCTGCATATCTTCAATGATTACAGACCGACATTCTCCAAAAAAAATTTTTTTGGTCTTTGAACACATAACTATATGATTCTTTAGATGCAATATACCCAAATTGTAGGATGATATTATGACAACACTCAGAAAAAAGAGCTTCCAACTAGGTATGGGGTTTACTGGCACCGACCAAATGTGCAGGTGTAAAGCCGAATTCTCACACTTTTTCCATTTTTACTTGTTTCTTCACAAACATGTAAATCAGAAACGTCAATGTCAATGAAAAAATAAAAAATGACCTCAAAAGATAAACGCCAACTGGATGAAGACATCTAAGCTTAAATTATTCTATGGAGCTTTTGAAAAGACCTCTTGGGACAACCTGGTCTTTAATTTTTTCCTCATGCTCGCTTCTTTTGCAAGCTTTTAATAATGGCTTCGTGTAGCGTACTCTTTTTTTTCTTCTTACTATGACTACCACAACAATTTTTTATTTTCGATTCTATGAGTACCTATCCTGCACAAAACTTCGATGTTTACTAATGATTATGATTTGAAGCAAACAAGAATATTAATCTCAAGCATAGAAAGCAGAATATTAATCAATAAATATATGTAGGTTGAATCTTTCATCAGCACTGCACAGACCTTTTAGACAGCAAGAAAGTGTAGGCATTTAAATTTGGTTAGTTTCTATACTAGTATTTGCATTACATCACCTTTTAATGCATTTGTACTACAATGTCAATGTAAATGTGGCAAAGAGGCTCTAAGCCAAATACCGATATAGAGCCAAACAAAACCAGAACTTTCCTTTAACAGATCTGCTGTTTCAATAGATTAGATATCATTTTTCAATATTGACAGTGAACACAGTTAAATGTCAAGTCTTTCCTCTCAAAACACGTAAGTAATAATTCAAACAAAACCAGATTTATCAATCGTTGAAATTGTTTAAGAGATGGAACATGAGTCAAATGATGAAAACTATTGCCCTCCTTCTAGTGCCATTTGTAGGATGCCAAAATCTTACACATTGTTTGTATAGACTAGCATCCTCATAGAATAACATATACCATTTACTCCAAGCAAATTAATAAAACTAAATCAAACATGCAATAGAGAAAATGAAATACAACCTATTCTATGATGGATTGGTGCCCTCCATGAAGATGTGAGAGAGTCCTTTCCCAACCCTTTTCCAAGTTAAATGAGATAGACAATGAGTTGCTATGAGCTCAAGTTGCCTATAGTTTAGATGCATTCAAAATGTGTTGTTGAAATGAGAGAAAATGGCTTGCATTTATAGGAGAAGTTGAGAGAAGAGAGGCCAAAATTGAGAGATGTGGGACTAAATCCCATCCAATAGGATAGAGACACTTGTCACAATGGTATTGGTCAAAGCTTGTGCAAGTTTTGGCCATTGTGCCCATTCAAATTTGAAAAATGTCAATAAATGCATGTTGTTGAGGGTTTTGGGGGGAATAATCTTTGTTCAAAAAAGTCAAAGATGAGAGTTATTGAGGGAAAATAAGTCTTTCTAGTAAATCAAATAAATTGATTTATTGGTGCAAGTGGGTGGGTTAGTTAGGAGTTTGGATTTGACTCTAGTTGGGTCAAAAGATAGAGAATGATAATCATGATTAGAAGATTAATTAACTTAGGGAGTTTTAGGGATTTGATATTTGATTAAATCTGTTTGATTTATTAAATCAAATGAGAAGAACATAAGGATTAAATAATTTGATTTATTTAATGAACCTTAGGAAATTAATCAATAAATATTTTAATTGATTAATAGAAGAAATGAATGTTAATTTGTATGATGCATGATTGTTATTTTTGCATGTCTACACCATGTGCTATGATCGAACATCATGGAGGTGGATAAGCTTCGACCATTGATCCTGAGCTTCGTGGTGTATGAAGCTTTGTAGAAGCAAGAGGGAAACCCTATCATTGATGATGAATTTCTAAAGGAGTAGTTGTAGCAAACAACAAACAACAAAAGGAAAAAATTGCTACAGTGTTGCCACTAGGAGACGAAATAGGGAAAAGGATGAAAGATGCTTTAAAAAGTAATATATTTGGGGGGTAGGTGAAACCCTAGTGTAAATTGAATCTTGGCCACACAATAGAATTAAATCTTGGCCACTTATTTTGCTTGTTGAAAACTATAAATAGGGCTCTCTTCCTCTCATTTTAGGAGAGTTGAGTTGTTGTAAAGGCATGTTGCAGAAGTTGCAATAGAAAATACAGTCATTTCCTGGTGTATTTTGGGTTTCTCCACATGCTTCATGATTCTTCTCCCATTAGTTAAAACTTCACTTTAAGTTATTTTTTTGTCCTATGGCTTTGGTAGATTTAGTATGTTGTCTTTGGTTATGAAGTTTTCTACTATGTGTATGCTTTCCTTTTCCACACTTTTGGTCATTTGCTGCTGGTAGGTGACTGTGTAAAGTTAGTATGGACTGTAATTCTATAGTTGCTCTTTAAAATTTGTCTTTGTTCACATTTACATGGCGAATGAATGATGAATATCTATAGTCCTTAGAAGATAGCATAGATTTCATGATACTGTGAGAATTTTGGTTAAGTGAAATCATATATTAGGAAACTATCTGCAGCAGGAACCTCCACGATCATTGTTCATCGGTAGTTACAGGTCCAGGAACCTTCCTTCTTCCCTACCTCTTTTCCTCTTTTTTTAAGAAACAATCTATGCTAAGGTTCATTACACATTGTAAAGCCAAATCTAACAAAGCAATGGAGTTTAAGACTATTGTTTGAACTTGTAGTAATTCCTTATCTAAGGAACCCTATTCATAAACCCAATTCTCCTACAACTTTCAGTTCCGTAAGGCTGCCTTGTGATTCCAACAAATCACATCAAACAACTGACATATCCCAAGCATCATCATGACCTGACATTCGAGAGACCTTGGGATAGTTTTCTGCAATTTCATTATGGAAGATTGTCTTTCAAGAGAGGTAGTGCCCCTATGCATTACCTATGTTGTGAAGTGCATAAAAACACCATCAACAGTCTTGTGTTATGTTGGGGCATCCTTTGTGTTGGTGGTTTTCCAACATTGGCCCTACCAAATCCCCTGTGACTTTGGGATGTCTGACTAACCTTTTGTTTGTTGTGTCAGTCCTATGCATGTGATACAACATCACCTTGGTTCCTCATACCCCGATGCATAGTATCTCATGCTATATCAAATTAAGTGCTCATTACATGGCAACATAATCCATAATAATTAGCTTAATTCATTTGGTTACAATCCTTTCATCTCCCCCATCTCCCATCCTACCATATATCATTTCCCTATCATTCCTTCATCCTTCCATCTTTTCCATCTTTTCCATCATCTCATTATCATTTTAGTTGTTTAGAATAATATAGATTTATTATTCTAAACATCTTTTCACCCATCCTAATAATTTCATCATCTCTTCAATATTCTTAGGATAATATAGATTTATTATTCTAAGCATCTTTTCCTCCACCATATTTATTCATTTTAACAATATCACATCTCAATCCAACCCTCATCCATCAAATCTAACACAAATCATACAATCACATCCCTTGTCTTGTCCCCAACCTTGCTACAAGCCTTGATCCCCTCATCATCATCATTGAGATGTATCCTTCCCTATCCTTGTGTTGTTTTGGGATATATTGTTCCCCCATCAACAACACTCTCATTATCATCATGAACGATATGTATCCTACCCTATCCTTGTGTTGTTTTGGGATATATCATCACCTCATCAAAAACACTCTCATAATCATAATCATTTGTAGGTATCCTTCCCTATAACTTTTGGGTTATTTTGGGATATATATTTCTCTAATCAACAACATTCTCATCGTCATCATCGGTATGTATCCTTTCATATCCTCTTGTGTTGTTTAGGGATGTATCCTTCCCTCATCAACAACACTCTCATCGTTATCATCAGGATGTATCCTTCCCTATCATTGTGTTGTTATAGGATATATCATTCCCTCATCCACAACACTCCATCCACCATCAATCAATCCTAGCTTGTCACTTTACTAGGGTAACATCACCTTTGTCTTTAAATCTATTTGTTCTTGCTTTCTTATCATCTTCTCCTTCCATTATCTCTTCCTGCTCCCATCCCATATTCTAACCATCATTTTACATCATCTCATCCCTTTCGAGAGCACACTAGTGTTCTCTTAAACCTGTATGTCCTCTCGAGGGGGCGTCCTCAATCCCTAATCTTCATCTCCACTCCCATCATCTTTCTTCCTAGTCACTCCTTTGAATGAAAAGGGCATTTTCACAACCTAACCATCTTCTTCTAGGTGCTATATTTTAATCTTCTTTGAAATGATGCTACTTCGTAACACCATCTCAAAGAGGGGCAACATGTAGACACCTAAATTTGGTTATGTTTGGTCAAACTTATCTTTTTTCATCTAAACTATTAGAGTTATCATGCATTAGCTATTAATTAATTACTCTTTAATTGATTATTAGTCTAATTTATTCTCGTGCACTTAAGCTAAACTTAGGAGTGCTTTTATGCTTTATTAATTGAGTTAATATTAGATCATTATGTCTCATCTCATGTGATGTTGACACTTGTCATGATCTGATCCCTTTCTCATTTAGGGTTTTTCTCTTATAAGCAATCAACTCTCATTCTAATTACAGCTTCATCTTTCATATTTTCTTGAGAGTCTTTTGGTTCTATAGTTTTTGTTGCTGAAAAATATTGCTCATATTGTTTGCAAATATCTTGCGTGGAAGGTGTATTTGTTTGTTGTTTGATCTAGTGGCTCATTGTTTTGCGCTTGTTTCACAATTCTAATATAGTATCAGAGCATGGATTCAATGAACCCCTTCTTGATTTATGAGGTTTTTTCTTCAACAAGGGTTGCAGGCTTCAGATCTTAATCCCCTTTTCCTTTTTTGCAATTTTTTGAGGTGGGTGTTTTTCGGTGCATTTTTGTGTGAAAAGGACCTTGTTGTTGGATCCAAAGCTATCGAGAAAGTCAAATTTGGATTTTTTTTCACCTGATCTTGATTCCTAACACCAGATCTACAAGGTTTTGAAGTGGTTTCTCTTTTTCTAGATCCAGAGGGTAGTTATATTTTTGGTGCATTTTGAGCCAAAACGAAGGTTTTGATCACGCTCAAAAGGCCCAAAAACCTTAAGATCACCTGTCAAATCACATAAATCTAAGTCGGGAGTTTCTGAGGAAATTGTTTTTTGCCAAGAAGGTTGTACGGTCTCTCCAACATGCAAGTCAAGGTAAAAATTAAAAAAAAAATTACCTACATGAAAAAACATTTAAAAAAATTAAAAAACTATTTTGAAAATCTTTTTAAAGGTTCCATACAGGTTTTTTGAAAGTTTCTAATTGAAAATTATTCATTTTTTTTTTCGTACCCCATTATGGGGTGGGGTACCCAAGGGATACTGCCACCTACCATAGTGGTAGGTCGGCGGCCCCTCGGGCCTCATCACCACTGTGGGGGGTATGGGGTGGTACCGTCACCTATATAGGTGACGGTCCCACCTCGTGCCTGTCCAAAGTTTTTTAATTTATTTTTTAAAAAACACTTTTTTTTTTTTCAAAAAATAATTAATTTTTTAATATTATTTTCTAAAAAAAAATATGTTTTTAATAAAAACTTTATTTAAAAAATATAATAGTTTTTTCATTTGACTTTTTTTTAAACTTAAAAAAATAGTCAAATTGTGCAATTTTTTTGCAAAATAATGCACTATACTTGGAAGATTTTTTTCCAGCAACTCTAAAATTGGTGAACCCCTATTTTTGGCCATTTTTTGACAAATCTGGCAATCATTTTTTGCCCTTCTTAGCCCCTCTCTATTGGGCTTTTCAGTTTTGCACCCTATCTTCTAGAGGCCATATCTCAGTCGTACAATGATGTTTTTTAGTGCAATTATTTTTGAAATGGGGTGGAATTTTGTGCTCTTCATGGTGATGTAGGTATTTTCCACTTTTGACTTTTGGTTTTTTCCAGAATTTAGTTTTCTTAGTGTTGTTGTTGTTTTGTTCTTATTTTGGAGACTTCAACGAGCCATATCGTTTGCATCTAGACACATTTTTGGGTGTCATTTTTTTGAAGAATATTGCACATATTGTTTACAGATCTCTTGTATGGAAGGTGTATTTGCTTAATTTTTGATCTAGTGGCTCGTGGTTTTGTGCTTGTTTCACAATTCTAACATAAATATCCTCTTATCTACATTAATTAAATAATATTTCTATTATTTATTTAATACCCCTAACAGTCCTCTAAATCCCTAAGGTATATAATTAAATAATTAAATACTTTACCCTTTATCTTTTTCCTACAAAAATTAAATAAATAATCTATTTATTTAATACCCTCATGTCCCATCCTCCATAATCCACTCCTATTCTTAATCCCCATTGCTTAATCCTTGATTAAATATGTGCACATTCTTAATCATTGATTACGAAGGTGTCACATCCTCCGTAAAATACAAGTGGGCTCCTAATATCTCGAGCCACCTATCCATCATCTAATCATCCATTAATTGGCCTAATCTAACCCATGGTTAACCCCCTAATAAATACTACCCATATCCCAATGGAAATTTTAATTTCATTTTATTCTTCCAACACTCGTCATGCAATTTTTAATTCCATTTACAGTCCCCATGTACTTTCTAATGGAATTTTAAATTCCATTTATTCATCCAAGGTTTTTAGAGGAATTTTTAATTCCTCTTCCATTCCTTAAAGGAATATTAAATTCATTTTTATTCACCTCATGCCCCTAAGAAATTTTTAATTCCTTTTATCATTACCATGCAAATTAAAAATGAACTTTTAATTCCTTTGGTCAACTCTTGATCTCAACCCTTGATCCTCTTTGAAGAATCAACCTTAGCCATTCATTCATCTCCCCTCTTGCTAATGACTAAAATACTTAGTCATTTTTCATACACATCCATTCAAGAACAATCATAACACTTCAACAATCTCAATCTATCAAGCCTTCAATTACCATAGGAATCTTGCATCCATTTGGTGATCAAATGAAGAAAAATCAGGCTGTTATGATACCAAAATTGATCTAGGAGAAATCCATCAAATTCAAATAAGGTAAAATTAGTGCTATTTTTATTAACTTGTTTAAGTTTCATCTATCCCAGTTCGAGCATTTGTTTGTGTCTTTAATCTTTGCATGTTCTTATTTTCTTGCATTTGAGTAGATTAAATTCACCTGCACACACTCTAAATCCAAACCCTTACATACATACATACATACAAGCTTACATACATACATACAAGAATGAATACACACAAGAATACATGCATACATACATACATATAAGCATATATATATGATTTTATGTAAAAATAAGGTTCATCAAAGTGAAATGAATCAAGATAATAAACCACTAATCTTTCCCATAAAACATGCAATTATGTGTATGATATGATTCAAATAATCAATAAAATCCCAGCCCTAAATATTATAAGAACTATGAGGGAAATTTTGAGAGCTCAAAATGATGTGTACCTTACTATAAGAAGGAAGTTTTTACGGAACAAAGGACTCATTCGTCTTTAGTGGAGAAAGGGGACTTGTTAGGGTTTTTGAAACTGAGATTTGGGTTATTTTCCTTGATGTCTGCACTCTTGGATTCTCGATTGTCATCTCCTGAAAACCTGTGATAAATTTTGTAGCTTACTTTCTTTTTTCTTGCACTATAAAAATCAATCTTGCAACTTGACAACTTTGATAATTATTCTCTGGACTTCTTCTCCACTTGATCTTCAACCTGTAAATTTGCAAACATACATTCAAGAGAAGAAAAACTTGTTGATTTTTAGTGAATAGGGGTTTTCCTAAGTCAAATCCCATTTAGGTAATTAAACCAAATGATGAAATAATGAAATTGAAGCATGAAACATGAAACTTGAAATGATGTTGATACCTTGGAAGTTGTATTGGAATTTAAATATGCAATATAACATGTAGTGTCCATGAAGAATGTAGATCTTAGATGTGAACTAATTCTTGTAAGTAGATCTTCAATGCTACATCCACTATGTTAGCTCAACAACATATATGAATGCTTTAAACCCTTGTCATGATGAAATGATCTTGAATTGATGCAATAAAACCTTGATAATCTACCTTGAAATTCCTTTGAAAATTCTCTTGTGAACTCTTGTGCTTGAAGACCTAAATGCTTTGGCCTCTTGTAAACTTTCTAGGAGAAATAATGTGAATTAATCCCATATTTATGCTAAATCAAGAGATTAACCCCAAAATTCAAACAATTCAAGCCGACACTAGATTTAGAAGTGAATGTTATTAAAATCTCACCAAAATTAAATCCAAAAAGGGGGTCCTCATTAAGGGAGGACCCATTCACCACCTAGGGTGAATGGGTCCTTGCACAATTCTCTAATACCTTGCCTTTGGGGAATGAAAGTAAATTAAAAACCCATGTAGAATCTATAAAGAAAGGGGGGTCACCATTCACCATCTAGGGTGAATGGGGCCTTGCACAATTCTCTAATACCTTGCCTTCGGGGAATGAAAGTACATTAAAAACCCATGTAGAATATATAGAGGGATAACCCATTCACCACCTACGGTGAATGATTCCTAGCACCAATTTCTAAGATGTCAAATTTTCCCAATTAAATGTTATGTAATTTGAATTATGGGTTTCAAGATAGATCCTTTGGAGGTGTCACAAATAAGGCTTAAATTTGAATTAAAGGGGCTAATTAACTCTAATTAACCACAATTAATTAAGGATACCCTAGATAAATGTCATAGTGTGTTACAAAAATTTGCAACACTTAAAAGAGGGTGCAAATTAAGTACATTTTATTAAAAAGGGGCCAAAGACAAATGTGAATGTGTTATAACATATTACAACTTTAAACCTGGGAAAAATTAGGTTAACTCAATGATAATAAATCCCAAATCAAGTAAGGAAAAGGGATACTATTTTTTTTTACTACACATACATACATATAGGCATCCATACATACATACAAGCATACATACATACATACATACATACATACATACATACAAGCATCCATACATACATGCACATACATACATACATACATACATACATACATACATGCATAGATACATACATATATACAAGCATACATACATACATACATACATACATATAGACATACATACAAGCATACATACATACATACATACATACATACAAGCATCCATACATACATGCACATACATACATACATACATACATACATACATGCATAGATACATACATATATACAAGCATACATACATACATACATACATACATACATACATATAGACATACATACAAGCATACATACATACATACATACATACATACATACATACATACATACATACAAGCATCCATACACACATGCACATACATACATACATACATGCATAGATACATACATATATACAAGCATACATACATACATACATACATACATACATACATACATATAGACATACATACAAGCATACATACATACATATTGAACTCATTAAAAAAATGGGGTGAAGACTCTCTCTAAGAATTCTAGGGTTTTATACCTAAAAGGAAAGAGGTCCACCTTTTTCTTCTAAGGCATGGTTCACTCAAGAATAACCCTTGAGATTTCAATGCAAAGGAGATTGAAATATGACAAAGGGAATGTTCTAGGGGGATTGAATGACAAGAATGAGGGGTTCACTACCAAGTTTAGACTTGGAAAGAATGCAATGAAGGATGAAATGCAAGACCCTAGTTTGATGCAATGATTCAAAGAATGACCACAAAATGCAAGTAGAATGCAATAAAACACTACTAAACTGGACATGTGCACCTGGAAACCTCCAAAGGACTTGAAACAACTCGGAAATTCTAGAAATGTTGACTTTTTGACCCATCAGGACTCATTCACCAACTTGGGTGAATCAGTTCTAGATTTGAATTTTTGTGCGAGAGCTTGTTATGGGAAAATAGGTATCAAAATCTGCAACTTGATCTGACAGACGACAACAATGGGACTTGTAGACACTGAAAATTGCTCTAGGCCTGCGAGTACCATTTTCGACATAACTTTCTAATGTCCAGGGTCATGATTAAATAATGTTAATTATTTAATTACTTTCCTATACACACCTTTCTTCTGTTAATTAAACAACTTTAATTATTTAATTAATTAATTATGACCTTTATTCAACCTTGATTAATTAAATAAATCTTATTTATTCAATTATATCCCTAATTAATTAATTCTCTTTTTGAATTAAATAATTTATTATTTAATTTACCCTTTTATCATATTTCGACTATAATTAAATATTCTTTTCGAATTATTGAATTATTCAATTAGCCTTTTTGATAGTCAATTAAATAAATCATTATTTATTTAATTAAATCCTTAAATTTTGAGTGTTGAATTAAATAAACATTTAATTCATAAAAATAGTTATTTCTATCACATTCTTCTATCGCCTACTTAACTAATTATTCACTCATCATCTTAGTTGAGATCTATTTAAATTCACCAGTTCTCTCCTGATTCGATATCTGATCATCTCTGCAAAGAGACTCTCTATCATAACCAGTCATCTATCTAGTTAAGACTCTTATGCATAACATATTTATTAATTAAATATCTTTATTTAATTAATTAATTCATGTGTGCATTCGAACAAATCATTGTCTAAATTCTATCTTTATCTTTTCATTCAAAGTCTTATTTTTCTATTTTCAAACACTTTTAACTAAAGATTAAATCATTTATTTAATCTTGATATCTTATTCAAGTCTATTTTCAAATAGTATTAACGTTAGATTAAATTATTATTTAATTTAATCATCATCTTGGAACGAGCCTAAATTCAGGTTTTTGGTCGAACAACTTTTGGTCCCTGCCTATGATGTCCCCGATTCCACGATGGTGTGTACAATTGTTGGTCCTAATTCCCCATTGTATAAGCACATATATGATTACCTCCATGACCAAATCCTACCCTTAGACTTGTCAAATAACCAACATAGAACATTTATCTGAAAGTCTACCAAATATACCATCATCGGAGATACCCTTTATAGACATGCCTTAGATAATACCCTATTGATATGTCTCGATGCTGAAGAAGCACAAGCAACCTTACGTGCAGTAGATGAAGGTGTTTGTGGATCCCATTCTAGCAGTCCTACCTTAGCCAAGAATATTATGAGATTAGGCTATTATTGGCCTACAATGGAAAAAGACTCATATTTCTTCATCAAGAAATATCGACAATGTCAGGTACATAGAGACCCGATACACATGCTAGCATAGGAGCTCTAACCAATAACTTCACCATGGCCTTTTGCCCAATGGGGACTTGACCTCATAGGTAAGATACACCCTCCATCATCCAATGGCCATAAATTCATCAGAACCGCAACCAAATACTTCACCAAGTGGATTGAGGCTATTCCTATGACCTATATTACTGGCACGCAAATTGCCACGTTTATCCTAAACTACATAATCTGTCAGTATGGCGTTCCTCAATCCATTATCACAGAAAATGGCCATCTATTCAAGAACCAAGAAGTCTGCCATCTATGTGAAGAATTCCATATCCAACATCACTTTTCCACCCCATATTACCCACAAGGTAACAGCCAAGCAGAGGCATCTAATAAAAAAATCATCAGAATCCTCAAAAATATTGTCAATCACGCTGGTCGTGACTGACATTTACAACTTAGTCTTGCCCTATGGGCCTATCGCACAAGCATCCACACTCCTACTAGTGCCACTTCATACTCCCTTGTATTCAAATCTAAATCTATCTTGCCTAGTGAGGTTGGAATTCCTTCTCTAAGGGTATCCTTGAAAGGTCATATTGATGATGAAGAATATCGTGTATCCCATCTACATGAGTTAGAATTCCTAGATGAATGAAGAAAAAAAGAATTAGATCATCTTCATGCATATCAAAACCGTCTTCATCATAGTTATAATAGGAAAGTTCTAAATCGACATTTTTACTTTGGTGACTTGGTTTTAGTTGAGAACCCAAAGAATCAATCTGAAAGAGAAAAACCAGGCAAGTTTGAACCAAATTGGTTAGGGCCTTATATTGTTAGAGAAGCTTTTAGATCAGGAGCATATCAACTCTCTACCCTTGAAGGAGAATAATTTTTATCACCAATCAACAACCTTCATCTGAAGAGATTCTATGCATAGCTTCTAAGAACCATGTCTTAATAGTAAAAAATAAAATAAAATAAAAAATATAGAAAAACAAGAAAATTGTTACCTTGATGAAAGCCTGGCAAACAAGCATCTTTGTAACACCAATTTTTTTTTGAAAAATCAATAAAATAGTAAAGAGAAATAATCTGTCCAATAGTGAAAACAACTTCAATGGCACTATGGATAAGTACCATGGTGAAAACCTAGCAAACAAGCACCATGTGTAGTCGACTTCACCCCTTCATCTACCATCATTCCAATCAGACTTTTCACCATCACCCATAATAGATGGTTGTCTTAACCATTATTTGGAATGATTGACATCAAGTCCACTCCGTCTCCCCACTCCATCCTTTATGTCTTATTCCCGACTGGGGGCAAATCCTTGATCTGTGTCATTTGGACCTTGTACATAGCATCCCAATGTCAGAAAATGTCTTGAAAAAAGCTCAAAAACATCATAAAATGTCCTAAAAAAAATCCAAAAACATAAAAAAACTCCAAAAAGACAAAAAAAATTGAAACATGTCAAAAATCCCAAAAATAGAGTTAGATTCAATCCTAGACATAGTCGAACTACGTTGCCTCTATGACTGGACGTAGGCACGGCCATATGCCGATGTGCCCCCAAGGCATTAGGTTTTTCGTTCTAGGTTTGTCATATCACACACATAAAATCATGACTCGTTCTTTGTATATGTCAAAGTCATTGGTCATGTTGAACTACGATATCTCTGTGTATAATGTAGGAAAGGCCATTAATCGATGAGCCCCCAAGGCCGCAGTAGGTCAGTTATTTAGGGTACATTGTGTCAAGTCCACATAAGTCAACACACACACACACTCATAACAGTCAAAGCATAAAGACAAATCACACATCAACAAGGAAAACATGTCAAAATTGTCATCAAGTCAAAATCAAACACATTGTCGAAACAATCAATTTATGTCTTAAGCAAGATATGTCTTTCTTGACAATAGACATCATCAATTGTCATAGCCTCATGCAGTTTTTCACATCAACGATATCAAACTCAACTTCTTATATGACATGTGTCTTTATGAAACTAGGCTTTGTCATGCCTTACATAGATAGTCACAAAAGTCAAAACCAGACTCGACGTTTTATACGGTATGTGTCATCCATAAAATCAGGCTATGTTGAACATCAAACAATCATACAAGATCAAATTTTGGCAAATAATTTTATTGGCTTTTTGAATTTATCACTTATTTTGTCTTATCTTTCTATGGATTTATAATTATGTCCGATTACTAGCTTTCTCAAGGATGTCCCATGAAATATTTAGAGAAGCAAGGATGTCTTAGGACTCTTTTTTGTCTTTGACTATTGTCTATCAACTGTCGTTTAACTCTAGATTTTGAGTCATGTTACTAGTTTCCTCAAGGATGTCCCATGAAGGATTTAGAGGAAAAATGATGTCTCATGACCCATCTTTTCTTTGTTTGTTGTCTGTGGTTTGTCTTGACAAAAATACTGGGCAACTGTGCCCTTAGTATGAGTTAAGACACTCCTTGTCTTTGACTCTTTGTCGCTAGCAAGTGGATGACCTTACACACCTTGATTTATGTCATATCCTAGTGTTTGTCTCCATTTGTGTTAGTTACCGGCCATGATGATAAAGTGCAAATCCTTTTATGATTCAACGAAATATCGAAGATCGCTAATATTAACATCAATATCTTTTCTTCATCATCTTTCTTTCCACATTAAATAGTTCTTCTTTCTTGCATTAAGATGGAGTCCCATGACACACAAAAATATAAAGCATACTGCATATGTATTCATGTTAGAAACATCATGTAAATACCATACATTGTAAATCATATATATCTCTCATTCCAAAAACACAAAAATATAGGCATTTATCATATCAAGGAAATCATGGCATAATAGGAATTAAATCATCATAGAGTACATAACGAAAGCATTACATGCACATAACAATTGTAAGCCTATACCATCATATCTAGATAGAATTGCATATATAAAAATCACATTGCATCTTATAATCATAAAATGCATACATAACATCTAGTGATACCATAAAAGTACACACATTCATCATCATATAGAATCAACATCACATCATAGGCTGCATGAACACATCATAAATGTAAAAATGATCATCCAGTATGTACATATCAGATAGACATAACATCTCATATGAAACATAATCATATAGGAAAGGACTACATATCATATGAAATGCCACCAAAAATGATATATATTGCTCCAAATAACATGTGTCATAGTACAATATCAGAATGTATCAATAAATAAAAAGGAGCTCGCAGGTTCTATGACCAAAATATAATGTCTCAATAAATATCAATAAGAACTCCCACTGCTCCCATGTGGAGACTATGAGGATGACTGATGATGAGAACTCAATGACCTGTGTGAAGGAGAAGGCCTATCATATGGCCCTGATCTACGAGGCCCCTCAACACCCTATGTACTCACTATCTTAGTCTAGGTCCTACTCTATGATCTGTTGATATGTACCTCAGAGAAACTAGGAGCTCGTCTCTCTGGAGGAACCACTGACTCATATAGATCCCTATAATATGATGCTCTCTCCACAACCCTGACTAACTCCCTTACAAAACCATTAGATGAACCACTGCAGGGATGTATGATCTCAGTGAAATGCTACTCTGTCTCCTACCTCTGGGCTACTACCTAATCCCTCTCCAAGAGAGAACTATCCCTCTCCATCTGCATAGCATCCCACTCTATGGTAAGCACCCTCACTCTCTCCTCCAGGGACTCCACGACACTGTCTTTGGGAGCCTCCTCATCCTGTCCCCACCTCCACTCTACAATCCTATCTCAGAGCTCTCTCTCCTGATCCCCTATTGCTACCTCCTCCTCCCCATCATCCACTCCATATTTGGCTAGAATCCCAAGGACATCAATATCCATGTCCTCCCTACCAACCTCTACCCTTGAATGCTCCTCTACACATGCCTCCTTGGACCAATCTCAACCTCTCCATGTCCACCAAGATCCAACATGGGTATGTCCTCAACCCCCACCTCGGCCTCGTGAATAGGTGATAGTCCACCTACCTGACCACCTCTACCACCACCACCTATGCCATCATCCCTGCTTCCTCTACCAATCCTACCACCACCCCTGCCTTTGCATCGACCTCTCTGACCTGTCCCCTGTCTCTCCACAAGTGCTTGTTGATCTGGGTCTGTGTAAGGAATGGGACGGTGCTCTACCTACCAATCATCATATGTTGTTGTGGTACCAAGATTTGCAACCCTACCCCTCCATCCCCACTGAATCGGCTGCAATGCCTATATGTCTGCCTCTGTTGTAGCAATAGGAATCATAGGCCCCCATAAGGGAACCTCTTTGGAAGATTGAGCAAACTCTGCTCATCCTTGAGGCACATCCTGCACCTCTCCAAACTGTCTCAACACTCGATTTGGAAAATGCTTGTCAATGATGTGTACACTGGACATTGTCTGGCCAATCAAGTATTGAGTCTGCCTACAAAAGGGAAAGTGTTTGTCCTCATCTAATCACCACCCATAATCCATGTATGGTCTCCAAGTGAATTGAACCAACGTGTCAAGTGCATGTCTCCAAAACCTAGTATCTCCAACATGGCTCTGTGTGATGTTTCCCACATAATGGAAACATACGGGGATCTAGCATCTCGCTCAATAGTCACTAGGGGATGAAACACAACAACTTGTTCCCACACCAAGATCATCAAAAGAGTAGTACCATAGCTCATTGACTGCACATCTCTATATGCTATATCATGAAGGTGGAAATATAGCATGGCCAATAAACAAGGACCCCAAGCATAAACAACCTCTCTCTCTAGCATGCCAACTAACATCTCTCCCCATCCCATAGGAAATCCATGACCTCGACAGTTAGGAAGAACTATGCTGGCTATCAATGTACATAGCATACAATCTATCCTCTCATATATGTCAGCCAAAACCTTCCATCTAATCTCATAGTGCTCTATCCCTAACCTCTTAATATCATCATATACATAAAATCTAGTAATCTCACAATAACCTCACTGTGTATCATACATCAGTCTCTCGCCTCTAATGGGAAATATCAGAATCCTATATACATCCTCCAACATAACAGTTGCATCTCTAGTAGGTAAATGAAATGAGGAGGTCTTTGAGTTCCATCTCTCATATAAAGCAGTGAGCATACCTCTATTTTACTGAATAGTGGGCATGGTGCATACATGATGTAGTCCTAATCTCCATAACAATCATGTCTCACCACTCTAAAGCTGATCTATGAGCTCATAAGTCTTTGTCCGTGACTCCCAGGTATAAATCAGATCTAATATAACCTATAAAAGGCATTCAAACCATGTGTCAGACAACAAATCATTTCATCTTTGCATAAAAAAAAAATTCAAATTTTTTTGACAGTCAGATGCATTGCTTCAAAAGAAAATGCAGTGCACAATATCATTTGCATCATTCTTATATGAAAATGCGGTGCACAATAACACATGGGCCATCCAAAAAAGAATATGCGTTGCACAAGCCAAATGCATCACAAAAACAGGCCATCTATAGCAATAGACAAATGCATTGCATAATTTACAAATGCAGTGCATACTTAATGCCTACCTATTATGCAAATGTGATTCATCTCAAACAGAAGTGTTTCACCTAATTAAATGCGACTATCCTAATCTCATTTCCGATGCAAAACCTCACATGCGGTGCATAAATTCACAAATGTGAACATTGCCTAAATTAACCTAAACTGACCTAAACGAATTTTCCCATATATGTCGTTCCATGAGAAAATGAGTCGCGTACGAACGCATATGTGGTGATCTAAAAGTGATGCATCTGTAAATTAAAGTTTAAATGCCTAAAACTACTTGCAAAACAAAAATTCAAAAGATCGTTCAAGGGTACGTACCGGGGGTCCTGCGTCAGCAGGGCATCTGAAGGTCCAGATCCTGTAACTGCAATGATCTGTGTAGGGAACGAAAGACATTTTCACAATGAGGTCAGAGCAAAATTCTCTATTCTTCAAATCTTTAGGGTGCAAATGAATTTTATTTTCACACAATTTCTATTTATACCTAGGGTTTAGGGTGGGATTTCTTCTAACCTTGTCTATTGGTTGCATAAAATTAAAACCTCAATCGATTTGTACATGCACCTAACACTTCCAAATTCATGTCCGTCAACTCCACTACATTTCTGGCTATCAAATTGACTTATCGGGACTATTTCCTAATTTTTTGATTTTTTTTCGAAAATTTCTCAATTTTCCCAAGGGGGCATACCCTAATCTATTTCATACTGGGGCACAACTGGGGCATGTTTTGAAAGATTTTATTTGACACAAAATCTGAAACGACATTGTATCAAATAGGGGCAAACTGTAGACACTGAAAATTGGTCTAGGACTGTGAGTACCGTTTTTGACATAACTTTCTAATGTTCATGGTCATGATTAAATAATGTTAATTATTTAATTAGTTTCCTATACACAACTTTCTTCTATTAATTAAATAACTTTAATTATTTAATTAATTCATTATGACCTTTATTCAACCTTGATTAATTAAATAAATCTTATTTATTTAATTACGTCCCTAATTAATTAATTCTCTTTCTGAATTAAATAATTTATTATTTAATTTACCCTTTTATCATATTTCATCTATAATTAAACATTCTTTTCGAATTATTTAATTATTCAATTAACCTTTTTGATAGTTAATTAAATAAATCATTATTTATTTAATTAAATCCTTAAATTTTGAATGTTGAATTAAATAAATATTTAATTCATAAAAATAGTTATTTCTGTCACATTCTTCTATCGCCTACTTAACTAATTATTCACTCATCATCTGACTCGAGATCTATTTAAATCCATCAGTTGTCTCCTGATTCGATATCTAATCATCTCTGTGAAGAGACTCTCTGTCATAACCAATCAGTTATCTAGTTAAGACTCTTATGCATGAACATATTTATTAATTAAATATCTTTATTTGATTAATTAATTCATGTGTGCATTCAAACAGATCGTTGTCTAAATTCTAGATCTTTATCTTTTCATTTAAAGTCTTATTTTTCTATTTTCGAACAGTTTTAGCTAAAGATTAACCATTTATTTAATCTTGATCTCTTATTCAAGTCTATTTTCAAATAGTCTTAACGTCAAATTAAATTATTATTTAATTTAATCTTCATCTTGCAGAATTTTCTAACTCACGTTCTAACTAACACAAATCTCACATCACATGGCATTCATCAATCTCAATCATTGATCTCTCTTTTGAATCTGAGCCAATCATTGGAAAACCAACTTTCTATAAATTGACCTAGCATTCGTCATTATTCCTCTTCTCAAAATTCATATACTTTTGGAAGAGACATATTAATCTTCGATATTTTTCTATAATCACATACATCAAGGCTATACTTGCACACTTACTAAAAATATGAGGGCAAGAATACTATGATGACAAAATGGAGAGGAACAATCAAGATAATTCAAAGGAGTTTACAAATGTTCAGTGAGATTGTTTTAATTATCATTTTAGTTTATTCATTTGTGCTTTGTTGTTTAATTTAGATTAATGCTTGTTTATTAGATTTAATCGATCTTGCTTGTAGTGTTATTTATCTATGTTATAGGAATCATTCACCACTCTTGGAGAATCAGTCTCATTCATCTTTTTCGAGGCTTGAAAACTATGATCTAGATTCCTAAACACTTTTCCTTCCCTTCCAGCTTGAGTTCCAGATCCGAACCTATGAAAAACACCTACAAATTTTTTTTTGACTTGATTTGGTAATGGGGGTTTTCCTTGGTCAAACCCCTAGTTTAGTAATTAAACCTTGAAAAAGATAATGAAATGTGCATGAAAACCCTAGCCTTAAGTGTGTCTAAGACTAGGAAATCTAAAAAATGATGCAATCCTATTCTAACATGAGAGAATATGGTGTTTTTACCTTTCTTAGGCTGAATGTAGATTGATAATGGAGGATGGAATCACTTAGGAAACAAGTCTTAAGGATTTTCTTGATGGCTAGTTGCATCTCCCCAACCTAGAATCTATCATTATAACCATAGGCATCCATGATCGACCCTTGACAAAGCTAGATCTTGATTGAAAGTGAGCTTGAAGACCTAAAAAATGTTGGATGTTGTGGTTATGTTTCTGATATGTCATTGTTATTGATTTCAACACTATTAGCATTAATGTCCTTAAGACTGTATATGTCAAGGATATTGAGAAAATTATAATAAAATAAGTTGTAGGTTGTCTGTGAAGCAGTGAAGATCAGTATGATGGAAATTTCAGTATGTTGACAGTGAGAAGTTGTGGATTAAAGGGTTTGTTTTGAATTCTATCTAGTTTATCCACCGAAAGTTTCAGAGGTGCACATGAAGATTTGAGAAGGTTATGAGTTTTTGTGTTCTGACAGTTATTCTGTTACTGAAGTTGGTGTTCCTAGAAGAAGATAATGTGATTCTGGTAATCTAAGTTGTTGTATATGTTCCTATAGTGTTTGCGGATGATTCTAGATCATGTTATATCTATGTTGCATGTCTACATTGATGGTTGTGCTTGCGATCCATGATTTTCTCTTTCATGTTCATGTTTTTCATGTTCATGACCGACATGGTGATTATAATGTGTTGTGGATATTCGAGGAAAAATATTTGAAGGTGTTTTGTGTTCGAGGATATTTTTTTGGGTCTCTACTATGTTTTGGCCGACCTTGGTTGATTCACATTAATAATATTTAATGTTTTTGGTTGACAGTTTGCATTCATTCTATTATTTTGTTCAAGCTAACATGAAGCAATGTAATTACTTGTTATAGATATATACGAATGATTGTTTATCTCATTTGATGAATATATGATTCAAATTTTGTGAGTGTTATGTGTTAATAAAGATCAAATCATTTGAAGGTAGAGCAAAGTGTGAAGAATAGTGAAGAAAAGTGAAGAAGTGTTCATGTGCTTAATCGAAACTATAATTAGGCATTAATAGATGCTACTCTCTTAGTTCAAATTCTTCAGATGGATTTAATATTAATGTTTCTACAAGATAGTGAGTCTTCCCTTGTATTTGAGTAGTGATTTCTAGGTAGTGTGCCTGAATGCATGTGCATTCTTATTTATTCTTCTTATACTTTTAACAGAGTATAAACTTGTGGATTAACCTCCACCGTGGTTTTTCCCCTAACATGGTTTTCACACAAAAATCTTAGTGTTACATATATTTCTGATGTGTTGTTGATTTATGATTTCATGGTTATTAATCATATCTAAGAATAAGGGTTAACAAAGTTAATAAGTTTGAAATTCTGTGACAACTGATTCACCCCCGTCTCAGTTGTTTGCCCTTGTGTTGCCAACAATTTGTATCAGACCAAGTTCCTTGGAAGAAGTTTAACAGTTTGAGGTGATCTAGGATGACAACATATAAGAAGGATAGTTTGAGATTTGATGGAACAAACTATTCTCTATGGAAGACTCAAATGGAGTGTCATTTGAGATGCATTGGTGAATCTTACTGGAACATTACAAGTAATAGGTATGTTATTCCTCAAAATGGTCCTTCTACTACTACTGAGATTAGGGATGTTGAATACAATATCAGGGCTAAGGAAGCATTATTGAGTGCTTTGACTGATTCTGGGATGACGAATGTTATGGATCTAAAGACTTCTTATGAGATCTAGAAAAAATTGGA
The DNA here is from genome assembly GCA_007115665.2 of Sequoiadendron giganteum. Lineage (NCBI taxonomy): Eukaryota > Viridiplantae > Streptophyta > Pinopsida > Cupressales > Cupressaceae > Sequoiadendron > Sequoiadendron giganteum. The sequence goes on from CM021102.1 coordinate 303,624,199, forward strand.
AACTTTGTATGAAGGTGATGCTAATGTGAAGATTGCTAAGCTATGGAGTTTGAAAGGGAAATATGAACTGTTGAAAATGGGTAATGATGAGAATATTACTACTTTCATGTAAGGAGTGAATGAGATTGTGTGTGGTATTAGATGTGTTGGTGGATAGTTGGATGAATCAGAGATTGTTGCTAAAGTTCTTAGATCCTTGCCTGATGCATACAAAGTAAAAGCTACAACTATTGATGAGCTCAAGACTGTGAAAAAAGTAACCAAAGATATATTGATTGGTAAACTTACTTCTTTTGAGTTGAGTGAATTCAATGATGCCCTTCCTAAGATAGAATCTACATTTAAAGTTGCTACCTCCGGAAGAGACAAGCAAAGATATGATCCAGGTGAAATTTCTTCTACAAAGGTATTCAAGTATGAAGAAGAAATGAAATATATATTGAAGAAGAAAGAGAACTCAACGAGCTTGACACACTTATTGTCAAAAGAGAAGCCAAAGGAGAAGGTAATTATAAAGGAAAGTTTCCTGTTAAATATTTTTCCTACAATAAGATAGGTCATTTTGCATCAAGGTGTCCGAAAAAAACCCTAAGCCAAGATATAGAAGCCTAGATTTCAAAAGAAGTGTTATTATGGTGCTGATGAAGGTGTGATAGATGATGAATTTGATAAAGGGAATGTAAGTGAAGATGAGTTTGTGTTTATTGATATCAAGGAAAATAAACTTGTGTCTACTGAATTTTCTATTTGTACAAATGTGGAGAAAGCCCTAACTGCTCAAGTTGAAGAAAAGGATGAATGGTTAATTTTCAGTGGATGTTCACATCACATGATAGGTGATAAAAGCAAATTTGTGAGCCTAGAAAAGTATGATGGTGTTGTTGTAAGATTTGGTGATAACAATGGGGGTATAATCCATGGAAGAGAATGTATTTCTTTTGATGGTAAGCATAATACTAATGATTTTATTTATGTTGAAGGTTTGAAGCATAATATTTTGAGTGTTGGATAGATGGTTGATAAGGGATACAATCTTCAATTCAAGGATGGAAAGTGTAGAATATTGGGAAGTTATGGAAATGTGATTGTTTTAGGTACAAAAATAAAAGGTGACATTTTTCACCTAAATGTTGCTAGTAAAAGTTGTCTGATAGCTCAAGTTGATGAAAGTTGGTTGTGACATAGGAGAATGTGTCATGTAAACTTTGACAGTATTATCAAGATAAGCTCTACTCATGTAGTGAGAGATCTTCCTATGTTTGTAAAACCCTCTAATTTCATATGTGAGGAATGTCAGTAAGGAAAGCAAGCTAGAATTTTATTTGAGAGAAAATAACATTGTTCAAATGAATTGTTGGAGCTTGTGCATACTGACTTGTGTGGTCCTGCTAGAATCAAAAGTTTGCAAGGTTACAAGTATTTCATGTTTCTTATTGATGATTATTCTAAGATGATGTGGGTCACTTTCTTAAGGGAGAAATATGAAGCTCTAGATAAGTTCAAGATCTTTAAGGCTATGGTTGAGACATAGGTAGGTCTTAAGATTAAGTGTCTAAGATCTGATAGAGGCGGTGAATTCACTTCCGATGAGTTTAATTATTTATGTGAAGAACATGGGATAAAGAGACAATTATTTGCACTGCGAACCCCTTAACAAAATGGAGTTGTGGAAAGGAAGAACATGAAAGTTCAAGATGCTGCTAGAACTATGATGTTGGAAGAAAATGTTCCTCATATCTATTGGAGAGAAGTGGTGAGTACCGCTATTTATATCCTCAATTGGGTACAAATCAAAGGTGATATTGGTAAGACCCCTTTTGAGCTATGGTTTGGTCATAAGCCTACTGTTAGATATTTCAAAATCTTTGGGAGTAAATGCTACATCAGAAGAGACAAAGATATAATAAAGTTTGATGCTAGAAGTGATGAAGGAATCTTTCCTAGTTATTCTACTAAGAGCAAGGCCTACCGGTGCTACAATAAGAGATTGAAGAAAATGGTTGAAAGTGAAAATGTTAAGCTTAATGAGGACATTGCTAGACCATATAGAACTTTTGGATATGATTATGATGATAAAAATGATAGTACAAACAAAGGTCAGACCTCAAATCAAGTTTAGATCATTTCGGTGAATCAAGAAGATCAAGAAGAAGGAGAAACTAGTGAAAGTATAGAAGAGAGATCACAAGATCCTAAAATTCAAGAAAAACCTAAGACTCCAAGGTATGTGAGATTAAATCATTCAAAAAATTAGATTATAGGTGATAAGAACAAAGGTGTCCGAACTAGGAGAAGAATTGTAGAATAATATTGTTTGATATCAAAGATTGAGCCAAGTAATGTAAATGAATCATGCAAAGATGAACATTGGATTGAAGCAATGAAAGTAGAACATAAAAAAATTGAGAAGAATAATACATGAACTCTTGTTCCTAGACCTAAGGATAAAAATATAATTGGAACTAAATGGATTTTTAGAAAAAAACTAAATGAGCAACGTGAAGTTATCAGAAACAAAGTAGGACTGGTATGTAAAGGATATTCTTAGATGGAAGGAATTGACTTTGAAGAGACTTCTACCCCTATTGCTAGAATTGAAGCTATGAGACTATTTCTTGCTTATTTTGCTTTCAAAAACTACAAGGTTTATCAGATGGATGTCAAGTCGGCATTTCTAAATGGTGAATTGGAAGAAGAAGTGTACATTGAGCAACCTGATGGATTTCAATTGACTGATCGGGGAGATATGGTGTGTCGGTTGAAGAAAGCATTGTATAGACTCAAGAAAGCCCCTAGAGCTCGGTATACCAGATTGGACAAGTATTTGTTGAAGCTTGGATTTAACAAAGGTACTGCTGATAGTAATCTATATTTCAATATTGATGATGATAAATATTTGTTTGTGGAAGTCTTTGTTGATGATGTAATTTTTGGAGGAGATGATGGTTTGTGCATGAAGTTTGCTAATGAGATGCATAATGAGTTTGAGATGTCAATGATTGGAGAGATGAAATTATTTTTGGGATTGCAAATTACTCAATTAAATAAAGGGATCTTTATATCTCAGTCCAAATATGTGAAAGAATTGCTAAAGAAGTTTGGTATGGAAAATTCAAAGCCAGTTGGTACACCTATGGTGACCATATGTAAGTTGACAATAGATGATGATTCTCCGAAGGAAAATAAAACTAGATACATATCAATGATTGGTCAATTGCTTTATTTGACTCAAACTAGACCTGGTATCATGAATGTTGTATGTATTGTTGCAAGATTTCAAGCCGATCCTAAGGAATCTCATGTGATTGCTATAAAAATAATTTTCAGATACTTGAAGGGAACAATTAATTTTGGTCTGTGGTATCCTAAAGATGATGATCTTACTTTAAGTGCCTTTACTAATGTTGATTGGGTAGGAGATGTGAATGACAGGAAAAGTACCAGTGGTGGCACATTTTTCTTGGGAAAGAAGTTGATTTCATGGTTAAGTAGAAAGAAGAATGTCATTTCTTTTTCTACTGTAGAGGCATAATACATTGTTGCTAGTAACAATTGTACTCAATTATTATGGATGAAGCAGATGTTGAAAGATATCAGAGTTGTGTATGATGAACCTATTGCTATATTCTATAATAATTCAAGTGAAATTAATATTTCTAAGAATCCAGTGCTACATTCAAAGACCATGTATATATCTATCAAATACTACTTTTTGAGAGACAAGGTGAGTGAAAAGAAGTCAGACTGGAGTATGTGCCTACTAAGGAATAGATTGCAGACATCTTTACTAAGCCATTTCCTAAGGATACTTTTGAGTATCTCAAAGGGAAGTTAGGGGTGATTACCCCTCCTAATCAGAACTAAGATACAAGACATTACATTAGTCCAAGAATTTCACAGTCCTATCTTGATTCAAATTTATGTTGTGGTGGCTACTACTTAGGGGGAGTAGTCAAATGATTTAGATATGTCATTTAGAGCTTGTGTATCTTTGTCATTGATGACAAAATGGGAGAATAATAATGTGAAAAGATCTTGAAGAATCAAGGAGGAGAAGAGCAATGTGAAAATATGGAAGAAGTCATGAGAGAAGAGTCAGAACCTAAGGGGGAGTAAGTACTAAAGTTAGTTGCGTTGATGGTGTTTTTCAAATCATGTCTTGCCAAAAATTCCAAAGGGGGAGATTTTTGGATGTTGTGGTTATGTGGATTTCATTGGTGTCAACACTATTAGCATTAATGTATTTAAGACTGTATATGTCGAGGATATTGAGAAAATTGTAATAAAATAAGTTGTAGGTTACTTGTGAGGCAATGGAGATCATCAATATGATGGAAAGCTCAATATGTTGACGGTGAGAAGTTTCTGATTAAATGGTTTATTTTTAAGTCTATCTAGTTTATCCATCAAAATTTTCAAAGGTGCACATGAATATTTGAGAAAGTTGTGAGTTTTTGTGTTCCGAAAATTATTCTGTTACTTAAGCTGGTGTTCCTAGAAGACTTGATAATGTGATTCTGGTAATCTGAGTTGTTGCATATGTTCCTGTGGCATTTGTGGATGATTCTAGATCATGTTCTATCTATGTTGTATGTCTACATTGATCATTGTGCTCTCGATCCATGATTTTCTCTTGCGTATTCATGTTCATGGCCGACAAGGTGATTATAGCATGTTGTGGATCTTCGAGGAAAAATATTTGAACGTTTTTTGTGTTCGAGGATATTTCTTTCCATCTCTATTATGTTGTGGCTGACCTTGGTTGATTCACATTAATTATCTTTATTGTTTTGGGTTGATAGTTTGCATTCATTCTATTATTTTGTTCAAGCTGACATGAAGCAATGTAATTACTTGTTGCAGATATATATGAATGATTGTTTATCTCATTTGATGAATGTATGATGTGAAGCATGTGAGTGCTATGTGTGAATAATGAGTGCAAATTGTATTGGATGATTGTTGTTTGTGGAAGTGTTAAGAGGAAATTTGGTGTAGATTTGGGTCCTATTTAAGTTGTGGCATTGTATACCTTCACTTTTTTATACCTTGGAAGTGTTTAGTGCTAACGTATTTGATGTTACACCTGGTTGAGGTGGATATGATTCCTTAAGTTCGACCTAATTGAGATTGTTTTAGGTCAAGGATGGTATATATATAAGGTGAATTATCATGTGGATTAAGTAGAGAAGGTGTGTGATTGGAAAGATGTGAAAGTGATCAAGTAAGGTGATTTTAGTGTGAGCTTTACTACCTATTGTTGAGAAGTTGTTGATGTGGCATTGTTGTCAAAACCTAGGATCCAAAAGTTTGTTCTTTGAATGATATACATAAATGATCTATCCCATCGTATGCTATGATGTTACGCAATATGGTTGTTAGCCTTGATCTAGATATGGTAGTATTTCTTTTTGGAACATCTGTGGAAGATAGTTAATACAAAATAATGAAGACTAATCTCTTTGATGTTGGCTTTTGTGCCTAAAGCTTATTCTGGGTATCCTTGCTATTTAGACATTCATGTAGCATGATACAAGTTTTTGTGTGTCTAATTACATTCAACCTGTTGGTACTGAATTTGATGTTGATCAAGATTTGGTCTTGGTTGTGGAATTCCTATCAATTGATGTTGATCAAGATTTGATCTTGGTTGTGGCATTTCAATCGGCTCTAGAATATATCTCATATAACTCAAAGTTAGATATCTTTTGGTAATTATGCTAGGTGATGAAATTATCTTATATATGACCTATTTATGGGTCCCAGTGTAACATGGTAAGAATATATTTATGTGTGTCCTATCTTTTAGGTCCGATGCTAGTGTGCCCAACCTTATTGAATATTTCAAGTTTTTTCTTCAAGACGGCATGTTTTGCTACGCTGACTCATTTTTTTCTACCAAGTTTGTATATATACATATATGTGGAACATATTTTACAATCCGAACAAGAAGTGTGGTAGGTGTGAATAGTGATAAGGGAGTGAAGGATTGTGCGAAAAGAAACAAAGAAGGAAGTAAAGGAAAGCATCAGGAAGAAAGAATCTATATTGCAGAGGTTGTGGAAATAAGGTGCGCAAAATATTCTTCATCAGATCTACTATAGTAAGATATTGTGATATTAACCAAAACTAAATTCATGCATATGTAGATGCAACTTCATCAATTCATGTTTTGTCTAATTTGTAATCAGTTATTTTTGTATTAATTATGTAGTGAGCCCACCGGTAGTGAGCCTTACCTGTAGTGAGAATTTTGGCAGTGAGCCCTTGTAAAAATCACCTTAACCGGTGTCACCTTAACCGATGCTTTATAATTGAGAATTAGCATTCTCCATGGTTTTTCCCATCTTGGGTTTCCACGTAAATTCTTGTGTTCATTGTGCATAGTGTTGTTAAGTGGTTGCATATTCATATCTATTTTAATTAACATATGATTGGTCTAAGATTGGTCTAGATTAATTAAAGATAGAAAAAGTGTTTTTTGGCAATTGATTCACCCCCCCTCTCAGTTATTTAGACTATTCAACAATTGGTATCAGAGCTTGGTCCCTTGTAGATAGAGCTTAACCTGCTTGAGGGAGATCTTAGAATTTTGAATAGATGGCTGAAGATTATTACTTTGAGGAAGAATTGAAGTCAATATTAAGTGACATGAAAAGTAAAAAATCTAAGAATGAGGAATCGAAAGAAAAAATAAAGGCGGAAAATGCTTGCATCTCAAAGCTAAGGGAGAAAATCTAAAAATTCAAAGAAAGACACAGAGAGGTCGGCGAGGAATTAAAGGCGTCAAAGGAAAGTGTTGTAAATCTAAATATTTGGTTGGATGAATAAAAAAATATAGAAGAAAGTGTCAAGGACACTATCAAACAAAAAATGGAAGAATAGAAGACGATTGAAGAAAGTCTCAAAGATACCATCAAATAGAAATTAGAAGAAAATGAGAAGCTAGATCAAGAGTTAAGAAGGGTGAAATTAGAAGCAAGAGTATGTGAAAGAAGAATGATTTTGGATCAAATTTTGTCCCTACAAAAATTTCACAAGGATAAGGGAGGACTTGGCTTCTTCGTGGAAAGCTCAAATAAAGACACTAAGGGTAAAGACAATGCAATTGAAGATGAAGTTGAAGCAAGATCTATTGTAAATAACAAGGTCTGAAACTCTAGAACATCTACAAAAAGACCTCTGATGAGGAAACCAAATTCTCAAAGGTACTTATTATTTAATGGTCATTGTTTTCTATGTAAAATTTTTAGAAATAAAGCTATAGAGTGCAGAAGCAAGATGGAACTGAGTTTTCAATGATTTAACTATCAAAAGATTAGTCATAAATCAGGGCAGTGCAAAAGTCAATTATCTAATCCGGCTAGAAGGAATGGAATGAATAATATCTTTCATGGTTATGGTCACAAAGCTAATCAGTGTAGATCGAGGATTCACTTAGTTAAGTTTGGGAAAATATGTTACAAGTGCAATGAATCCGGACATTATGCTAACACATATAGATATGTTGCTTTGGAAAATAATGAAAACTAAAAGGATATTACAAAATTAGATGAATCCAAGAAGAAGACAAACATGGTTTGGAAGAAAAAGGAAATGAGTGTGGAGAGCTCTTAGGTGGTACTGGATCCCAGTACAAGCTCTTCTAGAATCTGAGCCTACTGCCTTGGCTTAGGGGGAGTTTTTTAATGCATATACTAATAGTTCCCCGTCTCTGAAGTAAAATTGATGTGTTTTTGACTTGACTAAGCTAGATTCGGGTGATGGTACATGATGAAGCTTAATCCGGCTAATTGAGAAGTGAATTACAATTACTGGCATTATTGATGCATGTCTTGTTGGTGAAGTCATTATGAGTAATCAAGGATAAAATATGGAGTTTCAAATCATTTCTCATAGTTTGTAAAGAAGAAGAAGAAGAAGAGGTTTTTGTTGAGTGATACAATATTGAGAAAGCTAAGTGTGATGATAGAATCGATGTTGATTAGCGGCGAATCAAGTTGTGGTATTCTGCTGAAGCTAAAGGGAGTTGAGTTGGATGGATTTGATCATTGAAAGATGAAGGAAATGGAGCTAGGGTTGAAGGTTGATGAATTGCAAATTTTTTGTGCCCTAGGCATGGATTTATGGGGAGAATTCCCTTGGTTTTTTTGAGAAAGAATCTATCTTGTTCATGTTGAGTCGATTAAAGGATGGCAACATAGTTTTGGATAAACCCTATCCAATCACTAAGGAAGCCATTGAATCTATTATTGGATTGTGTAGAGTTGGTGACCTCCCTAGGAAGAAAACAATGAAATACAAATATGTGGAGGAACTCACTAGTATCAACAAAGACCCCCAAGCACTACTGATAAATACCATTACTAATACTACAATAAGTTATGTTATGATATCTCATACAAAATCTATTTTCAAAATCATGAAGGTTCTACATTTTCTATTGTTGTGTATCTTGCACATAAGATGCTGAAGGAAAATCTATAGTTTGATCTATTTAGCCTTGTAATGGAAAACCTAATTGAGAATGTTATAATGTCTATGGTTGAGAGTTATCTCTTCTAGTTTAGGTCTCTGCTCATGTGTTTAGTGTTCTACTTTCAAAATTCATTACCGTCAAAAGAGAATGTTAAGTGGAAGTCTGAAATTCTTGTCAAAAAGATTTAAGTTTATAGATATTTGGAATGTATGGAAGATAAAGCAAATACATGCATAGTTGATTTTTATCCTTGCAGATGAATTTGTGCTCCTATGTGATAACGTCTAGTGCTACACCTATCAGTCAGTTTCAGGAGGGTTCATCCTCTGGTAAGAGGCAACTATAGGTTGTCATTGGTGGTTCCCCTCCATAACCTAAAAGGAGGAAAATTAAATCAAAAGATATCATTACTATCTCAGAAGAGAAGGAGAAGGAAGAAGAGTCTCTACCAGATACAAATGAAGTTCATTTCATGTTGGATGAACGTGATACGAAAAAGTTTGGTGAAATATAGAATGCCTGCTCTCTTGTCAGTATACCTAGAATTGAAGATACCTTGGTTTATTTTCTGCTCAAAAAGGGTATTACTATTTCTACTATTTCTGACTTGTTACTAGATGATCTGGTAGAAGTTGTTGAAGAAAGGTTATTGCAAGAAAAATATGAAGGAGATAAATTCCAAGCTATGATTGAAAGAAGGCGTGTCATAGGAAAACATAAGTTATTCAAACACATTGGTGAGACAAGAGATTGCCTTAAGGAGATGTCTATCATCTAAATATACTGTCTCTAGTGGCCTACTGCTATTGATAATTTTAGAAGCAAAATTGTAGCTATTGAATCCGAATTAAATGAAATTGGGAAGTGTTTCGACTTATTCAAAGATAAAGATGGAAAACAAGGGATAAGAGTTGGTGAGTTGCAAGATGAGTTATTGTCTACTTAGAAATAGAGGGAAGAGTTGGTTAAAACCTTCTGGTTGGTTAACAAAATTGTTGAGGTCCGATTGAACCATCTCTAGGATACTTTCTGATGTAGAGGATTGTGAAAAACAATGCATGTCTTTGAACTGATCATCTTCATTCAAGATGTTGGTTCTACATGAAAGTGTGTGTGCAAGAATGGTTTTTGCAGTTCAAGCTTGGAAAAATATTCTTCCAATTATGAGATAAAGGTACAAGATTTTTTTTCATTTGCTAAGTGTTTTTTTTTTTTTTGATTAGTATCTAAAAGTGACAAGTGTTATTTTTACTTGAGTTTCTAAATTTTTTATTTGGCCCCTTTTCCTTTGATGGAAAAATGGGGGAGAAATTGAAGAGTTGGATTAAGGGGGAGTTCTTGGAGTATTTGTGTTATAATTTTTGGAGTTTTGAGTTTTTGTTGTTTTTCCATCAATGCCAAATGGGGAGACTGTTGAGAAGTTGTTTATATGAAATTCTTGTTTTTCCATCAATGCCAAATGGGGAGATTGTTTAGAAGTTGTTGATGAGGCATTTTTGTCATTGATGTCAAAACCTAGGATCTAGAAGGTTGTGCTCCAGATGATATACAAAATTGATCTATCCTATCGTATGCTATGATGTTGCATAATATGGATGTTAAATCCTTGATCCGGATATGGTAATATCTCTTTTTGGGACATTTATGGAAGACGGTTAATGAAAAATAATTAAGACTAATCTTTTTGATGTTGGCTATTGTGCCTAAAGCTTATTTTGGGTATCCTTTCTATGCAGACATTCATGTAGCATGATATAAGTTTTGGTGTGTCTAATTGCATTCCTTCGGTTGGTATTGAAATTGATGTTGATCAAGATTTGTTCTTGGTTGTGGTGTTCCTATCAATTGATGTTGATCAAGATTTGATCTTGGTTGTGGCATTTCCATTGGCTCTAGAATATATCTCATGTAATTCAAAGTTAGCTATCTTTTGGTAATTATGCTACGTTATGAACTTATCTTATGTATGACCTATTTATGGGTCCCAGTGTAACGTGGTAAGAAGATCTTTATGTGCGACCTATCTTTTGGGTTTGGTGCTAGTGTGCCAAGCCTTATTGAATATTTCAAGATTATTCTTCAAGCCGACATGTTTTTCTAGGCTGACTCATTTTGCTCTACTAGGTGTGTATATATACATATATGTGGAACATCTTTTAGATCTAAACAAGAAGTTTGGTATGTGTGAATAGTGATAAGGGTGTGAAGGATTGTGTGACAAGAAATAAGGAAGGAAGTAAAGGAAAGCGTCAAGAAGAAGCAATCAGTATTTTAGAGGTTGTGGAAAGAAGGTATGCAAAAGATTCTTCATCAGATCTCCTGCAGTCAGATATTGTGCTCTTAGCTGAAACTGAATTCGTGCATATGTAGATGCAACTTCATCAATTCATGTTTTTACTATTTTGTAATCAGTGATTTTTGTATTAATCAGGTAGTGAGCCCACCAATAGTGAGCCTTACCTGCATTGAGCCCTTGTAAAAGTCACCATAACCAGTGCTTGATAATTGAGAATAACATTCTCTATGGTTTTTCCCATCTTGAGTTTCCACGTAAATTCTAGTGTTCATTGTGCATGGTGTTGTTAAGTGCTTGCATGTTCATACCTATTTTAATTAACATATGATTGGCCTACTTGATTTCTCTAGATTAATTAAAGAAAGGAAAAGTGTTTTGTTATAACTGATTCACCCCTCCTCTCAGTTATCTGAATTGTTCAACACCTACAACTCCTAGATGTAGAGAGCAAAAGGTGTCTATATTTTAGTCTTTGAATGAGTTATTTGTGTCTTAGTGGAATTATATCTTCATCATAAGAGAGATGCATTATAAGTATTTCAAATTCCCAATGAGCCACCCCTTCTTCTATCTTCTTTATTTTGGATAGTGGGTCCTTTGGCAATGAGCCCTTGTTTTTTTTGGGCAGTGAGCCTTTCGATAGTGAGCCTATTGTATTTGGTGTTGTTATCACTTTATATTATGAGCTAATCATCACTGTGGTTTTCTCTTCTTGGTTTTTCCATGTAAATCTAATATTCTTATGTGTTTGGATGTGTTTTCCTTACACTTTCATATGTTTACATTTTGCTAATGCATGATAAGGGCTTAATGGTTGTAGGGATTAAGGAATAATGTGGACCTCAATGTTAATGAGGGTTTTTGATGTTTTAAAGTATACAACTAATTCAACCTAGCCCGAGCTCAGTTGTCATGTGCATGTACTAGAACAAGAGTAAGAACAAGAGCAAGAGAAAGAAGAGGAAAACAAGAACAAGAAACATCAATAGAAGAAGAAGTGGAAGTAAGAAAAGAGATAAAAAAGAAGAAGAAAAAAAGTTACCATTGAGGAAAATGCTTTTGTAAAGAGGAGGGAAATGTTATGCCCCTATCCCTCGAGTGTGTAAAGTGTTATGAGTACTCAACTTGTGGCTACCTTAACTCTTAATTAAGTCATATTATCATTTAGTTATTTAGGTTGGCCTAAGGCTTATATAGGTTTATGTAGGTTGTCTTGGGTGATATTCTAGGAATAATTATGGTATATATAAGAGGTATAGGTAGGTTATTATCATCATTTTGACTATTGTGTACTTATTGAGGACTATTGGAGGTATCCCTCTCAAAGTGGATTAGGAGGCTGCCCTCTTGAACTCGCATATTATTATCAAGTATTTGCACCATATTCCCAATATATTCTTCTATTGTGCAAGTTATTTGATAATGAAAGTTGAGGCAAATCTACAAATATTATCAATTCTTTACCAATTCATTTCTATGATCTAAGTTTAATTTCACAAAAATTGATCTTTACCATGAGAATATGATAAATTTTCAAATTATGGAGCATCTAGGTATTCGTATGACATGATCCTATTTTTGTTTATATTAACAAATCAACTTCTAACATCTTCAATAATTTATTTTTTCATAGAATTTTGAATCTAAATATCACATTTAATTTGTTAAAATTTTACATGTTTAAATTTACATTATTTTAATCCTAACTATAAAATCATAAATTTTTATTATTTAATTATTTGTTTAAAATATTTGTAGAAAAAGATTGTGTTTTCCTAAAAAGATAAAGTGATTACATTGTTGAAGGGAAAAATCAAAATCATAACCCATACATGATGTATTTACAAGAAACCTTGTAACTAAAGACCTTTAAAGAATCTTTCAAATATTATCAAAATTTGATAACGTTTTTAAACTTTCTTGTTGAGCAAATCGATTGCTCAAGTGCTCAGCTGAAATATTAGAAACATCTCCTCATCTCAATTTCGTACCGGTTTTGGTGCATGCAACTAGCGTTAAATGTTATTTTTATATTGGATTACGAGGAAACCCTGACAAGCAGTACAAAAATAAATTGATCAAAAGTTAAAAACTAATGCTAGAAAGCAGCGCTGAAGGAAACAGATTTCCATTCGAAAAAACAATCTAGTCTACAACACCACAGCCCAAGAAAAAGCGGCAGCAAACTACATCTGTAAGCCGACAGAGATGGCCCAGAACAGCCATCCAACGTATCACCAACCAGACAAAAACAACAGCTTAGGGAAAGCAAGTTGTAGATTCAGCTGATATGTCTTTTCTTACTTTACACTTCGTTGTCAAAGTCCAACACATCAAACACTTTGGACATTGTGGACTTCAATATCGATATAGTTGAAGTCACAGCTGTAGCATAACCTTTGTAACAACTCCTACTCTGCATTCAGCACAATAAATCTTCTGTCCGCGAATAGACTAAAAATGTCTGTAGTAGAGATACCAGCTATAACTACAACAAATATGTAAACCGGAAGACACATATCTGGCCTACAATAGAGGACAGCGATCCTCTTAGTCATGTGTGAACAGGTAATCTGTATGAAGTGAAATAGAGAATTTTCATCGTACCTTGCGAAGCTTAGAAAAAGTTCGTGCGTTTCATGGTTGGAAATTTGAACGCACTGGATCGTACATATTAAGTGTCGCAATGCCCCTTTGATCGTGAGTAAATCCAGCGGTGGATTGTTCGAAGAGATACGGAACTGGCTTGATGACGAAATAGGTTATGATGAGAACACGAAATTAATCCGACGTGTAAAGAGAGATCTTTGACTAACTATGATAATTAATTCTTTGGTTTGAAATATGTATAGTGGCCGCTGAATTATTAAAAATGGCCTTCAAACAAGCCGGAGGCTAAGAAGATTCCCGGAGGTTGGATTCGGGCGATGGCGATTCGTAAAAGACTTCAAGGCGAACAAATTATCAAACATAGCTCGTTTAGATTTTAAGCAGATTTACCTTGAAAGTACATGGAAAGTAGACCCACGTGTGAAAGTTGAGGTGACGCCCTGCCATGCTTTTGCTTTTCAACCCGGTACCTGCTACAATGGACCAGCTGTTAACATCCGCTCTGAGCTATAATGGCTGTTTCTGGAGTAGAGGTTAAAATTCAGTTAAAGAAGTCATAAAAATATTACATAAAGATTTTCAAACAATAATAATTGTCACGGATAACAAGAGAAAGAAAAATCAAGGAGGTTTCCCACAAATCAACTATCATATAGAATATAAAAATCAAACAAAACTTAAGATAGAATAGGTGATTGTGTGTGTTTGAGAATAGTTTTCTTCCATTTTCCTATAATTTTCAAGTATATCCTACTTACACAAAACAAAACAATTATGGTTGTGCTCTATAATTGAATTATATCGAATGCAGGAGCTAAAGTGTACTTTTCTATATTGTAAGATTGTAAAATGAATGATCTAAAAAAATGATCTAGAGTTGAATTTATTTATTATAGATATGTCTTACTATATAAGGCTTTGTCTTAGGGCTTATTATTGAGCTAGATTAATCTTCTAATCATATAGGGTAGTCCTAAGTGTAGTCTAGGAGATCAAGTGACGTGTAACATAGTTTCAAAGGCAAGAAATAGGTTTATGTAGAATGTAAACAAGGTTATTGTCTAGGAGCCCTTCTATAGTTGGATGGCTCCATGTGTAGCGAAGAATTTCAAGGGAATACCTTTTTACTCTAGAAGTTATATTTATTGATTTCTTATAATTATTATTTTATTGGTGTTGTAGCATTATACAATATTTGAAAGGTCTCTTGAGAAGATTTTCTATATAATGACATAGGATATCTTCCTTGGTATGTATTATTATTTGAAGTAGATCTTGTTGTGTGATTGTCTCTTATTAATATGCATTTCTAGTTCATATTTACTTCCCTCTATCTCTTTCTGTTCATCCTTCCCTCCCTCCCTCAATAGATACTAGGCCATGATGGATGAATGGTAATTTTTTATTCAAATATATATTTATATCCTCTGTAGTAGTTTAGAATTGTTTTAGTTCTTTTGCATTAGCACAGTCTTATACTAGAACTTCTAAAAATTGAATAGCTCGTGTTTAACATATCTATATAAAATTATGCATGTTTGGATTCTAGGGTGCAAATAATGTATGCAAAGGTTGAGGAGCTTTATTTGAGTAAATATAAAATGATTGCACATTATTTATTGAATGTTTAATGTGCCTATTATTTAATTTATTAGAGGTATTTAGGTCTTGAAATATAGAAAATTAACATACTAGACACTTAGTAATAAATCCTTAGGGTACTTGTGTACAAATAATATAGTTTCTAAAGACCTTATTATTTCATCTCCCTTTATTTGTCATATATGTAGCCTATACGATCATCTTTCTCGACCCTATAGAGATAAAGATACAAATCAATAGCCCACTCCTACCAATTAGACCTTAAGTACTGCGTGTAGACGATGAGTTTCACCTCATTATTTTGGATTAGCGTGCATCCTTGGGTATAGGCATTGTGTAGGAATATGGATTTGAAGTTTTGAGAGCTAACAATCTATACTAAAAAGTTGGAACCAATAACTTGATAAGAAAATATATGTGAAGATAGAATGAGCTATGCAAACCATGACCTCCAACTAAGAATGATAATTTAAAAAATAGAGTATAGAGTTCATACCCATGGTGTAATTATGTTTAACATTAGTATATTGGAAAGTGTATGGAGGGCATGCACCAAACATTTGTTTTGATAAGAGCAAGGGTCAATGTATAAAATTTACAAAATAATGCATTGACCACCAAGTGTGAAGATTTAGTGTAATATTTATAAGAAATTATGAACACAATATTACTTGTTCAAATGATGTTATAACATACAAGAAAAGGTAAGTACTAAAAAGGTGGAAACAACTATCCAATGAAATGGGTCAAATAAAGGGGTAGTGAGTCAAACTAAGTACCTTCCGAACGTGTGTCATTTATCCATTATATTATTTAAGATGGAAAGGTCCTTAAAATATATGATTTCATGGTGTACATGGGATGATGAATGATAGATAATCGTGAAGTATCTCTACAAAAATGATGTAAATGTCATATTTTTTTGTTATTTTTGGAGAAACGTGATAATTTGTTATCTTGTGTTTCACTTCTTCATTAAATATTTATTTTGGTATATTTCAATTATATTTATTTATTAAAGTATTAGGTCATACACATTAAATATATTAATCATTTATATGTGGAAATTCATGATTGACATGGATGCTCTTAAGGTAACTTTATTTGTATTGCAATAATGACTAGAATTTTGAAGTAAATCATTACTCCACTATATCATTTGGTACTAATGTTTATAGTTTAAATATATATTGGGCCATGGTATCCATCATTTGAATTTTTTTCTTTGTTGGAATAAGTGAGATGTGTCATAAGTAGTCATAGTTATATTGAAACAACGAAGAATAGGTTATGTTATTATGGGGGTGTTCACCAAACATGGACCTATTTTCCATTATCTCATTAGCAAAAGAGATCCACACAAAGAATTGGCATGCAACTCTTAGGTGAGTCAACTCAATGAGGGAATCTATCAATTTCCTTTTGCTTGAGGATGAGAGTTTCAGCCTAAACAACACTTTTGGGAGAAAAACTAAAATTGGAAAATATACTCAATTATTCCAATTCAAAATTGAAAATTTTTTTTAAAGGTCAATATTAATAGAAACAAAAAACTTTCTACATATCTAAAAAGGTTTGAATGATGTGAATGAGTCACTAAAAGGTAGTTTTAGGAGGCTATTTGGGACTCATTCACCCATGGGTGAATAGGTATTCTATAAGGGATTTCAAAAAAAATTTAGCAACCTCTGATGTTAATTTATAGCTTTTGTTTGATTCACATTCAAATGTCAAAAAGTTAGAAATCAGATCTATAGGTGAAATTCCATGAATTGATGACAACTCTGACAACTTCTGAAACTTTAAAAACTTTGGCAACTTTGACAAATTTTGCAACTTTGACAAGTTTTCCAATCTTTCATATCAAAAGATATTTAATCCTTTTTCAACCTAATATCTAGAAAACAAACATAAGACAAAAAAAATTATTTGTTTTGGTGAATGAGGGCTTGCCTAGGTCAAACCCCATTTGGGTAATTAAAACTTAAATTAAAATAATGAAATCTGCAAGGGATGATGAATGAACAAGTTGTGTTGCAATTCACAATACCCTTGAGTAAAAATTTGGAAGTCTATAATATTAATCTTAATCTTACATGAAATGGCTTCAATGAGTGTGGATCTAGATACATGAATTGATGCTTTGAAAGCTTGACTTGATCTTTGAAACCTACATCACAATGTTAGCTCCAAAAACATGCATGATGCTTAAGATCTTGAATGCTATAGTAAAATTCTTGAGAAATCTAATCTTCAATGCCTTGACAATAATATTTTCTCTTGTGAACTCTCTCTATAAAATCTCTTGTAAATCTATCTTTCTTCTAGGTGTTGAAATGATGAAATAACCTTGTATTTATAGGTATGTATCCTTAATTTATTAAAAAATAAACATTACAAGACAACATATAAAATTTGAATTTAGAGATGTTAAAATATTGCCAAAAGAATAACTTAAGTTTGTTGGGAAAAATTGGTCATCTCAGATAAGCATCTAAGATTTGTAGTGCCTTCGGTAACTTTAATTTCAATAGATTACCTCAAAAACACGTACAACTATGTCACAAAGCAGAATCAAACATAGTTCATTTCCCATATTAATCCTTCTAATAGAAACTTATGTAAATTCAATTTCAACAACAAACATTAAAAAATTCTAACTAAGAAACATGAAACATGAAAGATGGGATATAACAAATAGATTTACATGGGGAAAACCCTTTCGGGTAAAAAACCCCACACTCCAAACTCCTAGATCACCATTGTATTATTCATGCAACTGAACCATTACAAATACAACTCAGTCACTAAGTCTTTACAAAGATTACATCTTGTTTCATTCTGGAGACAAACTGAACAACACAACCCCTTATACAATCTTCACACTATTGCAATACTATCATACAACATACAGTATAGGTCTTGACTCTCATGGGCCTCTGATCAACCTCTTAGTCAGTTACAAAATTTTCACTATTACAATACTTTCACACAATATACAGAGTAGATTCACATAGAGAGGTTTCACAATCGATCCACACAAAAAGAACATATTTTCCTCCTTTGGAAAAGCATTCTCATCCTCTCCTTCTCACATCATCGAACCTATTACTGTTCTAGTACGTTACAATGTATAGCAACTTCCACGATTGATTCATTCTCTATACAACCAGTCTGTTTATCTTCCAATGGTTGCACCAATCTAACTACCGATGGTTCACATTCTATCTTTTCCACTCATGCATGACCAACCATGTAGGACAGTAATTCGGTTAGCCAAGTCAACGTCCTCCATCTGGCCAGACAAATACAAACGTCCACCGCTCTACCGCAACCAAGACATAACACCCTCGTAGTGTGGGGGTGACTACACCACACCATCATAGGCTCCTTCTATCGTGCCACCGCTCGTCATCCAACAGAACCTCACGGTAGGTGAGTATACTGTGCTACCACTCAATAGGTGCGAAGCCCTCACGGTGTGGAAGTATACACCGCACAACCATGACCTGACTTGGAGACACTCGTGATAGGATGGTATCAACACACAACTATCAGACAAACTGCCTTGCACTACCACACCTCTGTATGCAGACACCCACGGTATGGTGGTATCCATCGCGCAACTACTTGACTATGAACAGGTTCCCAAAGCATGGAGGTATACACTGCGCTGCCACTAGAAAGAAACAAAGCTCTGGTGTGGTATGGTGGTAAGTACCACACCACCACACCTCATTCAGAAGATACCCACAGTAGGGCTGTAACCACGCAACTGGTAGATAGAAAGACGTCACCATCGGTATGAAGGTAACACCACCAATAGCTAGACTCCCCGCGCTACCGCCAAGTAGGATGAAGGATTCTGTGGTATAGCAGTAACATCTCACAACTGTTCCTCAGCTAGAAGAGTCTTGCGGTAACAAGGTAAAGTCATAAACACCAAGGGAATTCATCAAGTCTCTAACAAGGGTTCAATCTAACAAGTTGAGGAATATATTCCAACAATCTCCCACTTGATGAATACTTATTGGCTTTCTCCAAACTTTGATCTTACTAAAGATCATAGGCCCCACAACCCATCGAACTAGCACACAATTTAGACCTTGTTTAACAGCATTTAGGACACCCAACCAACAAGTTTCCATAGATAACAGTTTACCAGACAACGTGTAGGAAAAACAAGTATCCAACTGTAACTAACTGTCCAACATTGTAACCAATGATAGTCATCCATGAAACCACATAGATCTCAAACATGCTCTCATGCTCCACCAAGAATTCTACAATAGCATCTAAGATATCCACCATTCAGGAAACAATCTTTATCATCCTCCAATATGGCACCTATGGAAGAAAGGGACAAGCCAAGGTGAATATGCACCAGTCCAATGAACACAAGAAAAAGATCCTAGTGATATGAACAACAAGACACTATCATCACTCCAGAAAACAAGATAAAAACATCAGCTAGAACAACATTTAGATAGACTGCTTCTATCCAACTAATAAACCCACGTGACTAAAAATAACACCCACAACAAACTATGCTAGTACATCCAATCATCCATACCTTAAAGGTATCCACATTAGTAAACTCATGCCATCAACACAACCAACCCATCAACCACAGATGCAAGAACCATGTCCCAACTAGTCAAAGAAGACCAAACACACCTAGGTACTCCCACTACATAGGTAATGTCAAATCTAAAATATCAACGGCATAACAAGTCTACCAATTTCAACACATAGAAAATGTAACCATGTAGTACCAAATAAAATTCCACAATGATATGCACAACTTGCAACAAACTACTACAAGAAACATTTCTCTCAATAGTCTTCTAGAGTTCTTCCAAGTTCTTCAACACCCAACATAGAAAAAGATAAAGAACCCCCAAGTTGCCACTAAAAAATAAGAGTGAAAACACATGACCACAAGCTAGTGATCACCACAGCTCCGACCAAATCTTAAACCAATGTAAAATGAAATCAAACTTCTAGGAATACAACCAAGACCAAAGAGAGAAATTCTATACAACATATACCTATAGAACATCCTCCTACATACACCTCTAAAATCTAACTGTGTCAAGTATGATCTCCTTCAAACCCCCAAGGGAGAAGCCTTAACAAAATCAAACCATTCAACCTCCAAGATCAAACACAACATATTAAGGTAAGCCTCTCAAAGAAGGTCAAACTATTCATTTCCCATATCAGGAAATTAGCCCATAAAGCATCTCCTACCTGTTCTCATCAATAAATAATATAACACAAAAAATCAAGTAGATAAACCATGCTTTCCATCTTCCACTATGAATCCTCTAGAACCATTAAACAACAATTCAAGATCCATATCATGAAAGAAAGCATAAAACACATCTGAAAGATATAATTGGCAAATACCTCTCAAATAGACTTCACTGCTGAGAAGACCAAGAGATAAGAAAAGAGAATGCTCCTCCAAGATATACAAGACACCATGACTTACCCAAGAGAAATCCCCTCATAGGTCTTTATTGAACTCATGTTCAATCAAGGTGTAGGCTCCTCAAACTTTCTGCTAGAAAATTCAACAAGAGTAACCATTCAATACACTTCTCTTATCTTAAGAGAAATTCAGCCTCACCTTATTCTCCATGTATCCATGAGCACTTGCAAACAACACCTCATGAAAAATCTAAATGCACCACAACAACATCATGAAGTATTAGGAAAATGATCAATGCACCCAAAACACAAAGAATATACCAAGATCAATGTCAACGATCCAAATGCAGAATCGGGAACTTAACATGATATCATGACCTTTTCATTCCCTCTTAGGCAATACCATGCTTCAAGTGAAGAAACCAAAGTCTCAAGAGAAACACTTAATGTCAGATCTCCAACATAAAAGCAAGAGTATACCATGACATAAAACAACCAAGCTCTAAACCAACATCACTTGTTAAGAACCATCAACACCTCAACCGAAAGAACACAAAAGTCCTCCATGGTTTCAAAATGCTAACCATCTTCAAATAGTGTCCCTACAAATGTGAAGGAACCCTTCTGCAACAACATGATCAAAGAGTTCCTCCTAGTAACATCTACAAACTAAAGAAGACAAAAAATTTAACAGTCATTGTTGAAGCTCACACTAAAATGTGATACGAAGTTTTCCAAGCATCATGACCAACAATCTCCAAAACTGAAAAAGAAAATTCAGGTCCACAAACATATAACTATACTGCTACTCATCCCAAGTGAAACCAAGATCTCATAAGTAAGGAGATTCACCATGCTACAGGACTCCATAATTCACTTGTCATCCATCCTCTTACCTCAAAGCAACCACACCAATGAACAAGTGACCATAAACAAGGCCAACTTACAAGTCATCATAAACACTGAATCAAATCACATGGCTATAGATAGTCCACTTCCAGGTTATCCCACTGCAAACATATAGGTAAAGAAAACCCACAACATTGCACAACTCGTAGATCTAATTAATGAAACATGAAGACTCACAATCACATAAATTTCTTGCACAATATGAGGTCTCACAAGAGATCAAACATGTAGACACCTTGACTCAAACACCAAATCAAGTACATATCTGATTTGCCAATAATGTCCACACTAAGCACCAAAGTCTAGGAATCCATCAAGCATTACCATAGAATGATGAGTGACTAATCACATACCAAACATTTCTATGCAAAGAAAGAAACAAACCTTCTCTCACCATGCACAAAGCATACAAGTAGAGCTAAAACTATCTCATCTTGTAGCACCCTTAGGAAGCAGGAGTCTAGAAAATAGCTCTTTAGTAGATCCACAAAACAACATGTTTTCTCGACCATCTAAAACTTGTAAAACCATTAAAAACATGCAAGTACAATACATCCTCAAAAAAGGAACAACAATTCTAGAACTCCAAAACCACCAGTATCCACATGCATATGCAAAAGAGATAGGCTATTTCAGAAGCTTTCAAATCATCTAATGATTAGCTCCATAGCCTTTATGCATTCAAGGTTAACTGAAAACAATGCCTTCCAACACTAGGAAACACCACCCAACACAAGCACTTTCTTCCATGGCTGAGAAACAACCCCCGCCTCTCCATATTACTAGGGAGCCTCTCACACAAACACCCAATATGAAAGATTTATGGCTACACAACCACAAAGCAAAGAAATCCATCTCATACATTAAGGTTATATCGCTTCCAACTAGGAGACACAAATCACAACAATTAAACATGACCAACTCCATTGTCTCCACCTTCACCATCCTTCAAGTTTCATGTTGTATGTGTACACCCCAAGACTTCCACTCACCAAAGGATCAATTAACAACCGATTCCTCCAAATTTCCTCAAGCCTGTAAGACTAAGAAATATTCGCAGGAGAAATACCCAAAACCAACAACCAAAAGAAGGATTTGATACCACTTGTTGGGAAAATATGGTCATCTCAGATAAGCGTCTAAGATCTGTAGTGCCTTCGGTAACTTTAACTTCAATAGATTATTGCAAAAACATGTACAACTATGTCACAAAGCAGAATCAGACACAATTCATTTCCCACATTAATCCTTCTAAGAGAAACTTATGTAAATTTAGTTTTAACAACAAACATTAACCGATTCTAACCAAGGAGCATGAAACATGAAATATGGGACATAACACATAGATTTACATGGGGAAAACCCTTTCGGGTAAAAAACCCCACACTCCAAAAGTCCAGATTGCCATTATATTATTCATGCAACTGAACCGTTACAAATACAACTCAAGCATTGAGCCTTTACATAGATTGCATATTCTTTCATTTTGGAGACAAAATGAACAACACAACCCCTTATATGATCTTCACACTGTTGCAATACTGTCATACAACATACATTATAGATCTTATCTCTCACGGACCTTTGATCAACCTCTCAGTCAATAAAAACCTTCACACTATTACAATACTCTCACATAGTATACATAGTAGATTCATAGAGAGAGGTTTCACAATCGATCCACATAGAGAGAATAGAGTTGCCTCCTTTAGAATAGCATTCTCATCCTCTCCTTCTCACATCATTGAGCTTGTTACTATTCAGATATGTTACGATGTATAGAAACTTCCATAATCGATTCATTCTCTGTACAACTAGTCTATTGATCTTCCAACGGTTGCACTAGTCTAACTACTGACGTTTCACATTCTTCCTTTTCCATTCATCCATGAAAAACCATGTAGGAAAGTCATTCATTCAGCCAAGTCAACATCCTCCATCCAACCAGATAAATAAAAACTCCCACTGCTCTATCGTAGCCAAGACATAACACCCTCGTTGTGTGGCAGTGACTACACCGCACCACTGCAGGCTCCTTCTACTGTGCCACTACTCGTCATCCAATAGACCCCCGAGGTAAGATGGTATATTGCACTACCACTCAACTGGTGCAAAGCACTCACAGTGTATCAGTATACAACGCACAATCGCGACCAAGCTTGGAGACACCCATGGCGTGGCCTATCAGCACACAACCGTCAGATGAACTGGCCTGCGCTACCGCACCTCCATATGTAGACACCCTCGATATGGTGGTATCGATCATGCAACCACTTGAGTATGAATAGGTTCCCGTAGTATGAAGGTATACACCGTGCTACCACTAGAGAGAAAAAAATCTCTTGTGCGGTATGGCGGTAAACACCGCACCACCGCACCTTAGTCAGAAGACACCCGTGGTAAGGTGGTTATCGTGCAACTGCCAGAAAAGTAGACATCACCATCGGTATGATGGTAATACCACCAACAACCAGACTCCCCATGCTACTGCCAAGTAGGATGAAGGATTTCATGATATAGCGGTAACACCACACAACCGCTCCTCATCCAGAAGAGTCTTGTGGTAACGAGGTAAAGTCATGAACACCAAGGGAACTTGTCAAGTTTCTAATAGAGGTTCAAGCCAGAAAGTTGAGGCACATATTCCAACAAAGTTTAGGTTCAATGGCCTATGGAGGACCCATTCGCCCATGGAAAAATGGGTCGCAGGTCCCTATTCCTAAAATAAACATTGCTCAAGGTAAAGTGCTATGTATTGGCATTAATTATTGTCAGGTTTCTGCTTCGGAAAATTTAATTTATTAGGCTTGTGGATGCAAAATAGAGCTTATTAAGGCACAATTAAGTCCAATTTAATTAAGAGGGCCCAAACAAAGTGTGAAAATGTAAAGGAGTGCATCTTTCTACACTATATTTAGCCCCCGCATTAGTGAGAGGATGAACTTGCGTCAAAATCACACTGGGTGATCCCATAATAGTGGTTTACACTTCTTAGGACATCTTTATCTTTGCAGAAATCACATTTTTCTTTAAAATATAATGATTTATGCCTTGAAAAGTTCCATTTAAAGGATTCCAATTGAAGATGGTTTGATTAAAATGCCTTAGACGAATTCCCCTTGGATAGAACCCTACTAGTTTTAAATCATATCTATAGTGGAGTATCCTTTACACCTATCAAAATACTAATAAAAATACACGTTTGATTTACCTTTTGGGGGATCAAATGAATTAATTCTTTTTTAAAGTATGTAGTCCTTATTATAAGTGTACTGTAGGAAAATGCATACACTTGCATTTTCACATTTTTTTGGGCCTTCCTTGCTTTATTTATCCTTAATTATGTCTTAATTGGTCCTATTTTGCATCCACAAGCCTTATAAACTATATCTTTTTCTAGAAAATCTTGACAAACCCCAATGGATAAATGATAGTTTAATGATTTTGGCTAAGTGTCCCTAATTTTTGGGCCAAGACTAAGATGTCACCTAGGGCATCTTTGTCCCCCAAAGGTCTTGGGACCCCCTTTTCAATGGAATCTTTAATGGGCCCCTTTTTGGAGTCTATACCCCAAGTTTTCAGGACTTGGGACTAAGACACTACCTAGGGCATCTTATTCCCCCTTCAGATTTTTTCAGGATTTAATTTCAAATTCTGGTGGGATTTGGCCTTGTTTAATTAATGAATTCATATGGCGGCTTGTTGTGGTGTAATTTCAGGATATTGAGCATGAATATGTATAAATACAAGGTTCATTCACTCATTTTCATCTAAGTAACATCCTATGAATTCAAGCATTCATTCCTAAGGAAATTTTATGAGATCAAGAGCAATTCATCAAGCATTTGGAGCCATCATCAAGATTCAAGCATCATATCAAAGAGATTATTGCATCAAGTGTGTTTTTGAGCTAACATTTGTGATGTAGGATTTTGATTCAAGCAAAAAATTCAAGCCAAGATCTATCAAGTATTCATTTAATTCAAGATCTACAACAAAGCTAGCCATTAAACTGTAAATAAAATTGGAAGGTGGGTGATTACCTCCTATCCTATTTAGGCTATTCAATTATGTTCTAGGAGCCCTAATTGGATTGACTATAAATCTCACAAGGTGAGTCAATTCACAATGAGGAGGACCTAGGAAGGGGGATCTTTTATATTTTAAGAGGTTCACCATCAAGCAAATGCTTGGAAAAGACAATGTTGGAAAACACAACGTGATCTATAAAATGACCTAAAATAAGCTAAATGAGAGATGCAAATGATAAAATTAAGCAACACCAGGTTAGGGTATGTGTACTTGGGAAGTCTAGAGATGATGTGAGGATTTTGGAAATGTAAATAAGCTTCCAAAATATGCCTTCAAGGACTAAGACACCCAAGATGGCGTATTAGTCCCACTGATATTTTTTGGGGAAAATACAAAATCTTTAGATGTTGAAACTGGATCTGAAAGAATCTCTGAAAGATATGCTTGGGAGGACTAAGACGTCCAAGATGACATATTAGTCCCACACTAAATTTTTTAAAATTTTGAATGTGGTCTTGATCTTCAAGGTCTGCACTTACATCTTTTAAAAAATCTCAGGTTTTGAAACTTCTAGATCTAGCTTGTAGGTGAATTTTCGTGCAAATGACAACTTTGTAATGCAACTTTGCAACTTTTACAACTTTGTACTCCAATTGATCTTCAAGTCTTCAACCTAGATTTGCAAATGCAAATATGCAAGAAGGAAAAAACTTATTTATTGTTAGTGAATGGGGGTTTTCCTTGGTCAAACCCCTTGTTGGTAATTAAACCTTGAAATAAAATAGAATAATGAAAGGAGATGATGAATGAAAAAAATACAATGTTAGAACTCACAAAATCATTGTTGTAAAGTCTGCAAACATGTGTGAAATGGCTGCAATGGATATAGATCTTGAAATTCTTGATAGATCTTGAATTGCTTGATTGGTTGAATCAAAACCTTGCATCACAAATGTTAGTACAACAACACACATGATGCAAGAATAGCCTTTGATATGATGCTTGAATCTTGATGGTGGCTGCAAAATCTTGACGAATTACTCCTGAATTCTCTTGTGAACTTAATTTGATATTATGAATGCTCTCACAAAAGGCTTGGATTGTAATGAATGAATGAACCTTGTATTTATACTTATTTATTCTTAATATCATGAAGTTATATCACACCAAGCTAACATAGGAATTCATTAAATGAAGGAGGCTAAGAACCACCGAAATTTGAATTTAAATCCTGAAAATGACTCAAGGAGGAGGGTGAACCCACAAAAGTGGTTTACAATTCGAGTGAGGAAAGAAAACTTCCAAAAACCTCACCGATGCAAAAAAAATTCATTTTGAGGGGTTCGAGTGAACTCAATGTTCGAACAAACCTAAGAGCGGTTCGCTCGAACCAGGGTTTGAGCAAACTAGTTTGCATGTGGGAACCTTTATTTCCCATTGTGGAAAGTGGGTTCGATCAAACCTAGGTTCGAATGAACAAGGGTTTGAGCGAACCCATTAGGTTTGCTCGAACCCTCCTTTTCCCACCTTCCCACCCTCTAACACAAAAAGACTCAAGATTTTCACCCTTCAAAGCTCGGGTTGAGGATGAAAATGGAGGAGAATTCACAAAACCAATTGGAAGATGGTGGTCCTTAGAATGAGCTATCCAACAAATATAATTTTAATATGTTTTTGTTTTATTATGTATGTGTTTTTTTAGTTTTATTAAACATAGGTTTTTCACTGAAAATCAAGCTCTATGTTTTGCACATGTGGAAAAATAGAAAATTATCAAAATAATTATTTTAAAAATATGTTCGTGCTGGGTATTGATGTCCTTGATCCATTAGAAAAATAAAAATTGAATTTCGATACATATAGAAAAAGTTATGTTGTATACAATCCTCCTATGTCTGAATTGCAATTTGTTTGACTTCGAAAGTTGATTAAGGAAAAAATATTCAACAAAAAACTATGAGATGAATTGGAAGTGCTAGATATCATAGTTAAAAATCTAAATTCGAAAAAAATAGAATTTTATCCTTCGTACAAAAAAAATTATGTTGTATACAGTGAGCATCACTTATTTAAAATGTTGTTTTCTGAAAAAAACAAGTTTTCATGGGAGATGAAAAAAGAAGTGCAATCTGATTCCAAAAATTTTGAATTTTTTTTTCAGAATCTATAGACAAAATGTGATGAGACTCTAGTTTGCATCATCTTCAAATTCCTCACGGTTTAGCCGTTATAGGTGCCCGAATGTGAAGATTTAGTGAAAAATAATAATTGTAGTGTCCAGTTTGGCCAAAACTTGTAAACCACTATTGTGGGATCACCCAAGACTAAGACACCCTAGGTGGCATCTTAGTCCCAAGTGATGAAACTTAGGTCATAGACACCAAAAAGGGGTCCAATTAAGATGCCTCAAAATCAAGATCCCAATAACTCAGGGGACAAAGATGCCCTAAGTGGCATTTTACTCCTGACCAAAAATTAGGGACATATAGATCAGAATCATTAGGATATCATTTATGCATTGGAGAATGTCAGTATTATCTAGAAAAAGATGCCATTGATAAGGATTGTGGACACAAAATAGGACCAATTAATCAATAAAGAAGGATAAATAAATTAAGGTGAGCCCAAACAATTGTGAAAATGCAAGGGTGTGCATTTTACTACACTACATTTAGCACCCACTTTAGTGAGAGGATGAACTTGCTTCAAACTCACACTAAAGTAGTCAACCATGCAATCAAGAGGGGTTCAAATGTACAAATGTTAGTAACATAGGATGAAAACTATCAAGAGGGATGACCAAGCCCCCAGGATAATGATCCTATGTAAGAACAACATAAGCACAATGGAGCACACTTGTGGATGATATATGAAGCCAAAATCAAATTACAAACATACATCATTAAAGAGAAGAAATAGATAAAACGAAAATAATTGCAATGGTTCAAGCTTTAACTGGTCATCCAATGCAATGGACCAGGTCTAGGCTTGAATAGGGTTTGCAAGTTGAATACGCTATCTAATATGCAAACAAAACACATGCCCACAAGGGCTAGTGGGATCTAGTTGTCCACTAGTTGAGCCTCAAGGGACCATATCAAAGCCATACCTCCATGAATTTAATAAGGTAAAAAAATGCATGCTCACATGTGCTAGTGAAGCTAGTTGTTCACTAGTTGAGCCTGAGGAAGTCCATATCAAAGCCATACCTCCATGAATTCAATAAGGAAAAAAGGAAAATGTATGCTCACATAGGCTAGTGAAGCTAGTTGTTCACTAGGTGAACCACAAATATTCTATATCAAATCCATACCTCCATGAATTTATTAAGGACAAGAGGAAAATACATGCTCACATAGGCTAGTGAAGCTAGTTGTTCACTATGTGAGCCCTAGGAAGTCCATATTGAAGCCATACTTCCATGAAATTAATAACGACAAAAGGAAAATACAATGCAACAAGAAAGAGAGATGCTTGAAGGGATTTTTATTATTTCATGTGAGGACTTAATATTAAGGGACATTGTTCCTAATGTCTCCAAAAGAGGACCAAGCAAAGGATAAAATATTCACAACTTAGGGAGTGAAGTATGTCGCATCACCACTAAGATGAATGTAATATGCTAAGATGGATAAAACTCTTGAAGGAAATTACTCCCAATGCCATCGTAAAGATGAAAACACATCGTATGAAGTAAGTAAATCACATTAAGGAACATGAAAAATAAATGCAAATGAAATCATGCTTAAGTAATTTCAATGTCTGCCTCCACTTTAAAGAAATTGCTAACACCATACTATGAGAAATTACTTTAAAGTAGTCAAAAGATGAAAAAGGAAAAAAGAAATTCCCCCTAGAAACACAAAAGGGATCTAGGTATTCAAGATCAGTATTGTTAAAAATGAAGGTAATATTGTAGCTTAAAACTTGTAAAACTCTGAGACTATAGATCTAATTAAGTGTTCTTTGTCACAATTCTTTGTGGATGATTAATCTGTTTAGATCAGCTATACCAATTGTATAAAGAGACAAAAGATTGTAGAAAAATGAGACAAGAAGATAGAAGATACATAACATATACATGGAGAAACCCTTTCAGTAAAAACTCCACTAGAATCAATAGTTCTTGTATTATTTAACCTTAGAACAAGATTAAAATAATATTGTATCAATCCTTGATTGATATGTTTCCTTTCCTTCAACAATCTTTCTTCACAACCTGCAATAAACTCTCATCGAACTCTCCTACACTTGTAATTAATAGACAAAATATGACAATGTAAACTCATAAGATTTGTACTATAAAAGAGCATAAATTTACTCACAAAAATATACACCTATATTAGGCAAGTAGAGTTCCACAATGTAATATGAATTCAAACAAAAGTCTTCCTCAATTTAGGCACCCCAAACTGAACACTTAACTATACTTTGGTCAAGAAGTCATAATGCAAACTTCACCTCAAAGTTGGAGCCCAAGAATGGACCCACTTCACTCAACCTTGTAAATATATTCTCATGCAAAATGTGTTAACTAAAAGATGCCAACTTGGGTGCCCAAGGTTGACCCAAGTCAATCCTAGTTAACTGAAACATTTCTCTCCACCAATTCTTGCAAAAATTATGCATGATTGATCATCCCCACTTAGATGAAAGTATCCACCTATTATCTATCATGCAATTGAAATCATTAGTCATGCAACTCAAGTGAGCTCAAGTCAACTAACATTCAACTCAAAATAAATACATGCAACTGAAGATAATTGAACCATAACTGAACTAAATTGAACAGAACTGAACAAAACAAAACTAAACGAAACTAATACTAAGATAATATTGAATTGATAGTGGCACTCCACTCGTGTAAATATAAATCCCTAGTTTGTAGGATCAAAACATGCATTACTAAAGTGTTATCAATCCTCCAAATAGTTAACTAGAGCAATATAGGTTCCACCTTCCATGTGGGCACCCCATGTGCTCCTATCTTGTAAGATCTCTTCTTGGATGTCCCCACATGTTCCTATTATTTAGGAATAATCACAAATGTCAATTTACGTGTTCATTTCATTTGAATTTAATCTCTTTATAATCCTAGTGTTGGGGAACACTTTCCAATGACTTAGGAGATACATGAAATATGTTTAGGATTGCAATTAAATGTTATCCTATTCCCAACATTCTCCCACTTGAAATTATACATAGAAATTATTATAAAAAAGGAATCATTATTATAAATCAAGTATAGGACTCAAGGCCAATGGTCTTCCTACACTAAGATAACTTATCTATAGAATCTGGTTCCGTAAGATAATCTTTAGCATTGATCAAAGTGTCAAATTTCTCAGTCAATACCTTCCCACTCTTAACCATTTCTTGCAAAAAGTGATACTAAAAATCAACATGCTTAGTACGAGCATAATGCATAGTATTTTTGGCTAAACAAATAGC
Organism: Sequoiadendron giganteum; assembly: GCA_007115665.2. Classification (NCBI taxonomy): domain Eukaryota; kingdom Viridiplantae; phylum Streptophyta; class Pinopsida; order Cupressales; family Cupressaceae; genus Sequoiadendron; species Sequoiadendron giganteum. Next base: position 303,655,014 of record CM021102.1, read on the forward strand.
ACTCTGACTATCACGTTCAAGTCTAATTTGCTTGCAATTAAATCCAATACCTTTCCCAAGTCTCTGTAACCAAATTGCCTCTTTAAAGATATGTGTAGCAGTCATGTACTCTGCTTCTATGGTGGAAAAAACAACTGTGGGATGCCTCTTACTCATCCAACTAACCACAACTCCAAAAAAAGTAAACACATAGCCACTTGTCGACCTCCGATTATCTAGGTCTCCTACCCAATCTAAATCAACAAAACCCTGTATGTCCAATGATTTATGCATAATATCAATATCGTTAGCACCATGATAAATGAAAAAATAATTATTATTACCTCATAAATATCTAAACACCCTCTTAGCATAAGTCCAATGATATTTACCAAGGTTAGACATAAACCTACTTAGAACTCCCACTGCTTGGCCTATATCTGGTCCTGTACAGACCATTGCATACATCAAACTACCAACTGCACTAGCATATGAAATTTCAGACATTTCGTCATGATCAAAATCAGATTTAGGACCCATGTCTAAACTTAACTTCGTGACAAATGGTAAAGGAATATTAATTGGTTTACCATCATGCATGTTAAACCATTTCAAAATAGTATCAACATAGTTTCTTTGACTTAAGAAAATATTTTTGTTACCTTTATCTCTATTGATCTCCATACTAAGGATATGTTTTGTAGCCCCTAGATCTTTCATCTCAAATGTGCTAGAGAGTTGTTTTTCGATTCTTTGATCATTACCTTGTTCTTACCAATAAACAACATGTTATCAACATACAAGATAATAATTAAAAGCTAATCATCAATAAATTTTATGTAAACACAATAATCTTCCTCACTCCTAACATAACCAATTTTCAATGCAAAAGCACCAATCTTCTGGTACCACATTCTAGGTGACTATTTCAATCCATATAAAGATCTCTTTAACCTGCAAACAAATAATTCTTTTCCTTTTACAAAAAAACCACAAGGTTACCTCATATAAATCTTTTCATTAGGATTGCCACGTAAGAAAGTAGTTTTCGTACCCATTTTCTTATCTCAAAATCATAAGTAGCAACAATAGTTTAGAAGAATCTAATAGAGGTTAATTTAGCAACCAGAGAGAAGATTTCATTAAAGTCAAATCCCTCTCTTTGGGAGTATCCCTTGGCTACTAATCTAGCCTTGTACCTTTCGAGATTATCATCTACTCTAATTTTATTTTTAAAGATCCATTTACAACCAATGGCCTTTCTTCTTTTGGGAAACTCTTAAGATTCGATGTGTCACAAGTATCCAGCGACACCAATTGCTAATTCATAGCTTGTGACCAAAGTTTGTTCTCATCTGACGACAAAGCTTCCCTGTAAGATCTAGGTTTATCATTAGTACTCAAAAAAATATATACAATAGAAATCAGGTGGGTTATACCTATCAATGGGATTTTGTTGTCTTGTAGATCTTCTCAAAGAAGGTTCTTCTTGTTCCTCAATATGAACATCATAAGAATATATCTCAAAACTCTATGAACTCTCCTCATCCAATCTATCCAATTTTTCTTCAACATGTGCATCTTCATGCTTCTCAAATTTCTTCTCAAAATGCACTATTCGAGAAGTATCCTTCTCCTTTGGTTGTTCTTCTCCTATATAAGATCTAAATTCCTTGAAAGTCACATCTCTAAATAACACAATTTTTTGGGTTAGAGGATTTCATAGGTTTTAACCTTTTATATTTTCACCATTACCTATGAATATGCATTTCCATGCTTTTGGGTCCAACTTAGACTAATTTTCTTTAGGCACATGAACAAAAGCCTCACAACCAAATATCCTTAAATGTGCAACACTAGGTTTCCTACCTAACCACATTTCATAAGGGGTTTTATCTTCAATAGGTGAATTAGGATATATATTGATTAAATAACAAAAAGTACTTACAACCTCAGCCCAAATTCATTGATCTAGCTTAGCACTACTTGACATACTCCTAGCTCTTTCCATTAAGGTTTGGATCATCCTTTCTACTACTCCATTTTGTTGAGGTGTATATGGAGTAGTTTTATGTCTCACAATTCTTGCATGCTTACAATAATCATCAAATTCCTTAGAACAATATTCACCACCATTATCTGATATCAACACTTTTATCTTATGATCTGATTATTTCTCAACTAAATCCTTAAATTCTTTAAACTTATTGAAAACATCAGATTTTTTATGCATAAAATAGATCAAAGTGTATCTTGAGACATCATCAATAAATGTGACATAATATCTATATTTTCCAAAAGAGTAAATATCTAGAGGATCCATAACATCTGAATGAATAATATCTAATAATCCTTTAGCTTTATTTGTTCCATTAGGAAATGAAGATCTAGATTACTTTCCAAAAACACAATACTCACAAAAATCATTTTCTCCAATATAATAATCAAGAATACTGTCAACCAATTTCTTATTAAGAATGGTCATGGGACATTTTTCACCAATGTGGCCCAATCTATGGTGCCACAACATACATGTATTTTCAGCTTTAGTGACATTTTTTGATTTATTCAAATTGGAGGTATTAAGCTTAAACGAAGTCCCAATCTGAGATCCTCTAGCAATCACCATATTCCCTTTCACCAATCTATAAACACCTTTATCAAATGTCACATGCGTTCCAGAATCATTGAACTTAGATACAAAAAGTAGATTTTTGGCATGTCTTGGAATATTTAAAACATCCTTAAGGGTTTTAACCCTACCATCACTAAAATAAAAACTTTATCTCTCCTTTTCCCACAATCTTTGTTGAGCTATTATCTCCAAAGAAGACATTCACTCTATCATATGCAGTATACTTAGTGAAAATCTCCTTGTAAGGAGTCATATGATAGGAGCAACCAGAATCAATAAGCCAAGAGTCATCACTAACACTTTTACATGAAATGATCAATGCATCAGGGTGATCCCACAAAGCTGGTTTACAATTTCTGGGAAATTCTATTTTTTTTTCTGAAATCACATATTTTTAGAAAATATAATGATTTAAGCCTTAAAAATTTCCATTTTAAGGATTCCAATTGAAGAGGGTTTGATCAAACCACCTTAGATCATACCCCCTTGGATAGAACCCCACTAGTATTAAACCATACCTATAACATAGTCTCCTTTACACCTATCAAAATGGTGATAAAAAACCACTTTTTATTTAACTTTTGGGGGATCAAAATGAATTCATTTACAATTTATTTTTTGTGAGTATGTAGTCCTTATTATAAGCTTCCCAAAAAGTAAAATTTTAAATAAATTTAATTTTATTATATTTATTTTTTTATTTTTTTCAATGTAGGTTTTTCGTCAAAAATCAAGCTCTTTGTTCTGCACATGTGGAAAAATAGAAGATAATTATTTTATTTTTTAAAAAATATGAGTGCACTAGATATTCAAGTCCCTGATCTAACAAAAAAAATATTAAGGAAACTTGAATTGTAATTGGGTTGACTTTGAAACTTGATTAAGGAAAAAATATTCAATAAAACACTATGAAACCAATTGGAAGCACTAGATATCATAGTTACAAATCTAAATTCAAAAAAAAATGAATTTTATCCTTCATGGAAAAAAAGCTATGCGTTATACGATGAGCATCACTCCTTAAAAATGGTGTTTACAAAAAAAAACTAGTTTTCGAAGGAGATGGAAAAAGAAATACAATCTGATCCCAAAAATTTTGAAAAAATATATTTAGAATCTTTAGGAAAAATGTCACAAATCATTAGTTTGCATCATCTTCAAATTCCTCATGGTTTAGCCACTATAGGTTTCTAAAAGTGAAGATTTAGTTAGAAAAAATTAGTTGAGTGTCTAGTTTGGCCAAAAATTGTAAACGAGTATTGTGGGATCACCCATCATTACTGTCATCCGAGGATTTCTCTATAGTAGAATTAAAACTCTTTTTATTTTTCTTACAATCCTTCTTTACATGTCCTGGTTTCCCACAGTTCCAACACTTTACCTTACTCTTACCAGGGGTTTTAGACCGTCCTATGGACTTACCCTTTCTTTTTTCTTGTCTCCCTTAGGTTCCTTTTCCTTAGGCCTACCTCTTACAAAAAAAGAATCTTGGGATCCCGTTTTATACTTCCTCCTCATCTCTTCTAATAGGAGAGTAGGAATTATATTGTCCATATTAGGATCTACACCACTACCACTGATAGCAACAATTAGATTTTCCCAAGACTCTGGCAAAGAACAAAGTAACAAAATGTATTTATCTTGATCTTCTAGATTTACATCTACAAATGCTAACTGACTTAGAATCAAATTGAAATCACTTAAATGATGTGCAACAAAATCACCATCTTTCATCTTTAAAGAATACAACTATCTTTTCAGATACAACTTATTAGTAAGACTTTTAGTTTGATAGATATCACCTATCCTCTTCCATAATTTATATGTCATAGCTTCATCTGAAACATTCAAGAGAACAACATCAACAAGACATAACCTTATGGTCCCTCTTGCCTTCTTATCAATCTTAGCCCAATCCTCATCAAACATCATTGTAGATGGTTTTTTCTCATTACAAATAGATAAACACTGATCTCTCTCTTCAAGGAGATCCTCCATTTTTAGTTTCAACATCTCATAACTAGATCCATTGAATCTTTCAATATCTAGATGAGAAGTAGAACTCATTGTAACACACTTATTTTACAAATCTATAATAAAACAATAGTAAAATATCCCACTACAACCAAAAAACCTTCATAATTTTAAGAGAAAGGCATCCCAAACCCTAACCAACCATTAGCTCTAATACAAAATATTGCAAATGAAGGTAATATTGTAGCTTAAAACTTGTAAAACTATGAGACTGTAGATCTAATTAAGTGTTCTTTGTCACAATTATTTATGTATGATTAATTTGTTTAGATCAATTTTACCAATTGTAGAAAGAGACAAAATATTGTAGAAGAACGAGATAAGAAGATATAAGTGCACAACATATACGTGGAGAAACTCTTTAAGGAAAAACCTCCACCAGAATCAATAGTTCTTGTATTATTTTTAACCTTAGAACAAGATTACAATAATACTATATGAATCCTTGATTTATATGCTTCCTTTCTTTCAACAATCCTTCTTCACAACCTATAATAAACACTCACCAAACTCTCATACACTTGTTGCAATTAATAGACAAAATATGAGCATGTGAACTCATCAGAGTTTTACTATACATGAGTATAAATATCATCACAAAAATTTATGCCTAGATTGGGAAAGTAGAGTTCCACAATGTAATATGAAGTCAAACCAAGTCTTCCTCAATTTAGGCACCCGAAACTAAACACTTAACTAAACTTTGGTCAAGAAGACATCATGCAAAATTCACCTCAAATTTGGAGCCCAAGAATGGGCCTACTTGACTTAGCCTTGTAAATATCTTCCCATCCAAAAAGGTGTTAATTGAAAGATCACAACTTGGGCACCCAAGGTGGACGGAATTCAATCTTAGTTAACTGAAACATATCTCTCCACCAATTCATGCAAACATTATGCATGATTGATCATCCCCACTTAGTTGAAAGTATCTATGTGTTATCTTTCATCCAAATGAATTTATTAGTCATGCAACTCAATTCAACTCAAGTCAACTAGAATTCAACTCAAAATAACTACATGCAACTAAAGATAACCAAACCATAACTGAACTGGACTGAGCTGAACTAAACTAAACTGAACTAAACTAAAATGAACTAAACTAAACTGAACTAATACTAAAATTATACTAAATGGATAGTGCCAATCCACTCATGTAAATATCAACACCTAATTTTAGGATCAAAACATGCATCACTAAAGTGTTATCAATCCTCCAAATAGTTAACTAAAGCAAGATATGTTCTACCTTCCATATGGGTGCTCCCTATGCTCCTATCTTGTAAGAGCTCTTCTTAGGCATCCCCAAATGCTCGTAATATTTAGGAATAATCACAAATGTCAATTTGCGTGTTCATTTCATTTGAATTTAATCTCTTTCTAATCCTAGTGTTGGGGAACACTTTGCAAGGACTTAGGACATACATGAAATATATTTAGGATTGCAATTAAATGGCATCCTATTCTCATCAAGTACTTGTCTTTTCTGCAATGATATTAGAGAGCTCAAAACTATCATCATTCCCCAAATACACATAGAATTAGAAGAATGACACAAAGAGAGTGAAAAACAAAGAAAATGTATTTTGGTTCAACATGGAAGATCTACATAGGGTGAATTGATGCCTTGTGTCATCCCCAAAAGGAAAAAACAAGACAAAAATGAAAAGATAAATGACAAGGCGAAGAGCTTATGACATCGAGAAGAATGAAGCTACAAATAGAGGAATACACAAAGAGAGAGAAATATTAAATAGAACATCATGGGGGATCACAATATGCACACGCAAGAAAAAGTGAAAAGAAAAAGGAAAAGACTAGTAAGGCATAGACGAGTCAACCTAAAGTATGTCATCCACCTCCCAATCTCAATTGATATAAGCGAAAGGTAGATAATGAATGAAAGGGACAAAAAAAAATTCCCTACTAGGACAAGGCCATCTACTTCTTGTCCCCATTGAGTGCAAGAAAATAATGGGCTAAGGTAGGTGATGAGAAGGGTCATGTTATAGTGATAATGTCAAGATTCTACAACTTTTACATGACAAGGGGTCCCATTGTAAGGGACTATTTTTTACATGTCAAGTCTTTTAAGTATATGTTGTAACGTATGAAACTCATCGGTTAGATTCCCAAGAGTCCTAGGATATGCACAATGTTTATTTCTTTTAGGATGCTCAATTCTAGTGGGAGGTGGTAGGGTAATCCAACCCGAGTTAACAAATTCTTCAAATTTTCTTTCAATACTTGTGAGATTTTGAAAAAATGGTAAGTATTTGAATTTGTAAAGATTTTGTCTCTTGTTACATTCTCTAAGTTCTTCAAGTAAAGGTTGAGGAGACCAGCTAAATATAAAGTCTTCATTTGTGATAAGAATCAATTCTTTGGGGGGAAGGAGAATATTCATATTAGGGAGAGAATCAAAGAACATTATACCATCACTATGAGGCTTTAGGTATTGTCTAGGTATTTTTGTGTTGTGAGGGGGACCTTGATATCCTAACCCTTTTGTGTTTTTAGTAGTTGGAACTTGCTCTTGGAGTTGATGAATTTCATGTTCGCTTGTTGCATCACATCCTTGTTTACTTAAGATTGTGAATCCTTTTCCATATGTTTCTTCAAGATTGATTGGAGTGGTTTTTAATTTTTATCATAAAATGGTTGAGTGATTTCTTGTTTAGAAGAATTAGGTTCACCTATTGTAGGGAAATTAGCATCAATTTTTTCTTTAGTTTCAGGCTGTAAGTAACCAAGTATCTCAAGAGGTGGTATTGTAAGGGGATTTGGTTTTTTCATGCATGGGTAGAAGGATGCATTAGCTTCAAGGTTATCAAGAAAATCATTTAGGAACTTAGTCATGTTGTCATCATCTTCTCCAATGATGTCAACATCATGAGGAAATGCATTAGGAGTTGAGTGAGCATGAGTGAGTGTAATTTCATTAGGGTCATTACCAAAGGTACAATTTGATATATCTACTAAGGATTTTAGGGACAGCCAAAATTTTCCAAAGCACATATCCATGATGTAAAATTAAGAAAATACACTTGAAAATGAAAGAAAATATGATAACAACAATTCTTGAAATTGAAACTAAAATCTAAAGGTAGCCCACAAAATCATAGAAAAGCAATTTCAGACCCTGAAAAATTGAGAGTCAAAGTCAATAGGTACTAGGATGCTAGTAAGGGCGTCTTGGTCCTCATGGTGAGATTTTGAAGTTCCAGAGGCTGAAACAGACAACAAATAACAGAGAAAAGATTACGAGAAAAAAAATCTTGAGAGGGACTACGGCACCAAGAAGGGTGTTTTAGTCCTAGTGAGGTTTTTCTAAGGAAAACAACAAATTTTTGTTTGATAATAACTTTCTTAGATTTTCTACCCATGGACCTAATGTTGGGAAATAGTAAACTGTGCAAAATGGTGTAAAGAAAAGAAAAAACTAACAAGTAATTGAATGCAACTTTTTAATTTTCAATGCAATAACAATGCTTCTAAATGAAATTAAGAGAATGAGCAATACACTTTTCAGGTTTTCAATGAAATGAAAGTAAAAATGCAATCTATATGCACTTTCACTAATGCAAAAAATAGGAAACCCTAAATGTAATTTAACTAATGCAAAATTCAAGAAACCCTAGATGCACTTTCACTAATGTAAAATTCAATGAATGCAATTTAGATCTAGGACTCTTAAAGGACTCCAAATGAGAAAAAGAAGAATGCTCAAAGAAGTCGGGTTCACCAAAATGAACTTTAAATAAAATGAGAAGCTAGGTGATTACCTCCTATTCTATTTAGGCCATTGAAATATGTCCTAGGATCCCTAATTGGATTTAATATCAACCTCACAAAGTGAGTCAATTTACAATAAGGAAGACCTAGGAAGGATAATATTTTATATTTTAAGGGGTTCACCGCCAAGCAAATGCTTGGAAAAGACAATGTTGGAAAAGACAACGTGATATGAAAAATGACCTAAAATAAGCTAAATGAGAGACACAAATGATGAAATTAAGCAACACCAAGTTAGGGTATGTGTACGTGGGAAGTGTGGAGATGATGTGAGGATTCTGGAAATGTAAAGAAACTACCAAAATATGCCTTGGAGAACTAAGATAACCAAGATGGCGTATTAGTTCCATTGCTATTTTTTGGCACAAATACATAATCTTTGGATGTCAAAATTAGATCTGAAAGAATCTCCAAAAGATATGCTTGGGAGGACTAAGATGCCCAAGATGGCGTATTAGTCTCGCTCTAAATTTTTGAAAACTCTAAATGTGGTCTTGAGCTCCAAGGTCTGCACTTGCTTCTTTTTGGATCTCAGGTTCTAAAACTTATAGATCTGGCCTGTAGGTGAGTTTCCATGAAGATGATAACTTTGTAATGCAACTTTGCAACTTTTACAAATTTTCACTCCAAGTGATCTTCAAGTCTTCAACCTAGATCTACAAACACAAATATGGAATATGGGAAAAACTTTTTGATTGTTAGTGAATGGGGGTTTGCCTTGGTCAAACCCCTTGTTGGTAATTAAACCTTGAAATGGAATAGAATAATGAAGGGAGATGATGAATGAAAAACATGCAATGTTACAACTCACCAAAACTTTGTTGTAAAGTCTACAAACTTGTTTGAAATGGTTGCAATGGATATGGATCTTGAAATTATTGATAGATCTTGAATTGATTTCTTTCTTGAATCAATACCCTACATCAAAAATGTTAGTACAACAAAAAACATGATGTAAGAATAACCGTTGATATGATGCTTGAATCTTGATGATGGCTCCAAATGCTTGATGAATTGTTCTTGAATGCTCTTATGATTATGAATGCTCTAACAAAAGACTTGGATTGAAATGAATGAATGAACCTTGTATTTATACTTATCTATGCTTAGTATCCTGAAATTATATCACACCAAGCTGACATATGAATTCATTAAATGAGGGAGGGTAAATCCCACCAGAATTTGAATTTAAATCCTAAAAATTACTCAAAAAGGACTAAGGCATCTTAGTCCTAAGTGATGAAACTCGAGGCACAAACACCAAAAGGGGGCTCAATTAAGGTGCCTCAAAATTAGGGTCCTGAGACCTTGAGGGGACAAAGACACCCTAAGAACGATTAGGATATCATTTATGCATTGCAAAATTTTAGGATTAGCCAAAAAATGATACCATTCATAAGGCTTTTGGACATAAAATAGGAATAATTAAGCCATAAAGAAGGATAAATAAAGAAAGACAGGCCCTGAAAAGTGTAAAAGTTCAAGGGTATGCATTTTACTACACTATAGTAATTTCAAACAAGTTTGTAGACTTCATAGCAAGGGTTTGGTGAGTTGTAACATTGCATTTTGTTCATTCATAATTTCCCTACATTTCATTTCATTTCAATGTTTAACTACCAACAAGGGGTTTGACCAAGGCAAACCTCCATTTACTAATAATCAACAAGTTTTTCCCCTCTTGTGTGTTTTTGTTTGTAGATTTAGGTTGAATACTTGAAACTGATTTGATGTGCAAAGTTGCAATGTTGCATAAAAAATTTGTCATCTCCACATAAAATCACCTACAGACTAGATCAGAAGTTTTAGGACCTAAGATCTGAGAAGAAGGAAGTACAAATTTTGGACCTCAGGACCACATTCGAAGATTCCAAAAATTCCAGATGAGACTAAGTCATGACCTAGGGAATCTTAGTCCTCTTGAAGGTGTTTTTTAGAGATTATTTGAGATCTAATTTCAAAATCTGAAGATTCCACATTTTCCCTAAAAAATAGCAGCAAGACTAAGTCAATAGTAAGGGTGTCTTAATCCTCCATAGCACTTTTTGATAACTTATTTGCATTTCTAGAATCCTCATTACATTTACAAAACTTCCAAGTACACATACCCTAACTTTCTATTGCATAATATCATCATTTACATCATTCATTTAGCTTGCATTGTTAGATTTTGTGATTTGAATGCTTGTTTGTCTTTTACAAGATTTTGTTTGGCGGTGAACCCCTCAAGCCTGAAAGAACCCCTTCCTAGGTCTTCCTTGTTGAGAACTGACTCACCCTTGAGGTTTATATTCAATCCAATTAGGATTCCTAGGACAAGATCATTGAATGAAAATAGGATAATAAGTGGGCCTTTTCCCCATTCTATTTCCCCTACTGTTCAATAAGCTTTCCAAAAAGTATAATTTTAAATATATTTAATTTGATTGTTATATTTATTTTTTATTTCTTTTGAATGTAGCTTTTTCACCGAAAATCAAGCTCTTTGTTCTGCTCATGTGGAAAAATAGTAGATTATAAAAAAATTTCTAAAAAATATGTCCATGCTAGGTATTGATGTCCTTTATCTAGTAAAAAAAGGAATTTTGATACATACAACTTTTTTATGTTGTATACAGTTCACTTACATTTAAATTGTAATTTGTTGGATTTCAAAATTTAATTAAGAAAAAACAATTCAATAAAACACTATAAAAAAAAATGAATGTGCTAGATATCATAGTTACAAAACTAAATCCAAAAAAATTATAATGTTATTCTTCATAGAAAAAAAGTTATGTTGTTTATGGTGAACACCACTCTTTAAAAATGGTGTTTACTATTAAAACCTAGTTTTTGAATGATATGGAAAAAGAAATGCAACCCTTTTCAATTTTTTTTTTAAATATATATTTACAATCTATAGATAGAATTCCACAAATCACTAGTTTGCATAATCTTCAAATTCCTCATGGTTTAGCAGCTATAGGTGCCTTAAAGTGAAGATTTAGTTAAAAATTTCAATTCAATGTCAATTTTTGCCCAAAAAGTGCAAACCACTATTATGGGATCACCCCACTAAAGTAGAAAAATACACACCAAGAGGGGGTCCAAGCATAAAATTTTTAGTGAGATAGGATGTAAAAAATCAAGGTGGTGGCCAAGCCTCCAAGATCAAGATCCCATTGCAAAGCAACATAAGCACAAATGGACACACAAGATGTATGATATGCAGCAACACACAAAATAAACAAACATCCAATGTCAAAGATTAAAAGAAAGAAAAATAAAAGGAAAAAAGGGTGGATAAAGCCTCTACTATTGGTCCAACTTTATGTGGATCAAGCCTTAGATATTTGTGCGAAAAATGTTTACAAGTGATAATTGTTGTCCACTATGTAAACCAAATGCACAATCAGACAAGATAGTGAAATCCATTGTCCACTAGGTGATCCCCTTGAAGTGGCCAATGAGAGAGTCTAATTAGCTATACCTCCTAATAACTTTGATAAGGTTCTAAACAATATGAACTTTGAGCTTCATAAGGCTTAGCAAGCTGTATTATGCTAAGAACTTATGAATAAACATGGCCCTAATGGCAATCAAGGTGTTTTATGCTTGGTAGCCATGAAAAAGGTTGTAACTTCAAGCTTCACAAAGCTAGCAAGGCTCATTACACTAGGAACTCATGAGAATGCATGCAAATAGGATAAGATATGTTCAAATGGGTTTTTCTTAGTTAGTGAAAGGTCTCCTCTTAGGGAACATCTTGCCTAATGTATTCAAGAGAGGACAAGTCAACGATAAAAGTTTTACAACTTAGGGAATGAAATCCATAGAATTTCTACTAAGAGGAATGTCATTTTCTTAGAAAGGTCACAATCTTGAAGGACATCAATCCCAATGACACCACCAAAAAGAAGACATCACACGAACCACTATTAAACATAAGTTATAGTAAAAATGATAATGCCAATGTATGCCCCCATTTTAAAGAAATTATTAAACACCAGGCTATAAGAATTTACTTTAAAGTAGAAAATGATAAATTTTAAACAATAAATAATACATGAGAGCTTAATCGGAAAGCCCTATGTCAAGCATATGTTTTGAAATAATGCTACATCATGAAAAGGGGTTTCCCTTAAAATGAAATCCCAAAAAAACACACAAGGGATCCACAGATTTGGGGTCAGTGTATGTTGTTTCTACAATGATATTATAGAGATTAGAAACATCATCATCTCACAAAATAACTCATGGAACTTGAAGAATGACACATAAAGAGTGAAAAAAGCTTTTTTTTTGGGCCAACATGGAAGAGACTTAAATGTCTTGATGACTTGTGTCATCCCCAAAAGGAAAATTGTAAGTGTGGAATAAGTAAACAAGTAAACAACACCAAAAAAATTCTTAATAATACATTATATCAATATTTTAAAAATATTAATCTAATTGAAACATTAAAACTCCTGAAAGCGTCATATTGTTCTCTATCTCCAAAGATTTATTAAATCACTGTGGCTCTCAAATTGTGTAAGAACTATGATTGTTAAAATGACAATCTATAGAATGAGATGCTACTTAAATGCAATAAACTAATCCTATTTGATGATTGCTAAATGATGTGATATTGTACTATAATTGAGAATGACATGAAATTGATAAATGAAATTACTATAAACTAAGATGCAGCTAAATAAAAAGCCATGATTATGATTGCTATTCTAGAATGATTTGCTAATTTCTTATTTTCTCAATTGTTCTAATGCTATTTCTACATAGTAAGATTGCACAAGGTTGGGATCCTTTTTTCTTGTAGAAAGAGGTTGTGTTTATAGATTTCTGGCAACATATTTGTGAAGGGGCAACAAAGTAGAGGTTTGGATTCGATCGTGAAGATTCAAGGGTGAAGGATGAAGGATTTGGAGCTGATTATGGAGTTTTTTCCACCCCACAAAAACATTCAGCCAGAGGATAGGAAGATAGATTGAGGTGTTTCCTGCAAATTTTTCTTCAATTTGTCTCCAAAATTTCTTTTGAAGGTTGAGATGAATTAATTAGACATATTATATCTAATTTGGTAGGTACATATGACTAGCTGTAGAATATTCGAATATTTAGATTTAATTGGATATTTGTTTTTTTCAATTTAGGAAAGAAGATATTTAATTTAATTAAAAAAACTTTAGAAGTCCATGTTTATTAAATAAATATAGAAGAAATATGATATTTGGTAGAAGAATTTAATAATGATAATTCAATAAAAAAAAAAGTATTAAATTTGTTTATTTAATTAAAAAATATTATAATAATGATATAAGAATTAAAAGTGAACTATGTAAATAAATATTTCAATTTATTTAATAGTGGAGGAATAAAAGTTAATTAATCAAATAAATCATATTTAATTAATTAGATTGTCTAGACCATTTTTAGATTTAATTAATTATTTATTTAGGTGTAATTATGAGATTAAGAGGAATTCCATTTTCTTAGAAAGGTCACAATCTTGAAGAACATCAAACCCAATGACACCACCAAAAAGAAGACACATCGCAAGAAATAAGAATAATCGACTATGAAACATAAGTTATAGTCAAAATGATAATGCCAATGTATGCCCCCACTTTAAAGAAATTGTTAAACACCATGCCATATGTTTCCAAATGATGCTACATCATGAAAAGGGGTTTCCCCCAAAATGAAATCCCAAAACAATACACAAGGGAACCATGGATTTGGGGTCAGTGTATGTTTTTGCTACAATGATATTATAGAGATTAGAAACATCATCATCTCACAAAATAACTCATGGAACTTGAAGAATGACACATAAAGAGTGAAAAAAGATTTTTTTTTGGGTCAACATGGAAGAGACTTAAATGTCCTGATGCCTTGCATAATCCCTAAAAGGAAAACAAAAGATAAAAGTTTTATAATATATATCTAAGAATGTAGATAGAACCAATGTAAATGGGGGAAGGTGCTATCATACGGTTTAGGACATAGAGCAACCCACTTTTAGCTATTCCACTCAAGGATAACCTTAGAGATGTCAATGCAAAAGAGAAAGAGATCTTGCAATAGTTTTTTCTTATGGGTTGATTATAAACTAATGAGAGGTTCACCACCAAGTAAGAACTTGGAAAGACAAATGTAATGCAAGATGCAATGCTAAACCCTAATTAAATGCAATGACTGACAAAATGACCTAGAAATATAAATGAAACAAAACATAAAGCTATAAGATGGACTCTGTGCACCTAGAAATCTAGAGATGCCTTGAAGGATCTCTAAAATTCTAGAGAATTTGACTTTAATGCTGATTGGGACTTATTCACCAAGCTGGGTGAACTAGACCAAAACTTAGGTTTTTGTTTAGGGACATAAATCTAGCAAATGGGTATTCGAATCTACAAAAATATAAATTTTGACCAAAACTAGGACTCATTCACCAGAAGTGGAAAATCAATCTAGTTAGGGTTTTCTAAAACTTCAGGATTTGAATCTTCTCTTCTCATTCTGCTCAATCTACTTCTTCAAGTTTCTAGATTTTAATCTCTAAAAATCAACCTATAGGTGCTCTCCAATGTTCTCCAATGATTAGTGACAACTTTGACAAGTTTTAGGCACTTTGACAACTTTTTGCAACTTTCTCTTCAATGTGTCTTTAATCTAAACCTACAAATCACACAATAAAGAGAGGGAAAAATGTTGGTTTTCTAGTGGATAGGGGTTTGCCTTGGTTAAAGACTTTTTTGGTAATCAAACCTTGAAATAGAATGAATCAGGAATGGAGAATGATGAATAAAAAAATATGATGTTGCAACTCACCGAACCCTAGAAATAAAAGGATACAAACATGTATGAGATGGCTCCAATGGATGTGGATCTTTACTCTTTCTTGAAGGTGATAGATCTTGAATGCAATGCTAACTTGAATAATGAAACCCTACATCACCATTGTTAGCTCAAAAAAACCATGATGCTTGATGTTTCAATAATACTCTAAGATAATGATTTTCTCTTGAAGACTCTTGAAGGTTCTTGTGAATGCTTGAATGTTGTTGTGAACTTAAACTTGCTATTAGAATGCCCATTTAGCTTGCTAGGTGTAAAATGAGTGAAAGAAACTTGTATTTACACTTAATTATGATAGAATTTGTGAAATTACAACTCTACAAGATGTCATGAGATCTAGGAGGATAAAGTCTCACCAAAAATTAAATTAATTTTTTATTTTTGGGGCAAATGGATCTCATTCACCCAAGGTGGCGAATGAGTCCCATTAGGTATAGTTTTTTGGACCATTTTTAAAAATTCTTAGAAAGGTGTGAAATCAGGTTCGGGACCCAAAAACTAGGTGGGACTCATTCACCCATGGTGGCGGATGAGTCCCAGATCACTAAATCTAGGCCATACAAGCTGAAAACACCTGAATTATGATTTGATGTTGATTTGTGTTAGGATTATCCTAAAAAAGATGCATTAAATGAGGCTTGTGAATGTAAAATATGGCCAATTAAAGCATAAGAAAGTCCAATTATTAATAAAAACCTTTGAAAAATGTGAAATTTTGTTATAACACTTTAAATAAGGCATCATTAAGGTTTATTTTAATTAAAAAAGGGTTTATTAGGTTTAGTTAATTAATAAAACCTTAAAAAAGTGTGAAAGTGTTTTGCAGCACTTCACAAAACTTTAGCAAGGTACCATTTATGTTCATTAGTTCACATGGGCCCAAGACCTAATGAGAATGTGTCAAACACATTACAATAGTAAATGAAGGCACCACTGAGCCTAGTCTACAACGAGGGCCCACACAAGCAAGGAAAAGTAGAAGGGATACTTTTTCCATTACCACATTTAGCCCCCAGTTTAGTGAGGTGATGAAATTGCTTCAAAATCACACTGAAGTAGAAAAACACACATCAAGAGGGGTCTAAGTGCACCCATTCTAGTAAGATAGGATGACAATGATCAAGAGGCGTGATCAAGCCCCTAGGATGAATATCCTATGACAAACCAACATAGGTAGAAAAGAACACACATGGAAATCCATGATATTAGAGAAACAATAAAGCACAATCATGCATTGTCAAATACATGAAGAGAATGAAATATGGAAAAAAAAAATTAGATCAAGCTTTGACCATTTTTCTATCATGATGTCAATCAGATCTAGGTTGTTTGTCTAAAAAATGCATACTCACTCTAAGGTAATGAAACTTAAGGTTGTCTATTGGGTGAGAAATTCAAGAAGATGAGACACATACACCCATGCTTGGTATGTGCTCACACACACACATGAGTGGCTAAGGGAAATTCATGCCCTCGTTCGGCTTTCTGTCAAACCATACCAATATTATACCTCCTGATAACTTTGATGAGGCATCACAAAAAAAAAAGAACTTCGAGCTTCATGAGGCAAGCAAAGATTTATATTCTTGGAACTCATGAACAAAAAAGATGGCTCTATAGGCATGCAAGTTGTGTTATGCAAGCTGGCCATATAACACAAAATGTAAATGCACAATAAGGAACTTTCAAAAGAGTCTTGCTTAGTTCATGCAAGGTCTTAACTTAGCAAACATTGTGCCTAATGTCTCCAAGAGAGGACCAATCAAAGAATAAAATATTCACAACTTAGGGGATGTAGTGTGTCACATCAAGCCACTAAGAGGAATGTAATATGCTAAGAGAGGTCACGCTTTTGAAGGACAGCACACCCAATGTCAACCAAAAAATAAAAAATGCATCATATGAAATAAGAAGAATGCACCATGAAACATGAAAAATGAAAATAATAATGCTAATGTATGCCCCCACTTTAAAGAAATTTATAAACACCGTATTTTTAGAAATTACATTAAAGTAGCAAAAGAAAAATGCAAACAATAAAGAAGACATGAGAGCTAACTTAGAAATCCCAATGCTAGGTCATATGTTTCCAAGTAAGGCTACATCATGCAAAATAAAAATGGAAGGGTTTCCCCCAAATTTGAAACACCAAGCACATAAGGTATCTATGGAGTTGGGGTTAGTATGTTCTTGCTACAATGCTTTTATAGAGCTCATAATTGTCATCATTCCCCAAATAGACATAGAACTATAAGAATGACATAAAGAGCATGAAAACAAAGAAAAACCTTTCGGATCAACATGGAAGAGACATGAATGACTCGCCACCATGCATCATTCCCAAAATGAAAACAGAAGACAAATGAAAAAGATAAAGATAAATATTTTGGGTCAACATGAAAGAGACATGAATGTCTCGATGCATTATGTCATCCCCAAAAGGAAAACACAAGACAAATAAAAAATATAAAAAGAAAAAAGTAAAATATTGATGACATAGTGAATAATGAAAGGTACAAATAGAGGAATGTCACAAAGAGATAGAGAGACATCAAAGAGAACATCACAGGGGATGACATCATGCATGTGCAATCACACAAAAGAAAAAGATAAAGAACTAATGCCAAAGACTATTAAGGCATGTGCGAGTCAACCTAAAGCAAGTCATCCACCTCCTAATCATGTTCATGGTATACCGAAGGTTGACAACTAGCCTAAGGGATGATGAAAAATGTATTACTAGGACAAGGCTATCTACCTCTTTCAACCATTGAGTGCAAGAAAAGAATTAGTTGAGGTAAGTGATGGGAAGGATCATGTAATATTGATAATAAATTTTTCTAAAACTATTACATGATAAGTGTTGAAGGGTCCCGCTTTAAGGGACTATTTCTATAATATCAAGGCTTTTGAACTTTTGGTGTAAAGCATGACACTCATCGGTACTATGTCCAAGCATTCGATGGTATTGATAGTGTAATATGTTTGTGTTCATAGGATTTTGTTTTCGGTCTTCCCTTATGGAAGGTAATCTAATCAATCATCTATGTTGGAGTATTTGCAATTTTTTTCCGAAGTCAGTTGGTGGATAAGGGAATTGAAGTTTCTTTAGTTGGTAAGGTCTTTTACGCTTGCTAGATTCACCAATTTCTTGAGTTGAATGTTGAGGACCTGAGATTACCTTGTCTTCTTTATTACTGTCACTAAGAGGAGGATCTAAGACCATCCTATCATCCTTATGGGTATGTGCAGGATCATGATGGGCCAAAAAGTGGCAATATGATGGGTATGTGGTTGATGACTTTCTTTTTACCCAAAATTGATGAAATGAAAAAGTTTTTTAAAGGATATTCTCAGCTTTCCACCAATATAAATTATGATTTACTTTGAATTTAATAAATTATTATTATTCATTTTCTATTGAATTACGCCTAAAGTCTTGATTTTTAGGTTAATTGAAAAAAATCTATAGCTTTCAAATGGTATCATATTTTTTGAATCCAAAACATGTGTCACATTCTATGCTTTCCATAATATAATATTAAAAAAGAAAAAAATGAATTTCATGAAGTTTTGACCAAGTTAAGGTGGTCAGACATACGAGTCTTTATATTTTTTAAAATTTATAATAAAAAAATATAATTAATTATTTACTTGGAAAAAAATTACAAAAAAATATGCATCACATTGGGACATGAGTCCTCTACTTATATATAAAACCTTATAAAAAAATATTATCATTTTAATGTGGTTAGGGTGGTCAGACAGACACCTACTTCTTATTTTTTCCCTGAAATTTAAGTACTACTGTATTCAAATTTCAAATTTTCACCAAATAGATTTTATTTTTTTGTAAATAAACCTAGTAGTTTAGAAACTACATTTGATTCTCTAAAAACTCTATTCTTACATATTTTTTAAATAATATAGATAACTTATTCAAATTTTTATGTCAAGTTTCCTAACTCTGATTTTTCTGAATTTTTTGCCACTTAAGGGCCTATTTTTTCCATGATGATCCTGCACATACCCTTATCGTCATTATGACTTATTGGTTTTTATTTAGGAAGGAGTACATTCATATCAGGAGGTGGATCCTTGATATCCTAACCCTTTTTTATTTTCAATTGGAAATTTCTCTAGGAGTTGATGAAGTTCGTTTTTAGTTGTGTTATCACATCCTCGTTTACTTAAGATTTTGAATCCTTTTCCATATGTCTCTTCTAGGTTGATGAAAGTGTCTATCAATTTGTTATCATAAAATGGTCGAGTATTTTCTTGCTTAGAGAAACTAGGTTCACCTATTGTAGGGAACTTAGGTTCAATTCTTGTCTTAGTTTTAGGATGTAACTACCCAGACATATCATGTGGTGTAACTATAGGGGGTGTTGGTTTTTTGATTGATGGATAAAAGGATGCATTAGCTTCAAGGTTTTTAGTGCAATTTTTTAGGAACCTATTCATTCTTTCATCAACTTCTCCAATCTTGTCAACATTAGGAGGACATGCATTAGGAATTGAGTGAGAATGAGTAAGTTCAATTTTATTAGGGTCATTTCGAAAAAAAACTTGATACATCAAATAAGGACTTCAAGGACATCCAAAGCTTACCAAAACACATATCCATGATGCAAATTTTAGATTCAATATGAAATGGAATGTTATGGATGCAATTTTTAATTTAAGCAATGCAAAAGATAGACTAATTTAAACTAGCTGCAATAAATTGAATGAAATAGAAAGTCTATAAAATGGAATAGAAAGGTAACAATAATAAATAGAAGCTCAGAAATAGTGTTTTAAATGCCATAAAATGCAATGAAAAATCTGCATTGGGACTGATTCGCCCAAGGTGGTGAATGAGTCCCAATGATTTTTTTTTTTTAAATTTCAAAAAAATTTAAATTTTTTTATGCTTTTTATATTTAATGATATGTAATCTAAGTGAAAACACTAATTTTATTTGATTTTCAATGAAATGAGATGCAAAAATTTAAGCTATATGAACTTTCACTAATGCAAAATTTGAAACCTTGGAATGCAAATTAACTAATGCAAATCCTAATGCAATCTTAATACCAACAAGATCTAGGATAATAATGCACTCCAAATTAGAATTATGATGTTCTAAATGCAGGTTCACAAAATGGAATCGATTAAAATGGGGCAGAGTGCCATCATATGGTTTTAGGACATAGATCAAACACATTTTTAATTATTCCTCTCAAGGATAACCTTAGAGATCTCAATGCAAAAGAGAAAGAGATCTTACAACAGGGTTGTCCTAGGGGTTGATTATAAACTAATGAGGGCTTCACCACCAAGTAAGAACTTGGAAAGACAAATGTAATGCAAGATGTAACACTAAAACCTAGTTCAATGTAATGACTTACAAAATGACCTAGAAATATAAATGAAACAAAACAAAAAGTTGTAAGATGGACTATGTGCACCTAGAAATATGGATATTCCTAGAAGGATCTCTGAAATACTAAAAAAAATCACATTAATGTTGATTGGGACTCATTCGCCAAGCTGGGTGAATTAGTCCAAAATATAGGTTTTTGTGTGGGGATAGGAATCTAGGAAATGGGTATCCAAATCTGAAAAAATATAAATTTTGAGCAAAATTGGCACTCATTGGCCAAAAGTGGTGAATTAGTGTAGTTTAGGTTTTCTAAAACTTTAGGATCTAAATCTACTCTTCTCATTCTGCTCAATCTACTTCTTCAAGTTTCTGAATTTGAATATCTAAAAATCAACCTATAGGTGCTCTCTAATGTTCTCCAATGATTAGCGACAACTTTGAAAACTTTTAGGCACTTTGAAAAATTTCTCCAACTTTCTCTTCAATGTTTCTTCAATCTAAACCTGCAAATCACACAATAAAGAGAGGGAGAAATTTTGTTTTGTTAGTGGATAGGGGTTTGCCTTGGTCAAACCCCTCTTTGGTAATCAAACCTTGAAATATAATGAAATAGGAATGGAGAATGATGAATGAACAAAATATGATGTTGAAACTCACCAAACCCTAGCAAGAAAAGGCTACAAACATGTATGAGATGACTCCAATGGATGTAGATATTGACTATTTCATGAAGGTGATAGATCTTGAATGTAATGTTATCTTGAATCATGAAACCCTACATCACTATTATTAGCTCAAAAATTGACATGATGCATGAAATAATTGACATGATGCTTGATTCTTGAAGAATAATCTAAAATTCTCAATGATCTAATCTTGAAGAATCTAGAACTCTCTTTTGAATGCGTGAATGCCCTTGTGAACTCAAACTTACTATTAGGATGCTCATTCAACTTGCTAGGTGTAAAATGAGTGAAAGAAACTTCTATTTATACTTAATTATGAAAGAATTCTTGAAATTATAATACTATAAGCCAACATCAAATCTAGGAGTATAAAATCCCACCAAAAAATTAAATTAATTTTTATTTTTAGGCCAAACAGGACTCATTCACCCAAGGTGGCGAATGAGTCCCATTAGGCATAATTTTTCGAACCATTTAAAAAATTGCTTAGAAACATGTGAAATTGGGTTTAGGACCCAAAAACCTAGGTGGGACTCATTCCTCCAAGGTGGCTAATGAGTCCCAGATCACTAAATTTGGTTCATACAAGCTAAAAACACCTTGATTATGATTGGATATTGATTTTTGTCAGGATTATCCTTGAAAAGATTCATTAAATGAGGCTTGTGGATGTAAAACAAGGCCAATTAAAAGCATAAGAAATCATAATTATTAAGGAAAACCCTAGAAAACTATGAATGTGTGTTACAACACTTTACAACACTTTAAATAAGGTGTGATTAAGGTTTATTTTTATTAAAAATAATTTTATTAGGTTTAGTTAATGAATAAAACCTTGGAAAAGTGTGAAAGTGTGTTACAACACTTCACAACACTTTAGTAAGGTACCATTTATGTCCATTAGTTCACAAGGGCCCAAGACCAAATGAGAATGTGTCAAACACATTACAACACTATATCAAGGCACCACTGAGCCTAGCCTACAAGGAGGGCCCAAATAAGCAAGGAAATGTAGAAGGGATACTTTTTTCGTTTCCGCATTAGGTACAAATAAAGGAATGCACATAAATTCATGTAAAATAGAATGATATAGGGGATCACATTACGCACATACCAGCACACAAAAAGAACATGAAAATAAGACAAATAATAGACTAGCAAAGCACATAGGATTCAACCTATAGAAAGTCCTCTACATCCAAATATTGTTCATCATATGTAGAAGGTGGATAACTAGCCAAAGTGATAACAACAAGTGTTGTACTAGGAACATCACTAGGTTAAACACTTGGTGAGTCACTCTTTTAGGAGGATCATCATAGTTGATATTTTCTAAGCTCATGGATGAGGAAAACAATAAATTCAACTCATTATGCACTTCCTTATCAATTTTAGTAGTCTCATCATCATCATCATCCAAGTTAATCACAATTGAAGGTATAATGATAATATCCATGAAAGGTACTTGTTCTTGTTGTTTTGTAGTTATAGATGTTTGATATTTTGAAACAAGGTGTCGATTCATCATTCATTGCATGAGTTTTTGTTTTATTTTGAGTTGTTAATTCATGTTTTTCTTGTATTAGATGAGCAACAGAATGACATGTACACCTATGTTCTCTAGCATTTCAGTTTATTTTTGTTGGGTTTTTGAGTTGCGATTGTGTAGGAGAAAGTTTATCAACCATATGTTTTTTTTCTTCCTATAAGGGAGGAACAGAAGGAACCATGGGAGGTTGTTCAACCACTTTCTCTTTAACATTGAAAACTTTTTTTATTTTAGGAGTCACAACAGGACTTATTCGGTTATCTCATGATCTCTTATAGGAAATAGGTGGATGATTTGCTATGGTTTGGTCTTGGTTACTTGGAAGGGCTTTTGATTCAATCACAGTTTCATCAAGGATAGGAGGCTCGATCATGGGTTGAGGAATATCGGTAAGGGATAACTATACTATATGCTTTGCCTTAAAATTTTGATAAGATTTGAAAAATAATTCCACATGAGGCCTAATAGGATGCATAGGTTTGGGCCAAAAGAAATCAAATGAGAAATTCCTATAGGAAGACATAGGATTAAAGCCACTATGGTGCATAGTAAAGGTTTGTTTTCCAAATGGAAACTTTAAACAATTATGCACTACCAATAGGATGGATTTCATGGAGTGAAGCCATGGGTAGCCTAACTTCACACAAAATTGATCCAATGAATGGATGATGGAGAATGCGATATTCAATTTTTTGTTCCAACTTATAGAGGAAGAGTTATCAAACCTATCGTAGGGAAAGAAAAATCATTATGTGTTTTGTTCCATTCTTTCAATTGTTCATAAGTATCTTCACAAATTTCACACAAACAAGAATTCTTCAGCTATCACATT
Organism: Sequoiadendron giganteum; assembly: GCA_007115665.2. Taxonomy (NCBI): domain Eukaryota; kingdom Viridiplantae; phylum Streptophyta; class Pinopsida; order Cupressales; family Cupressaceae; genus Sequoiadendron; species Sequoiadendron giganteum. The sequence goes on from CM021102.1 coordinate 303,678,735, forward strand.
CTTTACATAGATGAGATCAATTATTATCTCATTAGTAGGCTTTTCATTGATTCTTCTAGCGATATAAAGAGAGCCATCTAGTGCATGTTTAAGTATTTCATTTTGTGAGAAATTAATATCAAGGAACACATTGGTTAGGCCCTTATAAGGTTAAACTTCAATGAAGTTAACCGAAGGGTTTATAGGATAATTTTTCATGTGATGATTAATGATTTAAGTGAGACGACACAAAATTTCTATTCCTTTTTCATATTTAAGTATTTTCCTTATGTTTTGTATGCTAGGAATCATAGTACCAAAAATGTATTAAGAACTCAATTTTTTTTGAAAATTTTCTAATTCTTCATCCCTTTTTTCAAAGAAATTATCAACCATTGATTCAACATTAGTCACATTAGTTTTTGGTAAGGAGGTCATAGGAAATGAGGTATCAAGGGTGTGGCCCAGAGTGGCTTGACTATTGTCAACACTATGAGTGAAAGAGTTAGAAAACCCAAGATCCATGGTGAGTGATGTATTGTAGGATGACATGAGTCTTAAACTACATCTCATGATAGTATTAGAAATATCACACCAGTTTGTGAAGATCATACAAGTTTCACCAAACCTGAGGTGCACCCAAAATGGAGAGAGGGAAAAATGAAATGCAAGTATGTAAAAAGTGAGCAATTTCTAGAATTTAAACAATGTAGTGCTATGATTAAACTATAAAAAAAATTTGAAAATGATATCCTTTTAAAATGAAAAATTGAATTCAAATAATGCACTGAATTTGATCAATTAACCTTAATGTAAATGATTGTAGAAAAAAATTTGGAAACTAAAATAAAGATCTGAATATAGAAACAAAGAATGGAGATTAAGGGTTTTTAATGCCCAAAAATTCAGAAACAAGCTTGATCAAGGACTCATTCACCATGGGTGAATGGGTATTGCTTGAGGGTTTTGAAAATTTAAATTACAAATTTTTGAGTTGATATTTATGTTTTCAAATTTTGGTTGCAAATAGGTAGTTACAGTTTTAGATTTCTGGAAAATCAAATTTGAATGAAGGTGTAAAATGATGTTAAATGACAAGAAAAAACACCTAATTTGAAATAAAATTTTGATTTAATTTTCTAATTTAAGTGTCTAAGCATTCAATGTTATGTAAATACTGTACAAAATTGATTTTTTTTTTTAATTTTGTAGATTTTAAACAATGAAAAAATGCAAACCTAAAACCCTAAATGTGATGCAAATCAATGAAAGTTAAGAACCCTCAATAATATGTAAATAAATGCAATGCAATGAAAATTAATGCAAATCCTAGATCTAGAATTTGAACAGACTCCAAATTTTAATTTTCTTTTGTACAAAATAAGGTTTATAAGAATTAAACAATGGGAAACTATGTTATGTTATAATGAGGGGGGTTCACCAAACATGGGGTGGTTTTACTTTATTTCATTAGGAAATTAGGTCCACATAAAGAATTGACTTACAATCCTCAAGTGAGTCAAATCAATGAGGGAATCTCCTAATCCTTATGCTTGAGGACAAGGGCTTCAGGCTAAACAACACTTTTGGGAGAAAAAAGAGAAAATAGAATATCTACTCAATTATGCCCATTCAATATTGAAAAAAAAAAATTAAAGGTAAATATTAATAGAAACAAAAAACTTTCTACAGATCTGAGAGGTCTAAATGATGTGTAACAATCACCGAAAGACAGTTTTGGGAGGCTATCTGGGACTCATTCACCCTTGGGAAAATGGGTAATTTTTTTTGGATTTGAAATAACATTTGGGAGCCTATGATGTCAATCTATAACTTTTGTTTGATCCAAGTTGCAATGTCAAAAAGTTAGAAATCACATCTATAGGTGAGTTTTATTGAATTAATGAGAACATTGATAAATTTTTAAACTTTGACAACTTTTCCAATCTTGCACTTCAAAATATTTTGAATCCTTCTTCAACTTAATATCTGCAAAACAAACACAAGAGGGAAAAATTGTTTAGTTTTGGTGAATGGGGGTTTGCCTAGGTCAAACCCCATTTGGGTAATTAAACCTTAAATTTAAATAAGCAAATGTGAAAGGAATGATGAATGAAAAAGCTATGTAGCAATTCACAAAACCCTTGAATAAAAATTTGGAATTCTACAAGATTGATCTTGATCTTACATGAAATGGATTCAATGGATGTGGATCTAGATTCTTGAATTGATGCTTTGAATGCTTGACTTGATCTTTGAAACCTACATAACAATGTTAGCTCCAAAAACATGCATGATGCTTTGGACTTTGACATGATGCTCCATATTTTAAATTTGTTGCAAAAAAATCTTAGGTAATTAATCCTTGTGTTTATAGGTGTGTATCCTTAATTTCCTAAAAAATTAAACATTACAAGCTGACATCAAAAATTGGAATTTATAGATGTTAAAATACTACCAAAAACATAATTTAAATTCATGTTTAAAGCCCTCAGGGGGACCCATTCACCGATGGGAAAGTGTGTTTAGAAGGCCTAGGGAGGAACCATTCACCCATGGTCAAGCCCTGTTTGGGTTATTAAATTCAACAAAAATATAATTTAAATTCAGGTTCAAAGGCCTAGGGAGAACCCATTCACCCATGGTCAAACCTGTTGAATTGCAAAAGACAACTGAGAGGGGGGTGACTCAATTATATCTAATCACATTCACTTTTGATCCTAAAATCAATTCTAAATTCAATTTAATATGTTAATAAGGATAAACATGAAATGCAAATACCATAAAGAAAATACCAAAGACACCAAATTTATTTAGAAAACTCAATGAGGGAAAAACCATGGTGAGGATTAACTCACATTATAATAGTAATTCAAAATCAGATACAAAGGCTCACTGCTAGAGGGCTCACTTCCCAGAAAGGACTCGCTATCTGGATACAAAGGCTCACTACCTACAGATAGGACACACTGTCTAGAAGGAGGCTCACTACCTATAGACAAAGAAAGATAATAGGAAATCCACCAAAACCGGTTCCACACATTCATAGCCTTGATCAAAGAATTCCAGACACCATCAACTCATTGCTTTCAGGAATCTAACACATTGAATTATTGCTCCCTTAATTTACACTTTCGTACACTCTACTTCTCACTTCCTCACTTGTAATTCACAACATCTTAACTTGTATTTATACCATCTTCAACCTTAGAAACTTTCTCCAAGGTTAGCTACACATTTGTCATTTTACAAATTCAAATTGGGTCATTGACTCAACATTCTCATGGTTGATACAAATGAGAGTGGACCAAATACATACTTAACTAAGACCCAAAATAACATCTTTGATCAATCACACACTTCCTTAATTGATGTTTATTCTTCGTGTAAAGTGTAGACACCAAGTCAACCAAACCAAATGAAAACACCATTGAATTGTGAAGTACATGCATTTGCAACAAGATGATAACATGTGGATCACATAAAACACTTTACTAGACACTGGAACACCTCCTAGAAGTCTTTAGATTCATCTACAAAAAATGAAACAATCTCCATATATAGAAAACTTTCCATCAGTCCAATTGAACTATACAAACACACATATTAACTATGGAACAAGCCTTCTAATACACCAAACCATGAGCACATTTTCCAGAATGTAGATAACACCTTTATCAACCTTCTTCTAGATCCACAAGAATTGAGATAAACTATCAAAGGACTATAGAGAAGAAACACCTCTCCAAGTCCATAGATAAAGAACTCTTCCAAACAAGTTCAAACACCAGTGAACACAACTTTCACTCTTCATCAACCCAAAAGTTATAACCCAGGATATATCATCCAAGGATGCCCATAAACAACACTAAAGATCTACACAAGCATAGGATCAACACAGAAGAAATGCAGAGCACTTTACTGAAGCACATTTAGAGAACACACACAACTTTGTCTTCACTATTTATTAATTTTCTTAAAATAACTTCATATAAACACACCTGCAACAGCATAAAGATAGATCCATGTACTCACAACATTTCTATAGTATCTCAACCATACATGTACCACTCGCAACACATGATTCCTTTCTTTGTAACAACCTGAATTGTGTTGACATCAATGACAATATTAATGAAAATACCACCATACTTATTCATACTTGTAGAAATCTCCCCCTTTGTCATTTGTGGCAACAGATGATGTGAAAAAAAATCATAGACAACATAAACATTCTTCTTCTTCTTTTTTTTCAGATTAGACAACCTACACAATATTTCTACACACTTTTCCTTATAAGATTTTCTCTCTTCCTTTCAAATTTTTTGCATGACTCTCTCTCCCCCTTTGACATCAATGGCAAAGAAATTTCTTTGCATGATTCTTCAGCCATAAAATTTTGGTCACTCCCCCTTAAGAGTGCACTCACATCTCATAATGCAACAATGATACTCTCTACTCCCCTTGAGGAGTAGACCAAAATCATCAGTCCAGATAGATGAAGAATATGTAGGTCCACTAGACTAATGCACCTCCATGTGCACCTAGTTCAAGGAAGGGGGGTAGTAACCCCTAACTTCTCCCTAAGATACTCAAAATTATCCTTCAGAAGAGCCTTAGTAAATATATCTACAATCTGATCCTTTGCAGGAACATCTTAAAGCTTGACTTCATTCTCAAACACCTTCTCCCTTAAGAAATGACATCTGATAGATATATGCTTTGTCCTAGAATGTATTACTGAATTCTTTGAAATATTTATTGTACTTGTATTATCACAAAAAATAGGTATAGGTTCATCACATATCACACTTATATCCTTCAATGTTTTCTTCATCCAAAGTACTTGTGTACAACAAGATGATGTTGCAATATACTCCACTTCTGTAGTGGATAAAGAAATTGAATCCCATTTCATGCTTAGACATGAAACCAATCTTCCTCCAAGAAAGAATTCACTGCCACTTGTACTTTTATGATCATCTACACAACCAACCCAATCTGCATCAACGTAAGCATTCAAAGTGAATTTAGTATCCTCAAGATACCACAAGCCATAATCCAAAGTTCACTTTAGATATTTGAATATCCTCTTCACAATTGTAACATGTGTTTCTTTAGGTTTTCCTTTAAATATGGCAACCAAACATACTGCATGCATGATCTCCAATCTAGTATCAGTAAGATATAATAGTCCACCAATCATAGATCTATACATGCTCTGATCAACTTTAGTAGAATCATCATCCTTAATTTACATCCAATCACCATAGGGGTACAGATCAGTTTGGAATCATCCATTCCAAACTTCTTTAGTAATTCTTGAGCATACTTAGATTGTGAAATGAATATTCCCTTATCAATTTGATTCACTTAGATTTTAAGGAATAAATTTAACTCACCAATCATAGACATGTCAAACTCATTTTGCATCTCCTGTGCAAATTTCTTACACATACCTTCATTTTCTCCAAAGATAATATCATAAACTTACAAAACCACTATGAACATTTTGTTTCCTTCAACTTTAAAATAGATATTTCTATCTACAAAGTGTTTGTTGAACCCTCGTTGTGTCAAATATCTGTCCAACCTTGCATACCATGCTTTGGGAGCCTATTTAAGTCCATATAGTTCCCTTTTCAACTTGCAAACCATGTCTAGTTTATCTAATAGCTAAAATCCTTCTGGTTGTTCCATGATGTACACCTCTTCTTCTAATTCTCCATTTAGGAATGTTGACTTAATATCCATCTGGTATACTTTGAAATCTTTGTGAGCAGAAAATGCCAAAAATATCTGAATGGCCTCCATTCTTGCCACCAAGATGAATGTCTCCTCAAAGTCTACCCTTCAACCTATGAATAACCTTTGATATAAGACTTTATTGTTTTCTTATTACTTTAGCATCTTCATTCAACTTATTCTTGAACACCCATTTTGAACCAATTACATTCTTTTTTACTGGTCTAGGAACCAATTCCCATGTTTGATTCTTTCTATATTTTGCAACTCTTCTTTCATTGCTCTAACCCAATTCTCATCTTTGCATGCTTCACACACTATTTTAGGTTATATCTTAGAGAGTAAAAAAAATTTTACCCCACCTGCTACCACTTTACTTCTTGTCTTTACACCTTCACTTTTATCTCCAATTATCTAGATTCTTCAGATGATTCTTATATACATACTTAAGGGTCTTAGGATTAGGTTCCAAAGTCTCTTCTTCTTCAATTTTTTCTTCTTCTTCCTTATCGTCTTCTTGGACTTTCCCAAGGATAGGTTCATCTGGTTCAACTTTTACATTTGCACTTTCAACTATCTTCCTCAATCTTTTATTCAAGCATCTAGATACTTTGGTGTTAGTTGAATATCCAAGGAAAATATCTTCATCACATCTTGCGTTAAACTCTCCAAGGTTCTCATCATCTCTTTTAATGTAACATATTCTTCCAAACACTTTAAAGTACTTAACAGTAGGAGTCTTGCTAGTCCATAGTTCATAAGGGGTCTTTGTGTTGTTACCTTTGATCTAAGCTCTACTAAGAATATAAAAAATAGCATGGATTGATTCTCTCCAATACAAATTTGTTACATTTTCCTCTTTCACAATAGTCCTTGCAACTTCTTGAACAGTTCGGTTCTTCCTTTCTACAACTCCATTTTACTAAGGAGTTCTAGGAGCTGAAAAATGTCTCTTTATACCATTCTCTTCACAAAATGTATTAAACTCACTAGATGTGAATTCTCCACCTCTATCAAACCTTAAACATTTTATTTTCAATTTAACTTCATTCTCTACCCTTGCCTTGAACACTTTGAATTTATCTAAAGCTTGATATTTCTCCCTAAGAAAAGTAACCCATGTCATTCTAGAATAATCATCAATCAAAAGCATAAAATACCTACCACCATTAAAAATTACTATTCTTGTGGGACCATAGAGGTCTATATTAATCAATTCCAACATTGTAGTAGATTATTGTTCTTTTCCTTTAAAACTACATCTTGTTTGTTTTCCCAATTGACAACTTCTGCAAATAGTATTGGTAGGCTTTGTGATTTTAGATAGATCCCTGACAACATCTCTTGAACTAATCATGATCAAATTATCAAATTTTACATGTCCCATCCTCTAGTGCCACAACCAACTTTTATTAACTTGAGAAAAAAAACATTGACCATCACCACTCTTGAGTTATAGATGTTTCGATATGTTCTTTTTCCTATAGCTACCATAGTTCTAGACCCTTTTCCGATGTCACAGGTATTATCCTAAAACACAAGCTAAAATCCTTTGATACACATTTGTCCAAAAGTCAAAATATTTTTCATTGGGCCCTTAACATAGTAGACATCATCAGTACTATGTTTTCCATCAAAACTTATTGTTCCTTTTCCAAAAATCTTAGCACCAGAATCACCTCCAAACATGAATATTCCTCCATCATTCTTTTAGAGTTTAGTGAAATTACTTTTGTCTCTGTTCATATGATTTGAACATCCACTGCCAATCACCCAATAATATTTGTCTTGTCTAGCATGAAAATGAGTAACTAGAGTACCTTCCATCTCATCCTTCTTGTTCTCTAGACCACATTCCCTTGCACATCTTCCACGGTTAGTAGATACAGATTTATTTTTCAAGGCTAGAAACAAGCATTGATCTTTGTCATCCTCAAAATCAAATTCATCATTAGAAATTCAAAAATCTTCTGTAACATAATACAATTTATTTAACTTTATGTCCTTTTTGTCTCCATTATCTCTATTCTTTTTGTGTATGGTTGTATTTGGACATCTTGAAGCATAGAGACCAATATTTCCATAACTGAAACATTTAAAGGATAACATACCTTTGTACTTACTGGTACCTTTCTTCAACTTTGTTGTAAACTTTGCGTCCAATTATTCTAAACCATCACTATCTAGATCATCTTTTGTCATAGTTGCTTTGAATTTTTTTTCTATTTTCTCCTTTTCTTTTCCAAAATTTCTCATCTCAAATGCAGTCAAGGTTCCAAACAACTATTATTTAGTGAATTTAGCTGGATCATATATTTCCTCAATAGCAGAGACTTTGTCACTATAATTCTTTGGTAGGGTCATCAAGATCTTTTGTATTACATCTTCATCTATTAGAGTATCATCTTGATTTTTGACTTCATTTGCTGCAATATCAATCCTATGAAAGTAGCTTGCAATTTCGTTACCTTCTTCCATTTTTTAGGTTCACATATGTCTACAATTTCTTGTTAGCTTCTCTGATAATTTGACTATCATTTCCTTCATAGATATCTTTCAACTTTTCCCATACTTCATAAGCAGTGCCTAAAGAAATAACTTTTGTCCGTTTAGTCTTAGATAAAGCACTATAGATAGCATACCTTTCTTTTTCATTTTCCTCATAGGAAGAAATATCATCTGTAGAGGAAGGACCACTTGTTGGCTCAACATATTTTGTCTCAATAGCTTTCCAAGTCTTGAAAACAAGAGAGATCAGGTAACCTCTCATCTACACTTTCCAGTCACTATAGTTAGCTGCATCAAACATAGGGATTCAATTTTGTGTACACCATCAGATATTCCTCAAGTGGTTAAGATATTCTCTGAGGAACCAAAGCTCTGATACCAATTATTGAATTGTGCAAGACAAATGAGAGGGGGGTGAATCAGTTGTATCTAATCACATTCACTTTCAATCTTAATCGATTCCACATTCACTTTAATATATTATTAAGTATAAACATGAAATGAAGATAATAAAAATAAAATACCATAGACACTAGATTTATGTGGAAAACATAATGAGAGAAAAACCATGTTGAGGATTAACTTACAATATAATAGTAATGTAAAACCATATAGAAAGGCTTACTCCTAGAGGGCTCACTTCCCATAAAGAACTCACTATCTGAATACAAAGGATCACTACCTACAAATAAGAATCACTATCCAGAAGTAGTATCACTACCTACAAACAAAGAAAGATAATAAAAAATCCACCACAGTAGGTTCCACACATTCGTAGCCTTGACCAAATAGTTGCAAACACCATCAGCTCATTGCTTTTAGGAATCTAACATATTGACTTGTACTACTGCCTTAATTCAAACTTTCACACACTCTACTTCCCACACTTGTTTCGCACTTTTCACTTCCTCACTTTTAATTCACGACATCTTGACTTGTATTTATACCATCTTCAACCTTAGAAACTTTCTCCAAGATCATCTACACATTCTTCATTTTAAAAAAATCATATTAGTTCGGTGACTCAATATTCCCGCAATGGATAAGAATGAGAGTTGACCAAATACATACTTAACTAGAACCTAGAAAAAATATTGTATTAATCACACACTTCCTTAGTTGATACTTATTCTTCATGTAATGTGTATAAACCAAGTCAGCCAAACCTAATCAAAATACCAATGAATTTTGAAGTATGCACATTCACAATCTAAGATGATAACATGTGGATTACATAACACGCTTCACTAGACACTGGAACACCTCTTAGAGGTCTTTAGATTTATCCACAACAACTGCACCAATCTCCATATGCAGAACACTTTCCATCAGTCCAACCGTATTGTATAGACACACATAGTAAATCTGGAACAAGCCTTCTAGAACACAAATAACACCTTTATGAAACTTCTTCTAGATCCACAAGATCTGAGACAAACCATTAAAGGACTTTAGAGAAGAAAAATCTCTCCTAGTCTACAAACAAACAACTTTTCCAAACCAGTTCACACACTAGTGAACACAACTTTCACTATTCATCAACCCAGAAGCTATAACTCAAGATATACCATCCAAGGATGCCCATAAATAACACTATGGATCTGCACAAGCATAGGATCAACACAAAAGAAATATAGAGCACATTACTAGAGCACATTCAGAGCACACACACAACTATGTCTTTATTATTTATTAATTTTCTCAAAATCACTTCATATCAACATTCCTGCAACACCATAAAGATAGCTCCATGTACTCACAACATTTCTACAGTATCTCAACCATACATGTACCACCTGCAACATAGTATTCCTTTCTCAGAAATAACCTAAAATGAGTTAAAATTAATGACAACATTAATGACAACACCACCATACTCATTCATACTTGCAACAAAACCCAATTTGGGTAATTAAACCTTGAATTGAAATAATGAAATCTGAAAGTAAGGATGAATGAATAGTCTATAGTCCAACTCACAAAACCCTTGAATAAAACTTTGGAAGTCTACAATATTGATCTTGATCTTACATGAAATGGATTCAATGGATTTGGATCTAGATACTTGAATTGATGCTTTGAATGCTTGACTTGATATTTGAAACCTACATCACAATGTTAGCTTGAAAAACATGCACAATGCTTATGAATTTGACATGATTCTTGAGATCTTGAATGTTACAAACAATGCTTGAGAAATCTACTCTTGAATTCCTTGACAATAATATTTTCTCTTGTGAACTCTATTGTTAAAATCTCTTGTATTTATCTATATTTCTTCTAGGTGTTGAAATGATGAGATATCCTTGTATTTATAGGTATGTATCCTTAATGTTTTGAAAATTAAACATTACAAGCCGACATCAAAAATTTGAATTTAGAGATGTTAAAATACTACCAAAAATATAATTTAGATTTAATTTGAAAGGCCTAAGGAGGACCCATTCACTTAACGTAAAGTGCTATGTACTGAAATTAATTATTGTTGGTTTTCTTCTTCGAAAAATATAATTTGAGGCTTGTAGATATAAAATAGGGCTTATTAAGGAAAAATTAAGTCCAATTTAATTAAGAGGGCCCAAAAAGAGTGTGAAAATGTAACGAAGTACATTTTTCTACACTTGAAATATAGCCAATATAATCACCAAAAATATAATTTTCGTAGGATTCTCTATTGCAAGGTGTGCACCCTTGGTCTTCCTATGTTGTGCAACACAGTGCTTAGGTTTGTGACATGGTTTAACCACCTCTCATGTATTAATTAACTTTGGTGGTTGTATCAAGTATTAACAAGTCAATATTTTTGTGCAATGATAACTTCCTTTGTAATAATTGGTATCAAATCCTAGGTCATGGGTTTGAATCCCTCACTTGCATTGGTGGGGATTGTTGCAAGGTGTGTGCCCTTGGTCTCCTTATGTTGTGCAGTGCAACACTCAAGTTTACGACATGGTTTAATCACCTCATGTGGATTCATTAACTATGGCGATTGTATCAGGCATTAACAAGTCAATCTTTTGGTGCAATGACAACTATCTTTGCAAAATTCTCTTTACCCACTTCTACTTGATCAAATTAATTTAATAAAATTGGTACTTAGGTAATATATTTGTGTTTATTGCAAGATTTTTAGTTGGAGTTTTCATACATATTTTAATTCTAGTTTATTCCATTTATTTGAATCATAATGTTCTCATTTATCTCTTCTTCTTGAATAATATTATATCTCTAAGTTATTTAATCTTATAGATTTCCATTATCATTAATAGTTGTAGATGTTACATAGACTCAATCATTAATGAAGTAAATTATTATGCACTAAAATAATGTATTAGAAAGTGGTTATTATGATCACTTTTTTCATAATGATGGAATTTTTGAAGAATTTGAAGACTAAGAAAAAAATTTCACATTAAAATAGTGAAATCATAGGAAGTAAATAACATTAGGATATGGGCTAATCTAATAGTGTGATAAATTTTTATTAAAAATGGATGAGGAATGAAAAAATATGATAAGATGTGCACTACAATGTTACACAATTTCATTCTAACTGGAACATGTGGACTGTCACCAGTACTTAATGATACATAAGGAGTTACGCTATGGTCTTTCATTGTAAAACTAAAATAAAATATATGAACAGTCTTGCATCATAAAGACACTATTGATAATTTTCACAAATATAAAAAATGCATGCATAATTTTGGAAATAAATATTAAAAGGTTCAAAACATCTCATAATATGCATAGGGAACTTTCTATAAATGGGGATAAATTTAAAAAGGATGATCATGAACCAAAATTTTGAGAAAAAAAAAAAATGTATCAATGAGGATATTTTTGAATGAAATATAATGCACAGATAAACATGAAATATTAACCCCAATTAGATATGCATTAATAGACTGTTTCAAAATCAATATAAAAAATACTAAAGGAACCTAAAATATCAATGAGTAAGAGTTCTAAAATAGAGACACAAAGGAAATACATGTATAATTATTTTCAAAATTATCATAATTACACAATTTAATCCTACAAGTATAGACATAAAAAAGACAAGATAGACCATGAACTTATTTTTCTAATTGAAACTCAATGTAACACATGAAAGACCAAATAGCCACTAGAGAGAAATTATTAACAAATCTAAAGTTCCATGGCAATATTATGAGGTTCTTGGAATACAAAAATTTACCATATTAAATTAGAAGAAAATGGTACATGACCATACATACAAAAAAAAATCAAGCACTAAAATATGATTGGAACTAGAGAGAGGATCTTGAGTATAAAAAGACAGGGTGGATTTTGTAAGCCATAGTAGGAATGTGTTGCAAAATATTACATGTAGGTCTAGTTGTATTCTAGGATAAATAAAATAACTTATATATCTTGGCACTATTGATGCACATATGTGTAATTATTTTTTTATTTCAAGAGTACATATTCACAAAAAATTAGTGGGTGGTAGAAAGGCACACTCTGAAAGTCACATGGGCAACACTGAGAGAATAAAAATTTAACAAGTCACATGGGCTTAGCCCAGAAGTCCAAGAGCATTAAACATAGAAATAATAAACATGCCATTATGCGGCCAAAGTAGTGCCAATAGAGTCATGAGGGTCTTTGTCATCCATATTCTTCCCCCATACATCAACAAGGTCTGGAGTGACGTCAAGAGGAGTACCCCAACCATCATCATCATCTTTCTTTTCTTTATCTTCTTCCTCACACTGGGGTGAGATTGCAAGTGCCAAACACAAAAAACATTTACCACTATCTGGCCACCCAAAACCAGAGGCAGACGGAGTATCAAAGGGCCACCCATAACTACCACCACCACTCCTTGAAGCACCACTAGAATGCCATCCCTAACCAGCCCACGATGAAGGAGAGAAAGCATGCCGAGGAGGGCGAGAGTCCTACCGAGTAGAAGGCTAAGAGCGTGGATGCGCAGAGCCACTCTATTGCCTACCCTGAGAAGGTGATCTATCATGGGAGGAGGAAGGTGAGTCAAGAACCCAAGCCATAGTGCACGGGGCATTGCCCCAATGGTCCAACAAGACTTGGAGGTGAGCAACTTCCAGTGCAACCTTGTTTGCTTGCACCTATATCTATAAAAGCACATTAGAACAAATAACTACTTTAGCATAGAGAGAAACATTAATATCCATTTGAGAATGAGCAAATATGTAGGTATTTCTATCTTTCCAGATATTGAAGAGTATTTTCACCCCTAAAGTGTGCCAAAGTTGGATGAACTTAGCAGGGATCCCAAGTGGATCTCCCAGTAGAACCATATGCCAAGAAAAAGGTTTCGGCTGAAAGGGCTGAAAGAATTCATGAATCTAAGTCCAAAGCTACCAAGCATGGGGAGAAAACTAGAAAAGAAGCTTAAAGCTTTCAGGTTGCCCACAAAAAGGGCAACGAGGGTCCTAGACCCCCAAGTGTACAAGCTGAGAGCCCACAGGAAAGCCTTGGAAAAAATACACCAAGCAAAGTGGGCCAGCTTCGGATTAAAACTTGTAGACCAAGTGGTAGAAAATATTTTACGCCAAACATGAGTAGACGAGTGAAATAGCCACCTCTGGTTCAAACTATGGATCATAGGAAAATGAGGTGAAAGCCAGCTGTAATAAAGCTATGACTTGTAGCTCCTAAGAGGAGTATCTGGAAACCACTTCCAGTCTTTCCACCAAGCTTTGTTCCCACGAATGCCAATTTTATGAAGCATTTATTCTGGAATGACACTCACCAGACCATCATAAGTAGCACAGTCTTGGTTTTGATGTCTGTACTGGGCCCTAAAAGTTTCCACTACATAATACACATAGTGGGTCGGTGAAAGACCTATTGTAGGGTTGAATTCCCTTTTTGTGAAATATCAATTCTTTAAGCCAAGGCGATTTAGCCAAAGGCTGACCATTATGCACAAAAAGAGGAGACCACCAAATATTCTTCTGATTGAGTGAAATCCCATCATTAAATCTAGAAATTTCCCATCAAATCCAAGGCTTAATAGCCTCCCAAGCACACCAAATGCGTTTGGCTACAAAAGTTCCAACAATTTGAACAAGCTCCTTCATAGCACGAAGGGTTTGAAAGCTGATTCCTTTCTAGAAAGGTCTATTAACAAGATATCCGAAATGAATACAATGCTTGAGAAGAATCTTCTAGGCTTCGCCTTTGGTGAGGTGTTGGATAAGCCACTTGACACAAAGAGCATTCCATTTCCATTGAGTGCAGAGCAGCCCAAGTCCTCTAGAATCTTTGGGGAGGCACCAAAACTCCCATGCAACATGATGAAAACCCTTGTGGGTTCAGAGGAGGACCATAGAAAGTCTCAAAGAAAATTTTCAAGCCTGCCATAAGCAGCTTTAAAGGGAGCCTAGTAAGAGGAATAATAAACATGAGTGGCAACGAAAACTTTAAAGCACACCTAGAATTTTCCAGCTAGAGAAAGAGGCTTGGTAATCCAGTAAGCAAGCTTCTGCTCGACCTTGGAGAGTACAACTTGCCAAAGCTCCATAGGAGAAGCCTGGAAAGCAAACGGAATGCATTGGAAAAAAATATCTCTCCCTACCCTATCCACCTCTAATTGTAATTTTGAAGCCATATAGGAGTGGGCAACATAGATTTCTTGTAACATAAGGTCTTGTGCCATTGGATGGTAGAGCGAGAAGCTAAACAGAAAGTGTCGAGACAATCAAGGGAAATAGTAATCGATTCTTCTTCCTCCAAGAGAGTGAGAAAGGAATCATCCACAAAGTGGCCATTAGAAATTTGTGCTTGAGAGTTAGGGAGAAAAATCCCTTTGAAACACTCCTAAGAAACTGCATGGGCCATAAGGTAGCAAAAACCCTCAGCTGTAAACACATACAATGAGGGGGTAAGAGGACACCCCTGCTAGATTGAGTGAAAAATACCAAAAGTAGAAGATTGGTGGCCATTAATGGTGATGCAAGCTAAGGCATCAACAAAAGGAATATGAACAGACTGAATGAAATTGGTCCCAAACCCCAAAGCTTGCAACATTGCAAGAATGAAAGGCCATTCAATCTGGTCATAAGCTTTGGAAAAACCAATTTTGATGAATATTGCTTTTGGTTTGAGTGCCAGGCCCATTCCATACCTTCTCAGACAGTGATAATATTATCTAGAATGAACCTGGATTTGATGAATCCAATTTTCTCTAGGCACACAATCTGAGGAAAGAGATGGCAGATTTTCAAAGCTAGAGCCTTAGAAATGATTTTGTAGGAGATATTGAGAAGCGTGATGGGATTTTAGCTATCGATGTCCTCTAGATCCCCATGTTTAGGTATGAATTTTATATTGAATTTATTATTTAGATTACCTAGAGAGATGGTATGAAAATCCTCAAGGTAAACATGATGTTGATCTTGCCCAACACAGTCCCAAAGGGCTTTATTAAATTCACAAGGGAAGCCATCTATCCTAGGGGCCTTATCATTGGCCATAGAAAAAATATCTTCCTTAAGATCATCAATTGTCAACAGTTGATCACAATGTTTTTTTGGGCTGAAGAAAGCCTATGTGGCACAACGATAAGGCAGTCTTGAAGGGCTTGTTGTAGCACAGGCATGGAATCCTGTGTAGGGAAAACCTACTCATAATGGTACACAAAGGCCTAGAGAATGTTAGGGAGCTCAGAGAGCACTTGAGTGTTGTCCTTGATTTTTTTGATGCCTGGGGATGAGTGCCTGGTAGGAAGTGCCAAAAAAAAAAAATTGGAGGCACGGTCACTAATCTTAAGCCAATGTAACCGAGCTTTGATTTGCACTCCTCTAGTAGCGTAATTATCAGTCACTTGCTTTTTGTGCCTTAAATTCACCATCCTGACTTGAAGTGATGGGGAAAAAGGGATAGCCGCCAAAGCCTCCATAGCTGAACGCAGGTCAGTAGTGGTCGCTTCATAAGATTGCAAGTGAAAGATGGCCAGCTAGTGCCCATAAATGCATAAAAAATGAGTTGTATGAATGATGGCATCATTCCACCAACTAATCCAACTTGTTTGGCTAGCTGGTCTGCACTCCAAATTCCACACTTATTGAATGAGGGCCAAAGTGGGCTTGTGATAGAGCAAAGACATGTTCAAAAAGAATTGAGTTTTACATGTGTGAGGCTGAAAAGATTCCCATTCAATGTGAAAATAAATTGGGAAGTGATCAGACAGAGTCACATCCACTAACAGCTTCACTCGCAAGGCAAAGCTGTAAAAAAAAAAAAAATTGAGCTGAGATCATGCCACGATCAAGGTGCTTAAATACTTTGTCTAAACTAGACCTATAATTACACCAAGTGTGCTAGAGGGAATGAGAATGATGAAAACCAATATTGGGATCAAAAAGCCCCAATTTATTATGCATGTAAAACCACGCCTCACATTTGCCAGCTGCCCAACGGAAGGGAAAGGTGCCATCCTTGTCATATGTCACCTCAACCATATTAAAGTCCCCATAAAGTAAATAGGTGGCAATTGGTAAAGAATCAATAATCCAATGCCAAAGCATAGAGCACTCCACAAAATGATTAGAGGCATAAACATTAATAATCCCAAAGGAATGATTATCAATGTTAAGGAGAATCCAAACTATCCGATGAGAAGGATTAGTCCCATGATCCACAACACAACTATGCAAATGCGGGGAAAAACGGGTGATGGCTCCGCCATGCCCAACCTCATGTAGAGTGCAAAACATAGTACTAGCTGGCCAAATAGAACGGGAAGCTAAAGCAAGCAAGAACCCATAAATTTTAACCTCTTGGAGACAAAGGACTTCAATACCATAATACTTTTTTGAGAGGTCTGTTAGACCTCGAACATTCCATGAGAGGAATTTCATGGATGAAAATCTTCCATACTTTTAGAAACTCGTTCCTCCTCATCTAGGGAAGCAAATCTATTCTTCAGGAAATCTTGTGGAGTTGAACCAATCTTAATAGGGGGTGAAAACCTCCACTTTTTTTGCATATATTCTCCTTCTTCAGGTGGTGGAGATAGACTGTGAGACTATCTTTGAGCTCTCGACATGGGAGGGATATTTGATTGAGTATACATAAAAACCATGGGTTGAGGTGTCACCTTTGACCTAGGCTGCATCGAAACATTAGTAGCTCCGGAAGGAGAATCTACCCCCTTCTCTGAAGGGTTTGAAATAACTTTTGGTGGTTTAGAGGCTTTGGAGGCTAACCCAGAACAAGTTGACTTATTTTTTCTAGTTTGTAACCATGGTCCACTTTGTTTCAGCCTTAGTAGAAGGCTCTGTCTCATGAGGCTTTTCAACATCTCGTGATGGGGATGGTGTACGAGGCACTGTGAAAGGGCAGTCCTTGATCTTGTGGTCAGCTGACTAGCACTGATAGCACGTGTTAGGAAAATTAAAATATGTGACTTTATGGGTGTGCCTAATAGCTCCTATTTGAATATCCATAGATTATTTCAAATCCTTGGATAGGTCCACTTCCACATAGACCCGCTTTTGGGGTCGTGCTTGGAAAAACCTATCTAGTTCTATACAAATAACCCTCCCCAAAGAGGAAGCAATGTGATTTAGAAAGGGCACACAAGGCAAAGGAAAACCAGGGAGCTCAATCCAAACTAGGACCCACAATTTGGTGTCGTCTAAGATAGCAAAATCTCAGGTCCATGATTGGATAACTAGCAACGATGACCTAACATACTAGGGACCATGGCCTAAAATATCCTAGACATGATTGACTTCTGTGAAGCGGAATAGAAAAAAACTCTTGGTCAAGTTTTGGACCATATCAAGGCAGACCCCATGAGGGACCCAAGTCTTGTTGATTGGCCCATTCTTTTAGCACACTTTCGGGGGGAGTTCTCCCAACAAAATAACCCACAAGGGTGTGTTGTTCAAGCCACTGGCAAGAAAAATCAAAATATGGTAAAGGAAAAATCACATCAGTTGGGGAATCAGAGTTCTTACCTCATGAAAGACTTTCAAAACAAATTTCTGAGGACATTTTTTCGGAGGAGGACCCATTGAATTGCACTGATGAACTATTAACACCAACATGAATTGTTGGGTTAGAGCTAGTTGAAGGCATAATAGACCCCTAAAACTGCAGTAAATGTGGGCATACTCAATGAGGGAGGGTTTTTCTTGCGCAGTAGGTGTAGTATGATGCAAGAGGGGCCAAGGATGACCACAAAAAACAAAAAACCCTAGCAAAGCTCATCATATGTCATTATTTGACTACTAGCCACTACTACTCCACCATTACGAGGTTCAACTACTCCCCCATGGTGTGGGTACCTTTTTTTCGTAGTTCTATAATTTTTTAAAATAATATTTCATTAAGCTATTTATCTATTTTCCACTCAATATCCTGTATAAAACCTGATATCTCTATGCTTTTCATTCAATTTTTTTATGAGGCTTATTTTTGTGTTTGCCTCCTTGGGTAATGTCCCTAATATATGGGAGATACTACGTTGGTCCCCAAACCAACTTATTTTATAAGTTTTTATGGTATACTTGTGTAGTTTCAACACTTTTTATTAATAATATTTTGATATTTTTACCATTTATCTAAAAAAATAAACTAAAACAATTATCTCCATAAAATAAGATAATCTAGCTTGAGTGTGGAGATTAAATAGGAAGGGTATGTTGTATATCATTCTATCTTATCTTAATTAATTTTTCAGTGCATTTTATCATCCGTAAAGAACTATTATAAATATTATAAGTATGTGGATAACAAATGAAAAGTTTATGGGGGTGTATACAATATGTTTATCAAAATATAAAACCCTAGGCTAGAAAATATAGCAAGTATTGTATGAAATTTTTAGGAAAATGGTTATGGGATTTACCAAAAAGAATGTTTTAAGCAAGGGAAAACAAATAAGAATGGTTTATATTTTGAGATGAGGATAATAAAGGTAACTTTTAAATTTGGGGTTTGGCTATGGTGAAGGTAATTGTATTCTAATGGTTGCCTAATTGAAGAATAGGAGAAATGATAGATGGAATATAATAGAAGATAAAAACTACAATAGATCAATAAAATAATGGTTGAAAGGGGATTTGCTATTTATATGCCTCAATCTTTGAAATATTTCAAAAATTCTCTAATGAATATGATGAGACATGTCAATATATTTGAGGAGAGATAGATACTATATTTTCTAAAGAATAAATAATGATAGGCGTTTGAAAGAATACCACTTTAAAAATGAAGCTATATTGATCTTTTTTGAAAATGAATATTGAAAATATTAAAATTGATAAATCGGTGAAATTTATTAAATTTTAAAATTTATTGGTGACACAAGTATCTACATAATATTGTTTTCTAGAAACTAGAAACTAACTAGTGCATTTCTCTTTGCATAACCAAGATTTTTAATTTAAAGTATGGTTTAGTGCTACTTTTCTAATGTTGATACCACTTGAATTATCCTTATATGATCAATGGAAAGACCAAAAATAAGGATAATGTACTTTGAAACACAACAAGTGAGTAGACACAAAAATGAATACAAAACTATAAAGTGAAGATTACAAGGTAAGCCATTTATAACTTTATAATAGAAGATGAAGTGGTATAAGGGCAGAGTTTTAAGCAAGCTGAAATATATTGAAAAATAATTATATAATAATTTATTATAGATGTTTTATGACATGTGATGCTGATTATAGGAATATTGTATATCTATCTATATATAAAACATGGTTAATTCATGTATGTTTATGTTATTAATAAGATTGATTTAGGAATTATGTACCATGTAACTATCATTAGGATATGGGAGGAAATAATTTTTTTGTATATTCTTAATTCCTTAGTGGTTTAGGTTATAGTTTCAACCAAGCTAAGAATGATACAAATTATATTGATCAATAAGATAGTAGAGTTACATGTCAAATAGTAGCCCAAGTGGTCAATGTTGGTTGTCAATAGATTGTGGTTATATTCAATCTACCTAAATGATTTTGATCTACATTTTTTAAGTGGCTTAAAAAATACTACATGATATAGACACCAAAGGAGGTGCAAAACATAGTGTGAAATTGGAAGTGTATATAATTATCAATATAGCATTTTCTCCCATTTTAGTCAGCTTATGAAACTACACTAGTATGTATGATGAATTATATAAAATTAAATGCTAGATATTAAATACATTATAACACCAAAAAATATATTATAGAGGAAGAAAAGTTATTCAAGATGCGTAATCATACCCATACACTAAGAATGTACTAAAAAAATTCATTAGTAAGAAAAATATTGCTCAAGAAATAATGTTAGAAAAACACATACGAACTACACAAAGAAGGCATTAGATGAAGCCAAGGTTCATGGGTATGAGGATAGGATTTCTTGATGAATCCAAGATCACATGGACCATTTTGTAACTCCTCAAATATAAATCTAGAGGAGGTGAAAAATTGGTCAAGGTAAGAAGAGAAAAGGTTTGGGTTGATTGGAAGTGTTGGGGGTTGGGGGTTGGGGGTTGGAGGTTGAGAAGGAGAACTGGCTAAATGAGAGGATGGCATTAAGGATCAATATTAGATAAGATAATTTTATCATGAATCACAACCCATTAGTGATTCTTATGATCTCTCACACATTGATTATGCCTAGTGTGAGCTAGAGAATCAACTAGGGGAGGAGAAAGTCCTACCAACATGACTTTCTTTCCTTCATCTATTTGAGAGATGGGAACTAATAGGTGCATGATAATGATTAAATCCATTGGTTTATTTTTGTAGATTACCAAAGAGGTAGGAATAGTAAATGTAACCCTTGGAAGGTGAGATACTAGAAAGGGATATTTAAATGGTAAGGATGGATTTCCTTTGGAAATCAAATAACTGTAAGGATGAATAAAAACCACCACTAGAGGTCACAAAACCATATAAGTAATTAGAAGAAATCCTAGAAAGGATTGATTTCCTCTAAATAACAAAAAAATAGTGGAGAAACAAGAGTAATTGGTGAAGGATGAGAAATTTAAGGGGAAAAAATATAGAAGAGGAAGAAGGAACACCAAATAAAATATATTTGTGTTTCTTTAATTTTTTATATAATATTTAAATAATTAAATAATCCAAAGTTAGATAGACCCTATGGGGATCAACCAAAATTATTTGAAGGGGAGGCTAGAAAATAACTAAAATAATTAATAACCAATGCGATGGATCATATGTATAGATAAATTATTTATGGCTTTAATAACTTATAAAAATAAATGGAATTTATTACATAGTGGTGAGTCACAAGTGGGATAGCTTTAGATAGGAGTGATCAAAGCTAAGAGTAATAGAGAAGGGAACATCTTAGGTTTTATAAGAATGGTAAGAAAACCTCAGGTAAATACAAAGAGGAAATTAAACATTTATATAAAGAATTTTGATTAATTTTACTTGCTCCCATGTAACTCATTAACATATAGAGTTCCCCTTGTGACTACATTAACCATATTAATAAGGTTAATTATTACTTTGACTTAAGTAGGTATTTAAAAAGGCCCCATGTATATACATGTGCACATTGATAAAATAAAAAGAGAGCAATTTTAGGGGTATCCCAGTATTAATGGACTCAAGTGTATTTTTCCATCATACCTACCATACTGATGGAAGGATAAGGGAGCCTATCAATTTTAGTATCCTATGGATGTAGAGTAGGATTAAGGATTGTAAACCTAGAGGAATGTTGTAGAAATGGGTTTTTTTAAATATGAAGGTTTTGATTAATATTAGTGATATATTTCTTACTTTTTCATGCATGCTAGATGCTTTATTTTTTTTTAAATTGATGAGGTCTTGTAGTATGTACCTAATTTGTTAGAATGTTTTCATACCATGGGAAAGGATTCTATTCAATTAGAAAAGTTCCTTCATGTCATACAAAGGTGGGGGGGAGGGTTAATTTTCTTCTAGACATATAATTGATTATGTAAAAAATAGGGTCCACGAAAATGAATGAAAAAGATGATGGACCACTTTATTTTCCTAGGCCTCTAATCACTTCAAATTGTATAAAAAAAGATGCAAATAAAAATTAGAAAATGACCCTAACTGTTATAGAAACTATGAGGGATGTTTTGAGAGCATAAAAAGTTGTGTACCTGACTAGAAAGTTGCTCTTTTTGAGCTATGGAGGAATCATTCGACTTCAGTGGCGAATGGGTCCTTTTAGGGTTTTGGAAAACCGATTTCAAGATCATGTACTTCAATTTTTGCACTCTTAATTCATAGTTTTTTAGCTTCTGGAAGTTAATATGCAATTTTGTAGATCTCTTTCCATGATTTTCCACTTTGAATGACAACTTTTTACATCTTTACAACTTTGACAATCTTGCTCCAAATCTTGCTCAACCTATAAATCTGCAATCACACACTTAAGGGTAGAAAAACTTGTTGCTTTTTTAGTGATTGGGGGTTTTCCCTAGTCAAAACCCTCGTAGGTAATTAAACCAAATGATGAAATGAATAAATGAAGCATACACATGAAGTAATGTAAATGGTATCACCTTGGATGATGTCTTGTGAAATAAATCTACAAAATATCATGTAGTAGCCATGAATAATGTAGAAATAGGATCCTTGAGAATAATGTAAACACTAGTTTCAAGTAGATCTTCAATGCTACATCCACCTCTTAGCTCAACAAAATGAATGCATGTATCAAACCCTTGAAATGATGATATGATCTTGAATTGCTACAATAAACACTTGAAATCTACCTTGACATGCCTTATGAATGCTCTTAAAATGCTCTATAATTCTCTTGGTCTTGATCTCATGAAGTCACACAAATTTTTTGGATTGCTTAGGAGAGAAAATGTGAATTAACCCTTTATTTATATTGAATTAGGAGATTAACCCCGAAAATCAAAGAATTATGGCCAAAAATAGATATGGGAAGAAACATAATTAAATTCCTACAAGAATAGAATTTAAAAATTAGGGTCTCATTACGAGAGGACCCATTTTCCATTAGGGGAAAATGGGTCCTGGCTAAGTTTCTAGGACCAAGCTTCAGGAGATTGAAAGAAGGCCAAAATCGCATTCCTGATCAAATGAGAAATGAGATCCTAGTTAAGGGAGGACCCATTCACCATTAAGGTAAAATGGTTCTTGGGTCATCTTACCAAGACAAAAATTTTCCCAATGAAATAAATGCTTAATTGAACTATGATTCTCAAGATCGATCTTTGGGAGGTGTCCAAATTAAGGCCTAAAAAGGGGGTTAATAACTCCAATTAACCACACTCAATTAAGACCACTTAGATAAGTGTGAAAGTACCTTAAAACACTTTACACCACATAAAAAAATTACACATTATGCATATTTTATTTCAAAAAGGTGCCCATTAGGCTTAATTAAGGAAATATATCCTAGAAAAGTGTGAAAGTGTGTTACAACACTTTACAACACCTTTGCAAATGATCAATTAAGGAATGTTTTAGCTAAATAAAGGTCCTAGAATAATGTGAATATTTAAAACACATTACAACACCTCTCCATGGCATCATTAATTCAGCTTTAATGTCAATTATCAAAAAAAATACGGAAAAATTTCTACTTTTTTCATTACTATATTTTTCCCCACTTTAGTGGGAGGATGACCCCATGTCAAACTCACACTAAAGTAGACATCAAAGACACTTAATTATGCAAAACAAGAAAAGATACATGATCATACCCTCTTAAAGGCCAAGAAAAGTAAACAAAAAAAAAAGGATCAAGCATAAACTATTTCAACATGATGTGAGGTGGTGGTTGTTTGTCCATAACACACACTTCTCACTCTGGGGTAGTGGAACCTCAATCTATACACGAGGTGAGTTGTCCCAAAATATGTATGCTCACTCTGGGGTAGTGGAACCTCATTTTGTCCACTAGGTGTGTTATCCCAATGAGGTGGAAAATGAGAGAATCAAATTAGCATCTCATATCATACCAAATTTATCCTCTTGATAACTTCGATAAGGTACCCCATTGTAAATGATTTTCTCAATTCTTTCTAATGTCATGTAAAAATTTTGTAAAAGGGGATTTTTCTTTGTTCGTGTAACGGTCTTCCTCCTAGGGATAATTGATGTAATACCAAATACAAAAACCACAAATAATCAGGGTACTTTTGACCCAAAACACTACTGGAGAAGATCAAATTAAACAAGCAACTAAAATTGCTTCATCTCTTCATGAAAATCCATCAATTTACTTGAAAAATTTCAAGGCACGAACAAGCCAAATTACTTTATCAGTACTCCATAACATTATCAGATGTCAAATACAACTCAACCAACATTATTTTCAAAAAAAAAAACTTTTAGGAACTCTGATTTCTTCAGTTCATGCAATTCAGCCTACTTACCCAATCCTTCTTCAAGAAACCCAAGGCACAAAGACATCACAATACCAAGTCTTGATTCTAGAATCTCAATTGACCACAATGCACTTTCTTCCACATTAAATTGACTAAAATATAGAAACAATCTGATCAAAAAACTCAATACCCATCAATTCATTTAGCAAACACTTTTTACACTTCAATACAACTAATGTTCCATAAGAAAAAATGACTACAATCATCCCTTTTGGCTTCAGATCTTTTTCAGATTTCCAAGTCACCTTTAACATCATTAAATTGACATCTTCAAGAAAAATTCAAACCTTCCTATCACTATTCCATCAAAATCCCAGTTTCATGCATAAAAACACCAATCTCCTAGTAACCATGCAAAATAGGACTGTCAAAGATATCTTTTGCTATAATCCATATTACAAGAATATTCCTATCCTTTTGGATACCCTTTACAGGGTTCTAAAACATAACTAAAAGCTAGCATGTGTTGTTTTGGAGAAACATATTCAAACTTGACTATCCTCACTGTAATTTAGGCCAAATTAGGCCAGTGACACACAAGGCTTATTGATTCTCATATCCGCTATCACAAGAAATCTTGTCAAAAACTTCCAAAAATATTTAATAAGTCTGTTAATGCTTTAGAATCCAAATAAATTCCACTCACACAAACAATTCTTCAAACCCTAGGTATGGTTTCTTGCACAATCTCCGTTACATAGGCTATATACAGTTTTTAGTCAAGGAATCTCACTTCAACACATACCATTCTTAGCCATTTAAGCTTAAACAACAAGAATATAAAACTATATGTTTTCAAGGTCATTTCCACCAAATATTATCAATTTCCAAAGGAAATGATGAAAGAAACTCAGTTTTCCTTATCCACTATTTACTCTAACAAAGGGTTTCACCATTTTTTGGAAAAAATCACCATATCTAAACAAAAATTACACGAAGATACAATAAAAAAAAGATAAAAGGAGGGGAATTGATATCACCAAAAATTAAAAACATATTCATTAGCCTTCTTATCTATACAAATCCACAACAACGTTTGAAATAATAGTTTATTAATTTCTAAGAAAAAAAAAAGACTTTATTAATGATTTTCCAACTTCTTCCATACAATACATTCTATACAAGCTCCCCTCTACCTTTGCACCAAGATATCATGCCTTTTAAAGGATTTTAACCTTCCTCCACTGAGCAAAACTTCCTAAAACTACCTCTGACCTTTGGTATTCCCTATTTTTTTTGTACATTTTCTAATTTTTGCCTTTTAACAAATTTGGCAATTTTTACAATTTTTGCAATATAATTTATTTCATCACCCTAAGACATATTTAAGACTTTTAAAAACATCAAATATTACTTATTATGACCTATTATAATTCTTTACAATGAAAATTTGAAATTTTGTAAATTTTGTCTTTTGAATGTATTTTGAGGACAAGGTGCTCCTACACCAAGAATTGTGCCTAATTTCTCCAAGAGAGGACAAGTTAGAGTGCTAGATCATCACCCATGGGATACCTCATTTTCATCATGCCAT
Source organism: Sequoiadendron giganteum (assembly GCA_007115665.2). NCBI lineage: Eukaryota > Viridiplantae > Streptophyta > Pinopsida > Cupressales > Cupressaceae > Sequoiadendron > Sequoiadendron giganteum. The sequence goes on from CM021102.1 coordinate 303,704,906, forward strand.
GTTAGTATATTTTACACTCTTGGATAACATCAAACCCAATGAAACCTCCAAGAAGAGGACACATCATAGGAAAAAAGAAAAACCATTCCATGAACTTTTGCCAAAAGATGTCATCTATGTATTCCCCCACTTTAATGTGGTTGCTACTCCATCACTGTGAGGAATTTTTTTAAAGTAGCCAATGTTTTTGATCCTAAGACATTATATATTTCCTTGAAAAACCCTATGCCAAGAACTATATTTTTCCAAAGCAAGTTGCGTCGTGAAATAAGAAGGAAGGTTTTCCCCAAGAAGGGTTTCCCACAAACACACAAGTGATCTATGGATTTAGGGTCAGTATGTATGTGCTACAATTTTTTCATAGAGAATGGAACTATCATCATTCCCCAAATACTAATAGAACTACAAGAATGGCACAAAGAGAGTGAATAAAAGAAGAAAAATCCTTACAAGTCAACATGGAGGAAACATGAATGTTTAGACACCTTGCATCATCCCGAAAAGGAAAACATAAGACAAATGAAAAATATAAAGGAAAATATTTTGGGTCAACTTGGAAGCAACATAAATTTATTGACATCTTGCATCATACCCAAAAGGAAAACACAAGAAAAAGGAAAAAGATAAAGGAAAATATTTTGGGTCAACATGGAAGAGACATAAATGTCTTGACACCTTGTTTCATTCCCAAAAGGAAAACTCAAGACAAATGAAAAAGAAAAAGGAAAAGCTTTTGGGTCAACATGGAAGAGACATAAATGTCTCGATGCCTTGCATCTTTCCAAAAAGGAAAACACAAGACAAATGAAAAAGATAAGGAAAAAGCTTTTGGGTCAACATAGAAGAGACAAATTTCTTGATACCTTGTGTCATCCCCAAAAGAAAAATACAAGACAAATGAAATTATTACGACATAGAGAAGAATGAAGATACATATAGAAGAATTCACAAAAGATAGAGGAACATCAAATGAAATGTCATGAAGATCACATTACAAACATGCAATCAAAAGAAAAATGAAAAGAAAAAGACTAGTAAGGCACAAGCGAGTCAACCTAAAGTAGGTAGTCCACCTCTCAATCTTTGTCGATATAAATGAAATGTGGACAACTAGGAAAAGGGACAACATCAAGTTTCAAACTTGGACATGCACCAAGTTCAACAATATTAGTAGGATATTTGTCATCGAATCTCATAGAAGAAGAAAATAATGCATTCAAGTCATCATGCACTTGTTCATCAATCTTTTCAATGTCAATGTCATCATCTAAGTTAATTGCAATAGGAGGTAGAATAACAATGTCCATGAAATGTTCTTTTTTATATCATTGTGAGGGTTGAGAGTCATCATGGATTGCTTCAGGTAGGTTTGGATTTAGATTTTCTATGTTATTATTATTTTCTTCAGTTTGCAATCCATGAGCAATAGCGCAACGTCTATGTCTACGGTCTCTAGCATTTCGATATCTTTTCAGTTTATTGTCAATTTGATTTTATGTAAGATTGGGTTTGTCGATTATAGGTTCCTTCTCTTCCTTGGGAGGACTAGAGTGAACAACAATAGGTTGTTCAACCACTTTCTCTTTGACTTTGTAAACTTGTTTGACTCTAGGAGGGACAATGGGATTTTTTGTGTTATCTCATGGTCTCCTATATGAAATTGTAGGAGGTTGTTCTATAGGTTGTTCATGTATGTTTGGAAGTGGTTTTGGTTTAATCCTTTTTATTTATCAAAGATGGTTGGTTTAGTTATAGGTTGAGGAATGTTGTGAAGGGATAGTTCTGATATTTTATTTGCCTTGAATTTTTGATATGATTCGAAAAATAAATCTTCATGAGGCTTGGGAGGTTCCATAGGCTCAGGCCAAAAGTAATCTAGTAAAAAATTCACTTTTGTTGAGGCTATATTAAATCCACTATGATGCAAAGTGAAGATGTCATTGCCAAATGGACACTTTAGCAATTTCTACACAATCTAAGGGATGAAATTCATGGAGCGAAGCCATGGATACCCTAGTTTCACACGAAATTGGTCTGATTGTTGGATGATGGAGAATGATATTATTGATGTTTTCAATCCCACCTTTAAAGGGAGATCTATCGAGCCTATCGTAGGGCAAGAAAATCTATTATATATCTTGATCCATGCTTTTGGGTTATCATATGTTTCTTGATATAGCTCATGCACATATAAGAATTCTTCTGTGATCACATTCTCTCTAGAGATGATATCAATCAATGTACTATTAGTTGGATTATTATTGATTCAACCACCTATATAAAGATGACCATTAAGTGCACATTTAGGTATTCCACTTTTTGAGAAAGCGATGTTAAGAGGTTGTTTATTCAAGCCATTATGAGGTCTAGCTTTGATAAATGTAATCCCTTTGTTTGTGGGATGTTGTTTAATAGTATTCGTATTGTCATCATTCATGTCAACATTCATCACATCTGTGTTTGTTTCACTAGCTTTGGCAAATGAAATATGGTGCTTAGGCATGGTATTTGTAAATATTTGTAAATTTTGATTAGGAGGGGCTACAAACTTACTACCTTGATCATTCACACCTCCAATTTAAAATTGGTTATTGTTATTAAGGTCTTTTACAAGATGTTCAAGAAACCTATAATATTCTTTACTATGTCCATTTTTTTGATTGTAATGCCAATAACCATTTTTTTGAAAGCCTTTAGGAAATGGTGTAGTAGGATCACATTCTCTAATAGGAGGTAAGGCAAGCATGTTTTTATCAATAATTTGCAACATGATATTGTGAAGGGTATAGGGTAAAGGAGTGAATTCTCTCTCCCTATCCTCAAAAGGAGTTACCATTTTTATTGCAGCTAGTTGCTTGTTGTTTTGTTTACTTGTCTAAGGAGGATTTGATTGTAAAATTCCCTTATTTTTTTCTTAAATGGTTGATATTTGTTTTGAGTTGTGGATTTAGTATTTTTAGGACAACTAGGGGTATTTTTCACATCATAGCCACCGATCGTGTTTTGATGATCATGAAGGGTTGTACATTACTTTTTGAAGGATAGAAATCTTAACATTTCAAGTTTTCTTTGAAGTTTATCTTTTAAGTTGGAAATAAATATTCATTGAAAGTCAGCATCAAGAATCTTGATGTTCACTTGTAAATAAAGTGTTTGATATCTTCCTATGAAATTTTTCGCTTTTTCATCCTCCTTTTGCTTGCATGACATTAAATAAGCAAGGGCCATCTTGGGACCCATGTGAATATGGAAGTGGTTGTAAAAGGCATCAATGATTTCATTGAATGAAATAGTTGAATTGTTCGATAAAGAGTAAAACCACTCTAGAGCAGTATCCTTTAAAGATCTAGGGAATAGCTTCATGTTAGGTTTACCAAAAATGATTATGTGAAAAATAGAGTCCACCAACATGAATGAACAAGTTGATGGAATAATTTATTTTTCTAGACCCTAATCACTTGAAATTGTGTAAAATATGACGCAAATAACAATCAGAAAATGACCCTAACTATTATAGAAAAAATGAGGGATTTTTTCAAAGTATAAAAAGTTATGTACTTGACCAAAAAGTTGTTTTTGAACTATGGAGGACCCATTCTCCTTCAGTGGCGAATGGGTCCTTTTAGGGTTTCGAAAAAATAATTTCAGGATCCTATACTTAAATTTTTGCACTCTGAATTCCAAGGTTTTCAACTTCTGGAAGTTGATATACAATTTTGTAGAGCTCTTTCTATGATCTTGCACTTTAAATGATAAATTTTTTCAACTTTGCAACTTTGACAATCTTGCTCCAAATCTTGCTCAACCTATAAATCTACAATCACACTCAAGGGTAGAAAAAATTGTTGAATTGATAGTGATTGGGGTTTTGCCTCAGTTAAACCCATTTTAGGTGATTAAACCAAATGATGAAATGAAGAATTGAAGCATGAACATGGAATAATGTAAATGATATCACCTTAGATGATGTCTTGTGAAATAAATCTACAAATTATCATGTAGTGGATATATGAAGAATGTAGATATAGGATCCTTGAGAATGATGTAAAAAATAGTTGCAAGTAGATCTTCAATGCTATATCCACCTCTTAGCTCAACAACATGAATGCATGCATCAAACCCTTAAAATGATGATATGATATTGAATTTCTATAATAAACACTTGAAATGTGTCTTGAAATGCCTTATGAATGCTCTTGACATTCTCTATTATTATCTTACTCTTGATCTCAAGAAGTCACACAAGTTTTCTAGATTTCTTAGGAGAAACAATGTGAATTAACCCCTTATTTATACTCAATTAGGAGATTAACCCTAAAATTTAAAGAATTAAGGCCGAGAACAGATTTGGGAAGAAACATAATTAAATTTTTTCCAGAATAAAATTCAAAAATTATGGTCTCATTATGAGAGGGCTCATTTTCAATTAGGGGTAAATAGGTCCTGGCTAAGTTTCTAGGGCCAAGCTTCGGGAGATTGAAAGAAGGCCAAAATATCATTCCTAATCAAATGAGAAAGGGGATTCTAGTTAAGGGAGGAGAAATTCACCATTAAGGGAAAATGGGTCTTGGGTCATTTTACCAAGAATTTTTTTTTCCCAATGAAATAATTTTTTAATTGAATTATGATTGTCATGATAGATCTTCGATAGGTGTCCAAATTAAGGCCTAAAAATGGGGTTAATAACTCCAATTAACCACAATCAATTAATACCACCTAGATAAGTGTTAAAGTACCTTAAAACACTTTACAACACTTAAACAAGGTACACATTATGCATATTTTATTCAAATAAGTTCCCATTAGGCTTAATTAAGCAAATATATCCTAGAAAAGTGTGAAAGTGTGTTAAAAAACTTTACAACAACTTTACAAAGGATCAATTAAGGAATTTTTTGGTTAAATAAAGGTCCTAGAATAATGTGAATGTGTACAAAACATTACAACACCTCTCTATGACATTATTAATTCAGCTTTAATGTCAGTTATCAAACCAAATAAAGAAAAATGCCAAACTTTTTCATTACTACATTTTCCCCCACTTTAGTGAGAGGATGACACCATGTCAAACTAACACTTAAGTATGTTGAAATAAAAAAGATGCATGATCACACCCTCTTAAATTCCAATAAAAATAAACAAAAAACAAAAGATCAAGCACAATTGTTTCAACACAATGTGAGGTGGTGGTTGTTTGTCCATAACACACACTGCTCACTCTAGGGTAGTGGAACCTCAATCTATACACTAGGTGAGTTGTCCCAAAATATGTATGCTCACTCTAGGGTAGTGGAACCTCAGTTTGTTGATTAGGTCAATTATCTCAATAAGGTGGAAAATGAATCATATTAGCATCTCATACCATACCGAAGTTATCCTCCTGACAACTTCGATAAGGCACCACAATGTAAATGTTTTTCTATATGCTTTCAAATATCATGCAAATATTTTTTAAACGGGGAATTTTCTTTGTTCGTGTAACGGTCTTCCTCCTAGGGAGAGTTGTGCCTAATTTCTCCAATAGAGGACAAGTCAAAGTGTTAGATCATCGCCCATGGGATGCCTCATTCGCATTAGGCCATGTTAGTAGATCATACACTCTTGAACGACATAAAAACCAATGAAACCCAATGAAATTCAAAAATTAGGGTCTCATTAAGGGAGGACCCATTCATCATTAGGGGTGAATGGATCTCTGATAAGTTTCGAAGACCAAGCTTCGGGAGATTGAAAGAAGGGAAAAATTCTATTCCTGATCAACTGAGAAAGGGGGGTCCTATTAAGGGAGGACCCATTCTGTATTAAGGGTGAATGGGTCCTAGGTTAGCTTATCGAGACCAAACTTTTCCCAATGAAATAATTTATTAATTGAATTATGGTTATCGAGATAGATCTTTCAAAGGTGCCCAAATTAAGGCCTAAAAAGGAGATTAATAACTCCAATCAACCATAATCAATTAATACAACCTAGATAAGTGTGAAAGTACCTTAGAAAACTTTATAAAACTTAAACAAGGTACACATTATGCATATTTTATTCAGAAAGGGCCCCATTAGGCTTAATTAAGCAAATATATCCTAGAAAAGTATAAAAGTGTGTTACAACACTTTAGAACACCTTTGCAAAGGATCAATTAAGGCATTTTTTAGTTAAATAAAGGTCCTAGAATAGTGTGAATGTGTACAACACATTACAACACCACTCCAAGAGATCATTAATTCAACTTTAATGTCAATTATCAAACCAAGTAATGAAAAAGGCCTACTTTTTCTGTTACTACAATAATTTACAGAAATTACACTAAATTATTATTTAGAAGATGCTATATGATAGAGTAGAGAGATCTAAACAATTTTTTGACTTTTTAATTTCTTTAAGGCTTAGAGGAAGAAACAACTATGGCAATAAAAGGTATAATGGTTGTTATGTTATTAATGATATTATAAATATACTATTTTTGTAGCTAAATGAAGAATAAATTATAGATGATACAAGAAGATATTGTGAGGAAACTATCTTGAACTAGCTAACCATTTTTTGATAATCATACAAAGATATAGAAATAAGTGCAAAAATTGATATCTCATTAACAAAATTTTATCCCACTTGGAGGTTCAGGTTTTCTTATACAATCTCTCTACACATATAAATTAGGGAATTGATATTGAATTTAAGAGAACATAGATTGTTATCTAAATATAAAATTGGTTACTTTTCATGTAAAACATGATTGTGATTGCAACTAATTAGAAAATCTGACCTAAGAGCCTATGCTTACCTAATTTTTTTCTAAGGAATAATTTACTAACTATTAAAAATAATTATTTAAAAGATATATATGTGAAGAAACCTATCATTCAACACTCAAAAAAAATGTTTTTCTAGCAATACACTTGAAATATAAAATCACTACATAGTAGTGAAGCTAGACACATGCATCTACATATTGCAGTTTCCATTTTAATTTTCAAAGCATGGTGGTAGAGCTTTTAGAATATGGATTATTTTAGGCTAGTTCCATGCCTTTTTATGGTCTTTCACTCCCGTGCTTGTTGGTTTTGATTAGGGTTTTAAGGTCTAATACCCTTGTTCCAATTCTTTAAAGGTCTTAAACCCTTATTTTATATTTCTGAGTTGACCTCCCGTACTAGGCTTTCGATTGTTTTAGTTGAAACCTAATTCATCTAGCCCATTCTTTATACTAGCCCCTTTTCCTATGCCCACCGATCATTGGGTGTCTTTCATCATTTTAATCCTACCAAAGTCGGCCTAAAATATTTCACCATTTTAAAGACTTAAGTCCTAAGTCTTTAATCATTTTCTTAAAGGCTTGTCGTTTGTTAACCTAGCCATGGCCCCTCTTTATAGCTAACATTTTTTGCACATGTAGGAAATTTTGGGTCATCGGATTGAAGGACTGAATCCCCCAGCTATGCATGCACACCACACATCAAATAAAATATCATTTCTATTGCATTTCATGACATTTGTGGGACCCAAACCCCTTCTAAGGCTTAGATCGATGACTCTAACATACCACCTAATCTTGATTTGGGCCATAGCGCACATGTCGCATAGGGTTTTAAATACTACTACCTAATCCAATACATGGTCTATGTGACGATGACCCATGGACTTTTATTGTGGCGTGAAGGTATTGGGTGAGACCAATGGGTGGTGGTCATGTCTTTTGACTTGGTGTAGTGTCCATAAATAGGTTGATAACTAGGAACATATATTCCTATACTCAAGGATTAGACATCATGACTAGCAGTCATAATCTACTAAGGACATCATTTAATTGTCAACCCAGGGACGTTAGACTTGAAATGGGTTTGCACAGTATATGCACTAACAACCTATTTCAAACATGTATTCTTCCTTGAAAATACCATGCTAGAATTGAAATTGCTGGAAACAAACTTTAGCTAATCTAAGTCTTCTTAAAATGAAAACTAAATCCAGTTTTGAAGAGAGGAACTACTCTATCCCTAGTGGTTGTAGAAATAGTTGACAACTCTGTAATTCTTCTAGTTGTAGGAATAGTCACTCTGAATTTCTATGAAAATAAAATACAGATAGTCTAATTGCAGAAATGGAAAAGATAGACAACATCCCTAAGTGGGCCCCCTTAGGTAGTGTCTCAAGTACACAACAAATTAAACTATAAACTCCATGAAATACTTTTATTGAACTGAAACTAATAAGTACATTGCTCACAACTTGCAACTTGCAACTGTAGTACTTGAAAACTAAGCTACAATAGTAAACTTCTAGCCTTTTCTCTGAAGGAGAACGAGGTATTTATTAAAAATTGAAACCTAACAACTAATTATATTTTCCCACATAAAATGGAAAACCTTTTTTACATCATGAAATTTACATTGAAGAAGTGGACACAAGAGGGAGAACTAAGTCAAATCAGTTTGAAATAATTAATGCACCAATATCCTGGATTTTTGTGATACCAGGACGCCTTATGCTAGATTCCTGGAATGCTTCCCTTGCATGGCAGATAACTTCTCAGGTGTCTCCTCATTTCATGCTATTGAATCGATCCAATTTGAATCAATCCTGCATCGATCTAGTGGAGGCTAAATCTTCTTCTTCAGACCTGGTACCTGCAATATCTAACAACTATTCTTGCGATAGAGGGTCATCTCAACACATTTAACTCATTAAACTATCCACTATCTCATTCATACATTCATTAGGTATTGACTTTGATCAAACAATATTTTTCATATGGCTATAGGAAGGTGAATAATAGCGGCTACAGGAGAGGAATTTTATCACATAGAGTCACAAGGCACACATCTTTCATCAAACTAATAAAACATATAGCAATAACCATGCAAAGACTTATCATAATAAAATTGTTATATTAAGCATAAAGTCCATGTATTACTTCCATAATTACTACTTAATGTCTGTCTTAGCATAATAAAAGATGTAAAAGATACTAAAAACATACTCTAAAATATGCCAAAAACTGGGCTCATCATTCCCCTCAACCCACTACTTTCTGGTCCCTTCAGCAAGTCTAACATTCTTCCTTTGATAAAACTCTCTTAAGTCAGCATTCAGGTGTTGTTCACATTCTCCATTATGAAAGCTCCAAAATTGAGCCCTCATAGACTACAACCGCTACCATTTGTTATCCTCTGTGTCCCTACTATAGGTACTATTTTCTCCCTGCATGGCCAAAAGTGGCCATAAGAGAATGGGTGGCTACATGACCAATGGTAGCTAATTCTCTTTCTTTGTTCTTGCATTCCTCATGTACCTTTCTTCTCTTCTAGTGGTTGCATATAGGTTGTTTGGTGTATGTGGCTCTGCCCTTTTTAATTGCAATTAAAAGTGCTCCCATCTTGTTCTACAGTGTTGTGTAGCAGCATCAAGGTCATCATTCACAATCTAAGAGTACTGGGAAAACACTTCTTTCCTTAAGGGTTCTATTACTTGTCTAGCCCTCTCATCTGCCCATAGTTTCTTCTAATCAAAATAAATGTTCATCCCCTTCTTGGAATCATTCCTTACCATAAGTGTCATGTTAGCTTCTTCATGTTTCTAACTGTCAAACTGTTCTCCCCTACTTATCTCATTCTTGATCCAAGAGATCAAGGCACTAATGTGTATGTATCCTATGTAACACGGATGATTCCATTCTATATCATGAGGCACATCCAAATTGTGTAAATAGAACTCACACAGGAGGTGTCTAATATGTTGTGGTGACTCCCAGTATGCATAATAGAATTCCTGGGGAGTGCTCAAAGAAGGGTTCTGACCTTGCCAAATCCTTATTAATTGATTATTCAAATACAACTCCCTTAAATACATTACATAAAATGGAGAGGGAGACCTACACTAAACTATTTGTGGAAAAAAATTGACTACTTGATTTAGGGTGTCTGTAAGATTAGAAATTTCTATATCTTTATTCTGTTTTACCCTTTTCAATTTCTCAATTTCTAATTCATAGGAAGTCTTCTAATCTTGAAGTTTTGTATAACATGACACTCCTACATAATAACTTGTGAAATGAAGAGGAGGCTTATGGTTATAATTTGTTGCAAGTGGTTCTTGAACTTCCTTAGGTGTATCAACATCTCCATGATGCTCTAAAGTATCAACAGGTTGCTCTGTTGTTTCAATTATTTCCCTGACATCTGATCACTCAAAAAATTCTTGTTCGATTTTATCATCCTACTGCTAGTTCTCTTGTTGTTCCTACAGAATTTGATATTTTGGTGTGTTTTCTGGAACAACCGGTGTCTCATCCATCACTTCATCATTTTCACCTTTCTAATTTGATTGAGCTACAACTATTTTTTCTACCTCCCCAATACACACTGCCTCTTCCTGCAGTCATTCTGATAATCCTTCTTCCATCTTTTTGCAATAGCTACTAACTCATCTAGGCTAGCCCCTTCTGAACTACACTCAGACCCACCAATAGAGTGGTCCTCTTCCTCAAGTACTAGACTAGAGGGATCTAAGGGTGATGGTGTGGATTGTGAGGTACTTTGTGAATGCAGTGTTGTCTGGCTCAAAATATTGGAGCTTCTCTATATATAAGAGTAGGGGTTGCCTTAGGTTTCTTTGGGTGTCTAGCTATAGGACTAGAAGATTCTCCCATTTGTTTTCACTTGACTAATTAAGGAGTAGGTTTAGGGGTATTTGGCTAAGGTGACACAATTGGCGACTTATCCTTTTTTATTTTTAGAGGAAGTCCTGGGTTTAGCAATAGGGGTTTGTACAAGTACTTTAGGAATTCTTTCAAAAAGAGGGACATTGTCCTATGAGTTTGAGGTTTCAGAAATAGGAGGTGTGGCCACGAAGGCTCTAGCCTTTGACTGAGAGGTTCTTCACTTAAAAGTAAGAGGCTCACCTTTGGGTTTGACATTTTCAACCTCAGGTTTAAAATTAACAATAAATTCCTACCAGGTCATTGGTGACACCTCTCTAACAGACCTTTCTACTAGAAATTTAATGAGGCAATGATGGGATACAAAATTTTTTCTTCCTTTCTTATACTCAACAACACTATTGGAAAGTAAATTATACATGAAATCTAGTATATTCATTAACAAACCATGATGCAAATGAGATAATAGTTTGAAATGGTGAGAATGTAGAATAGAGAACCGATCTTCACATGTTAGGTATTTGATTACATAGCCTACCCGTGGAATCTAATCCTGTGGCAGACTCATCCATTGAGTTCCTTGCTTATCTACGTACAAAGCAGGATCACCAGGCTGAGTAAATTATACCCTAGCACTCCGTGCATCCCTTGTTCGGGGAAATAATTCACCAACTTGAGGTAACCCTATTACCTTAGTAATTCTTTCAACTGTGGCATCAATTTTTACTCCCCTGACCTTGGCCTTCCCATTGTGAAACATCCTGGTAAATTCTTTAGCAATATCTTCATCAAACGTGACAAGTCTGAGAAAATAATTAAGCCACCCATACTACCTGAACGGTGGAAAATGTTGAGCATCTTGCAATAAGGCATTGTGGTCTATTGGCTCATGCCTAATGGGCTGGCCTCCCATTCTTAATGCTTTCTTTGCAACTTAGCTCACTACCAAGAATCAACCTGATTATTTCAATCTCTTCCTTTCTTAATTCCAACTTCTTGCTTCCTGCAATTCAAATTAACTCCTATTTCTCCCCTCAACCTAAAATTTTGAACTTCTTCACAAAGATTCAGACAGGAAGAATTTTGAACATCCAAACAGACATAAAAAGATTTATAGAGAGGAACTAAAGATACATTAGGACGTTATTGCAGGAAGTGTTGGAAGTTTATTAATTTATTATAATTTTCCTTAAAATCCAGAGTTCAGGCAAAAAGGATAGTAGACTTGATGTGACTAGGTCTCATGATGGCGAAAGGTAATGGCATGGCCATCAGTTAGGAATTAAGAAAAATGGGTCAATCGTGTGGAAAGGACTGCAGGAGATTTGCAGCCATATAGGAAATCCGACGTCTAATTTAATACCTATTTAAACATAATAAATGAAATAATTAATCACTTCTTGAGTTAAGTGGATCTTACCTACAATGATGCTCGACAACTGACTGATGTGACTCCACTTCTCATATTGCAAAAGGTGATTTTTGGAAATGTGGAAATGGTGATGCATGAATGGTGGATGAGGTGGCCGAAGAAGGAATGGTACAGATAGTAGATGAAATGATGGTATGAATGGGGATCCATAAGGATTCCCCCTTTATTATGATCTTTTATGTACTTTCATGCATTGGCTGGGGAATCGAGCTGAGACTCAACTCCTTCAGCTGCAGGATCTATAGAATCCTCCTCAACTTGAAACTGCTTTAGGAACTCTTCCTTATCAATGGGCTTTAGGTAAAGCTTCAGTCGATGCCCATTGACCAATAATTTGAATATGACAACATCAATTGTACTCAGCTAAATTGCACCATTATCAAACACTTCTGCAATTTTGTATGGCCCCAACCATCTAGTTTGTAGCTTCCCTTGATTGTCCTTGTATCTTGAATCATATAGCAGAGCCCAATCTCCTGTTTTGAATTTATTTTCCTTTATGTCCTTATCATGCCATCCGATCCTCTAATTTTGTACTATTTTTATATGATGTAGGGCACTCTTACTTGCTTATCCAAGGCATTGAGCTGCATGATTCTATCTTTATGTGCAGTTGTTAAATCCATATCTAACTCCAAAGCTATTATGAGTTTTTTGTGTTCAAACTCCATAGGAATCATAGCTTTCTTCCCATACACCATTTCAAAAGGTGTAAAACCTTTTGTAGTCTTCCAAGTAGTTCTATAGGCCCATATAGCTTCAGGTAAACTCATAGCCCAATCCATCCTATGCAGGACCACTATCTTTGTCAAAATGGCCTCAATATCCATGTTAGTGATTTCTACCTAGCCATTAGCCTAAGGATGATATGGAGTTGATTTCCTATGCCTTATCCTATATTCATTTACTAAGGCTATAATGAGAGTAGAAGTAAATTGTGCTCCTTGATCTATCACCATTTCTCGAGGAACCCCAAATCTAGTAAAGATTTCTTCATAGAGGTACTCTGCTACCTTATTATCTCTAGCATGCTTCATAGGCCTAGCTTCAACCCACTTTTTCACATAATCCGTGCACACAAGAATGTAAGACTTAACATTTGAAGGTGGATCAATTGGGCCTATAAAGTCCGATCCCCATTTATCAAAGGGTGTAACAATAACTTGTGGAAACAAAGGCATTTCATCTGATCTTGTTGGCCTCCCCATCCTTTGACATCTATCACACCTCTTGGTGTACTTGGCTGCATCTTTATGTAATGTTGGTCAATAATATCCAGTATTTAAGATATTCATGGCTTTCCTCTTAGCAGTAAAATGTCCACCACAAGGCTCATCATGGATTGTATGCAGTATGTCATGAGTATCCTCTTTTCTCACACATCTCCTCATTAATTGATTTTTCCCTATATAAAACATGTAGTCTACAATCCAAGAGAAGTTAAAGATTTTCTCTACTAACAATCTCTTCTCCTTAGGTGAGAGGTGAGGAGGATTTCTTCCTACAACCAAAAAATTTGCTATGTCTACATACCATGGATGAATGAATTTGATGAAAAACAAATGTTCATCAAGGAAGGAATCTTCTATGAGTGCAGGATCATCTTTCCTTTGGATTCTAGACATGAAATAAGCAATCACATTTGCTTTACTTTGTTTTCCCATAATTGTGATATCAAATTCTTGCATCAACAACAACCACCTAGCTAGTCTCCCTATAATTGAACTCTTGTTCATGAGATATCTGATTGTTGTATGATTAGTATGGACAAATATTTGATAGCCTGTGATATAATGCCTGAACTTGTTGAGGGCATAGATGATTGCTAACATCTCTTTTTATGTAACTGTGTAGTTGAGCTCAGCCCCTACAAATTCTTACTGATATAATAAAGTGCATGCTCTATTGAACCACACTTTTTCCCTAGGACAACACCAATAGCATAATTTGATGCATTAGTGTGAATATGGAATGGAAGTGACCAATCCGGTCCTTTCAAAATAGGTGTTTGTGTGAGGGGGGTTTTAAGATCAAGGATTGCTTTCTCACATTCTACTATCCAAGAAAACTCTACATCCTTCTTTAGAAAACTATTTAGAGGTCCTGCTATTTGACTAAAATCTTTAATAAACCTCCTATAGTAACCAGCATGTCCAAGAAAGACTTTGAATTATTTTTTCTTGGTAGGAAAGGGTAGACTAGAAATGACTTCAATTTTGGAAGGGTCTACCTGTATTCCTATAGCAGAAATGTAGTGACCGAACACTATTCCTTCTTGCATCATCATGAAGAATTTCTAACTATTGAGTGAAAAATTATGTTCCTCACACCTTTGTAGTACCTTCTTCAAATTATCTTGGGCTTCCTCAAATGTTTCACCATAAATAGTAAAGTCATCCATATATATTTCCATGCAATCATATGAAATATCTAAGAAAATACTAATCACAACTCTTTGGAAAGTTGCAGGATCATTACAAAGACCAAAAGGTAAGACTAAATAGGAAAATGTTCCCCAAGGACATGTGAAGGTTTTCTTTTCTTGATCCTCTGGACCAATTTTTATTTGATTATATCCACTAAAACCATCAAGGAAGGAGAAATACTTTTTCCCTGATAAGTTATCCAGGACTTGATCAATTAAGGGTAGAGGAAAATAATCTTTCTTAGTTGTTGAATTGAGCTCCCTATAATTTGCACACACTCTACATTTTCCTCCTTTCTTATAGACAATATCTAGTGGAGAAATCCACTGACTATCTGAGATTGGGTAGATAATGCCAAGATTCAACATTTTCTGCAATTCCTCCTTAACTATTTCTCTTAGGGCTAGATAAATTCGCCTTTGGGGTTGTCTAATAGGTTTAAACTCACTATTAATGAAAATTCGGTGTGTACATAGCTTTGGGTCTAGCCCCTTCATATCATTATAATCCCAGGAAAAAATTGTCTTGTGGGTAGTAAGCATTTGGACAATTGACTCTTGCTGCTCAATGGTAAGTTTACTATTGATATTCAAGGTTTTTCTTGCAGCTATTTCCACTTGTGAGGTCAATTCAAGTGTAGATACTTCAGACAAAAAAGGAATTTCTAGTTCATGGAGAAATAAGGTGTGCAAACAATCAGTTGTTGTAGGATAATGAGCTGAAGTAGAAGGGGGAAGAATTGTCTGCAAGGAACATGGAACTTCTTCACAAATGGGGTACTCAATGCCAAATTCGTTCTGAAGGACATTAGACAATACCTCCTCCTCTTCTTGTTTTTCAATAAAATGTTCTCTTCTAATCATCATCAGGTTTGCCACATAATTCATTTCTTCTACTTCTTCTCCTAAATCTGGCCAGACTGCTTGTCCAGACTCAAGTTGAGGCTGGTTGGAGCATAAAGGGTGAGCTTCTTGGTGCTATATCCATCAGAGATAGTCATGTTACTAGACCTACATCCTATGTAAGCATCCGTGGTGGCTAGCCAAGGCCTTCCTAGAATTATAGGATATCCTCCTAGTGTTGCTTTTGGAGACAAGACCATAAAATTAGAAGGATATTCCCATGAATCTAGGGTGACTACTAG